>CM022883.1:16258477-16326575 GCA_012654025.1 Pachypsylla venusta
CCCCCCCCCTCCCGACATGAAAAGTCTCAGCTGCCCCCCCCTAGGCCAGATGCTGGCTACGCCCTTGAAACAAAGCAAACACCAATTTTAAAATTGTTTTACTAATTTTAGCTAAACCTAAATACCCAATTTAATTGAACGAAAACAATTTGCTCTATGATTCTCATCTGTAGGTATTTATTGTTTTGTTTTGAAATGTGAACGAATTAAATTATAATAAAGAGTAAAAAAAAAAAAAAAAAAAAAAAAAAAAAAAAAAAAAAAAAAAAAAATCATAGTAAACGTACGGATTGCTCTGAAATTCGTATTTTTTTTCCTTTAATTTAATTTTTCAGTGTTATCATGAATCTTTCGAGCAGAAAAATCCACGACAAGTAAAGGAAAAAAATTAAATATTCGATTTAATGTAGAATTTCAGCCAACGATCATACTACGTTAAATACACCAGTTCCCGTCAAATCACTGAAGTTAAGCAACGTCGGGCGGGGTCAGTACTTGGATGCGTGACCGCTTGGGAACACCACGTATCGTTGGCTCTTTTTCCGGCCCAACCCAGGCTGGGTGAAGTCAATGTGGGTAGCTGGTTTGCAAGTTTCCAGCCAATGGAGGGCAAAACCCCCGTCTTGAATGACCAATAGATGTTAAAGTGAATATAGCCCTATTTGTTGGGGGGCACAATCACACTATATACCTAACAGAAAATTTGCAGGGGCGAGGGACTCGTAACCTACAGGCCGGGGGTTCGAGTCCTGGCAGGACTTTTTAATGCAATGTTTATCGAGGTACGATACCCAATTTGTTAAAAGATGTAGAGCTTACCACAAATACCTTTCATGACTACAACATGCTGAACATGCATTCTAGGGAATATCAAAGCATCTATTTGAACGTTGACCTTGAGATCTTTCGATTGCAGTTTCTCTCTCTCTCTATCATTCTATCTACTCTCTCTCAAAAACGGGTCTGACACCGGGGAGATGTGTTGGGGCAATCCAAAAATTATTTTAACCCAATTAGAGAGTTAAGAAACGTTTTTACGGCCATGTCTTTATTGCGTATGTACAATCGTCCAACATGGACCCATGTTGGACGGGTTTTTTTTTTAAAAAAAAAAAAAAAAGTTGCCTCAACACATATCCCCGGTTTAGGACTCGAAAAAAAAATGCCATGACAGAATTTTTGACAATTTTTAATTAACGTATTTCTATTTAGTCTGAGAATTGGGAATTATTTAAGGGCCCGTGCCCCCCCCCCCACCTAATGGGCTAAAATCCACAGCGAATCACCATTAATTTGTTTGTTTTTTTAAAAAAATTACGTGAATTTAGGTATAATGAAATTTGAGAAACACTGCCCGCTTAAAAAAGCTGGGGGGAACCTGCCCCCCCGAGCCCCACCAATTTGGCAGCCGGTGGCACAAAATCAAAATCAGCTAACTGTATATGAATATAAGGAGCGTGTGTATAAAATTTCATCAAAATCGGATAAGGCATTTGAGAGAACAAAATCATAAAGAAACGTAAAATTTTATTCGAATTTTTTCTGATGGGTTCCTTTTATTCCACGTGCCAAGAAACGTAAAATATCAAATTTTGAGAGAGTGTTTTATTTTTCAATCTCCTTAAATGATTATTCATTTATTGTAAATGTAATTGTATATTTCTTTGTGTTATTATGTCACAATTTTAGTGGGCATCATAGCATTACAAGGTATTTTCAACAATCACTCCAATATCACTAAGCTTAAGCTGCACTTTAACAATTTCCTTATAATGCCACCACTTGTCGCTATTACCATAGCTACTCAATAGTGCTCAGGAGGCTGAGTTACCCCCAATCACAACCAGACCAAGTAGAAAATTTGAAAAAAACCTTTATGAAATTTTCGACCCGCCCAGGAATCGAACCCGGAACCTCCTTGGTGCAAACCGAGCGTGATGCGCACTCTGCCACGGATTAATTATTAAGAGTGATACTTAGTACCTGTCGTTCACTCCACGACCATCCTTTTTCGATTGTCTGCAATTATTTAGCTTCTTAGTATGAGTACTTACTTACAAACAATAGAAAGGAAAAATAGATCATAGATCAATGCTAGGCAACCCTTAGCAAGTAGTTAATGACATACAAGTAGTCACTACTGAAATACTATGATTTATTACTTGCACCGTTATCGCTAGAACAAATAACAGTTTTATCTAAATCATTGTCCATTTAAATATTTAATTAATTGTGTTCCATAAATATTCTTGATTTAAATCTGCCGCCGTTTAAATATTTTTTATTTATCTGTATCTTAATTTAAAATTATTATTTTAAATAAATATTTTTATTTTACATCTTGTGCAGTTTTATTGCATTATTGCACGATAGAAAAGTAGTAACGTTCCTTTTTCTTTCAAACACACGTATTTGAAAGTGACTTTTACCAAATTATCTTTATAAAGTTAGTGTGAATCCGTGAATGGTTGATAACCAAAATTTCATTAGACATATTGTATTAAATTAAAATAATGACACATTATTATGTTATTGAAGTAATTTATGTAAAATTATAAAAACTCGGATTTCACTTGACGAAAACGATAAACGAGCTATCTACCATTTCCCGTTAGATCACTGAAGTTAAGCAACGTTCAGCAAAGCTTACCAAGTGATTGTCCATGTAGGTACGCGTCCTCGTGATGCTAGCTATTTTTCTGGCCCAACCAAGGCTGGGTAAGTTCAATGTGGGGGAGCTGGTTTGTAAGTTTCCAGTAAATGGAGGGTAAAACCCCTGTCTCCTATAACCAATAGATACTAAAAAAATATATATATATATATATTAAAGAAAATAAACGGTAAAAGGTTTTATTTTGCAAATTTTACATGCATAAACAAGGGATGCATATTTGTACAGTTAAATTACAGATGACAGCTCAGTTTGTAAATTTTATAAACTATAATTTATATTAAAGGCTTTTTTATAATTATTAATTACGTAAGACATCCTGAGAACATTACTCACTTTGTAAATTCTATTATGTATTTAATTTAGCTGGTTTCCCGGGCTTTCGCGCTACGGTTACGAAATTTGGATTTTTGGTGGAACCGACCCCCAGAGTGAACACGGCTCCTATTTAGAAAAATATTTTACTCAAGGATAACTTTTTGCACTGCGGAACACATTCGTGTTAAACTTCATCTTTTTCGCTCATTCCGAAATGGCACTTCTCAATTCCGATTTTTTGGTGGTGAAAACCGTTCATAAATCTGGGAAAACCCGAAAAATTTCAAATTTTATATTTTTTATAGGGTCCTTAGATATATACTATTTTGGGGGGTCTATCCTCGGTCATTTTTCGTTATCACCTTTAGTTTGCCCAGAAAAAAATTACAAAAAGTCCCGCTAAAAAGCGTCATTTTTGGCAGTATCTTGCACCCACTTAAACTTTCGATTTTTTTTCCTTTCTTATTACGCACCTACATACTAAAAGAGATTTGTGTACCAAATTTCAAGTCTCTAGGTTTAGCCATCGTGGATCAACGTTGATTATCAGTCAGTCAGTATACCAACTGGGCTTTGTGTTTTATAAGTATGGATTAATAAAAACAAATGTTCATCTCTTGTTTATCCGTTGTACAATTTGCAAATTTTACCGTTTCACTCAAGTGAAACCCAAGTTTTTTTCAAATTTTATAGTTATAATAATGATGATGTTACTTAATGTAGTATCTCCTTTTGACTTCTCTGTCATATTTTGAATGTTCTGCTTGACAGTGTTGATATAAGTTTTTCTAGTTTAAAAAACAAATTAAATAAATAATTTGTTATAATTAAATGGTTTTTCGATTTAAATGTAATTAATCAAATATATGTTTCCTAAAATATTTCCTTGTTTGGATTTACCTTACTTGAAAATTTCTACTCGAAAATTGTCGCCTTGAATACGGTCTAATTTTAACCTCCAGAATAAAATGAGATCTGACTTTGTCGTCCTAAAACACGGATGAATATACCTTTTTTGGAACACAATAAATCAACTTTTACATCAAAGCTCAAACAGATTAAACCCCTCTAGCTCTGCCCTTTGTTTATTATTATTATTTTTATTGTTTTGAAAAAAAAAATGAAATGCACAGTTGGTCTTTTTTATTTAAATGAAAAATATTTGTACCACTCCATTCAAATATCTCGAGAATCGAGATATTTGAATTTCGGAAGTGAATCTATAAAAAGATTCACTTCCGAAATTCAAAACTGGATCGCACCATAACCATTCGATCAGGCCCCTTGCTATCCCCAGAACTTTAAAAAATTCATAATTCTAAGCCATTCAAAAGTTATGGGGGTGTGACCACTTATTGCGGGACACGCTGTGTATACTCGTATAATACTCGTACTAATTTTGAATAGAAAATTAAATGTTTGGATTCGATTTATATTTGTCGTAATTTAAATAATAACAAATTAAACGATTTTAATGTTGTGATAAAAGTGTCTAATTCAATTAATTGTACATAAATTAACTAATTGAAAAATAAATAATATTGTTTTGACTCTGTCATAATTTTGGTTTTGTAAACTATAAACCTGACTCACTTAAAACATAAAATAACTAATTGAAAAATAAATAATATTGATTTGACTCTGTCATAATAAAACATTTTTCCCGGGTGGCCCAATATGACCAAAGAACTACTCAGATATTTCCATAAATATAATGAATTTCCATACCAAAATTTTGAAAAGTACTAGGAAAACTTTGCCCTTTTGGAATAAAGAAATATTTTTTTTTTTTTTTTTTTTTTTTTTTTTTTTTTTNTAACTTTTTTTTTTTTTTTTTTTTAAATTCCAAAGTCTTGAGCTACGCTTTTTTTGTGAGACACCAAATAAAAAAAAATACAGCAAAGGTATACACTAGCGCACTAGCCACTGTCCTTCAAAGAGCTATGACAGGAACCCCGGAACTTTTCCCAAGATATTCGGCAAAACAGGCGGAACTTAGGAAATGCCTGAAGTACCAGAGAGAGAGAGAGAGACTTCGGAATCGAAACCTTTGGATCTTTTGGACCATGTTGTTCTTTGAATCTTTTCAAATCTATCTTGAAAGCCTTGCTCATTTAAAGAAAGGATAGGCTGCCGCGGTGGAATATACATCAGGTGAAAAATCCCTTAGAATACTGCCTTACGAGAGTGCGTTTGAGGAAGTGTTTTACATTTTGTGATTATAAAAGTGTTCTGAATATACTATTTAGAACCCGAGTCTCCTGTATACAAATCCAGTTTGATTACCACTAGATCGCAGATAATAACTTATTGTATAATCAATAAGAAGAAATTAATTGATTGAGGAAGTACGGTATGATTCATATTGAATCGTTAGATAGCTTATATCAGTTGACGAGAAAATTAGTGACACAATGAAGGGGCAATTAGTAATTATCAAAACCAGCGTTACGCATCAATAAATAGCTAACCTGTGTTAGGAATGAAGACGCAAGCTATTCGCTATTCACATTTTTTCACATTCATTTTTCAACATCTTCCTCTTTAACTTCAACCTTTCCAAGTTCTATTTGGGGTCGGCCTATCTTTCCTTAATTCTACCATGCCACAATATTTTGTTCTGTGACTGCTCTGTTTAGCTGTACCCTTTCTTGGCACAGTAACCCTCGTTTGCTTCTCAAAGTATGCGTAGAAACTGCATTTTACTGATGACCTTTTATCTTAGGTTTGATGCAGAGTTTTTTAGGGCCGGATGCCCGTCCTTCTTTATTTACATTTGTTTACTTTATTTACCAAACCTTCTTTATTTACATTTGGTTTTTACATTACTTATTTTTCAACATAAAGTCCCTAAAATGAATTAATCGTATCCAATAGTGTTCTTTTCTTTTTCTTTGTCGTTATTTCTTGTCAGTTGCTTCCAGACAGCTCGGTCATGAACCTGGTTGCCTAATAGTTGTTTTACGCGCAGATCCTCATTGGTACTCTAATCTCTTCTCCTGAATCTTATTGGGTACCTCCAATAAAGCTTTAGCCCTAGACCGTATTCTTCATGTGGTCAAATACTCAAATTAACAAGGAATACTGACTCAGCTTGTAATTGAATCCACGCCCTTATGTTTACTAGACAAGTGCTTAAGCACTGTACTACCGAAGAAACTTTGTGTCTTATTATTTTAGATACCCCCTCCCCCTCATTTGACCTACACGGTGTCCCATTTTAAGTGACCAACTCAATTTATTCCGAAACTGTTGAAGTCACAAAAAAAATATTCTGACCGAATGTTCATCTAAAAGAGGGGGACGTATTATGATGACCTTGGCTAACTTGCCAATGTTGTCCTTCAAGGTGAGATGAGGATCAACTTCATTTTTTTTAAATAAGACGACCTGAATTTCATTACATTTTCGGATTCCCCATTTAATTCTACGTTTATTTGACTATTCACTTCATGGTTTCGTTGAACTTTTTTGCGCCAATTTTGGGAATGTTTTTTAGTCTGACATACCCGTGTGGCATATTGAAATGAATTGCAATAGTGATTTTTTTTTATAAAATGAACAAACAAGTGAAAAAAGTAAACCATGGTATAGGAAATGGCGAGAGCTATCATTCAATATTCCACACGGGTATGTCAGACCAAAAAACATTCCCAAAATTTGGTGCAAAAAAGTTTAACGAAAATAATGAAGTGAATACGAATGATCTTAGAATTAAATGGGGAATCCGAAAATGTAATGAAATTCAGATCGTCTCATTTAAGAAAATGAAATTGACCTTCTCTGACCTTGAAGGACAAGCTTGACAAGTCAGCCAGGCTCATCATAATATGTCCCCCTGTTTTTTATGAACATTCGGTCAGAATAATTTTTTTCTGACTCCAATAGTTTCGGAATAAATTAAAATGGGACACCCTGTATAGAACATACATATTTTCTCTACTTTAACTTTACCTTTTCCCAATTTATTCTATTTCGGGTCGGTGCCGCTTTCCTTAATTTTAAAATGCCACAACTTTCTTTCCAGTGCCTACTCTTTTAAGCTGTACCTTTCCTGGCACGGTAACCCTCGCTTGCTGCTCACACAGTTTCCATATAAACTGCATTTTACTGATGACTTTTCATCTTTGGTTTGAAGCACAGTTTTTTGAAGACTGTATGTCCTTCCTAACACCAAACCTTCTGTATTTACATGGTCGTAAGACTTGGCAGTGAGATGCTGATTAAGGATTAATAATAAAATAAAATGCCCCTATTACACCCATTTTTGAGCAAGGGCCTCTTCATTGCACTTCCCTAACACGCACTTTCTATGTATCTTCTTTCGTTATTTTTCTTTTTATAATATTTCCGATGGTAATATTTCTTCTATATATAATAATTTCTTTAATCTTATAATTCTTCCAATAGCGATAGTCCTGGAAATGCAATGAAGGTTTTGTTAGTAGATGGTAATTTTAAATTTTCTATATCTTTATTATTAATATCCATAGGAATTTTTTTTTCCTTTTTTTTATATATATTTGTTTCAATCTTCTTCAGTCCATGATGTTTTATGATAATGAGTTTATCTTATCTCTCCATAGGTCTCTGTTTTGAGCTGTGATCTGCCATCTTGCTCCGAATTATAAGGATTAATATTGCTGCACAACTCTTTATTTTCTTTTTCCTTAATGAAGACACACATTTAACACTAAAGGGCCTCTTACTACATATATCTCGCTGTGGTCTCTCCATTAACAGTGAGATACACCAACTATTTAGAAACACAGCACAATACACGGAACTAAATTTGACACTTTTTAGTCTACCTTCTATAGAACATACACAAAGTTTCAACTCTTAATGAGTTTTTGATAATTAGGTATGTACCCCCTGTATATAATTATCAAAAATTAGCAAAAGAAATAGTTAACGATTATTAGAAATTAGCAATAAAGATTATCTTAATCTTATCCAAAATGAAACATTTTGAAAACAATAAATTAATAAATGATATTAACAACCAATACCTAATAGATGCAGATAGTATCAATGTATTGTGGGTGGGAATGAGCAGTTCAGGCACAATCACTATCCCAACTTTCAGGGTCTAACTTTGAGGATGAACAGTTTTGAAAACAATAAATAAATGATATTAACAACCAATACCTAATAGATATAGATAGTATCAATGAATTGTGGTTGGGAATGAGCAGTTCAGACACAATCACTATCCCAACTTTCAGGGTCTAACTTTGAGGATGAACAGTTTTGAAAACAATAAATTAATAAATGATATTACCAACCAATACCTAATAGATATAGATAGTATCAATGTATTATGGGGGGGAATGAGCAGTTCAGACACAATCACTATCCCAACTTTCAGGGTCTAACTTTGAGGATGAACAGTTTTGAAAACAATAAATAAATGATATTACCAACCAATACCTAATAGATATAGATAGTATCAATGTATTGTGGGGGGAAATGAGCAGTTCAGGCACAATCACTATCCCAACTTTCAGGGTCTAACTTTGAGGATACACAATTTTTCCTCTAAAATGTTTTCCCACATTTGGAGGGAAATTTATAATCTATGTCTGCCATATTCAGGTAAAGTTGCATTAGTGATCTCGCAATCGAGGTATGATCGCTTGGTGCAAATTCCTCTTGCATTCAGCAGCATTCATCAACACATTAGCGTTTTGATTGAGATAACATTCAGCAAGACATTAGCGTTTTGATTGAGATAGCATTCAGCAAGACATTAGCGTTTTTATTGAGATAGCATTCAGCAATACATTGGCGTTTTGAATGAGATAGCATTCAGCAACACATTAGCGTTTTGATTGAGATAGCATTCAGCAAGACGTTAGCGTTTTTATTGAGATAACATTCAGCAACACATTTGCGTTTTGAATGAGATAGCATTCAGCAACACATTAGCGTTTTCAATAATATAGTATTCATCAACACATTAGCGTTTTAAAAAAAGACGAAATTTAGGGGAGAAAAATATTCATTTCTGGAGTCCTCCCAATGTTCCTGAACAATACTAAAATTTTAGAATAAAACCCTATATATCTTAGTCAGTGACAGTAACGAAAAGTTTCGACTGATAGTCGAAAATAATAAACAAATGTCGAATGGATGACCCCATTACTCTACAAGTCGGTCACACACTTGACCGATTTAGTTTTTCAAGTTGCAATATAATGATACCGATTAGGTCAATTAATGATGCTTCGCATGTCAACAATTAATATTTGAGTACCTTACGACGACAATAAATAGGTCAACATTGATTAGAATAGGGGTTAAGTGGCTCACTGTCTCTGTTGACTGATCAGCAAATACGCCATTAGTATCTTCGAGTACGGCCAATTGGGGTGACTTTATGACAATAAATAGGTCAAGATTGATTAGAATGAGGGGTAAGTGGCTCACTGTCTCTGTTGACTGATCAGCAGATACACCATTAGTATCTTCGAGTACAGCCAATTGGGGTGACTTTATGACAATAAATAGGTCAAGATTGATTAGAATGAGGGGTACGTGGCTCACTGTCTCTGTTGACTGATCAGCAAATACACCATTAGTATCTTCGAGTACGGCCAATTGGGGTGACTTTATGACAATAAATAGGTCAAGATTGATTAGAATGAGGGGTAAGTGGCTCACTGTCTCTGTTGACTGCTCACTGTCTCTGTGGACATAGTCTTGAATGACTCAATTAAAATCACTTAAAATTTCCCGAAATCTAGCTAACAAATGTATTGAAAACAATAAAAATGTCGAAATTGGAAAAATTAGGATTTTCAGGCGTTATAATGAGCCTTTAAAATTATTAAGCCTCTTGGGGGCTTCTCAATCAGTACATGGTATTGCCCTTTCGAATTTGTATCATGGATTCCATAATTTTTTTTCGAACTTCTGATTTCTGTTCTTCTGAAAGATCTCGTTTGTCCATTCTTCTTGTTGCCGTTTCACCTAGCTTTTTTTTTTTTTTTAAAAAAAAAAAAAGTTATGCCCCGGAACCGCTTTCGCATTACTTCAGGGCACTCCTTTTACAGCCATGCCATTCCGGAAACGAGAAAATTCGATCAGAAAATTTTCGCTCCGGGCGGGATTCGAACCCACAATCTCCGGACCAACAGTCAATGCTCTTAACAACTCGGCCACGGAGATCGGCCGTTTCACCTAGCTGTCTGATATTTTCTGCAATAATCAACGATGTTTTTATGCATGTTCTAAACATGCTTAATTGGATTTAACACTGGAATACGGGTTGCCCCTTTTATTATAGTCACACCTGTCAGAACTAACACCTAAAAATAAAGATCATTGAAGGTGTTGTTGTGTTGATGATGTTGTTTTTGTTGTTGGTGGTGGTGATGATGATGATGAGTTACAATTTACAATATTACGTAAGTCATGCATAAAAAAATGAAATTTCGATGGGGGGGGAGTCTGGACCCCATGGGTACAGCCTTGCTGTTACAGTATATGTCTGACCTATATCTTTTTTCTTTAAAATAGCCATATGAAATGCGGTTGGAACACTAAAATATTACCTGTGCCTGAAAATATTAGTACAATAGTATAAAACAATTTTAGTTGTTTTTTATTACGCTTTGTAAAATAGTAATTATATTTATCTATTATTATCATTTTAGATAAATATTATAGGCCAACAGAATTAGAATCATCTTAATCACTTTAAATATGATGAGCTNCCGCCAAGATGAGCTAGAGGTTTGGGGGGGTAATAGAGTACTATTTAGAAAATGCACGGACACATTTACCCAACGACCTCCGTTTGGGTGGAACAATTCTACCCCAAATTAAACTTTTTATGAATTTTATAGATTGTTTGATTTTATTCAAACTTTGATGAAATTATCAAAAAACGGACATTTTCGGACACATTTACCAATTACGGTTAAATTTAACGTTATACAACTTTTATATAACACTGTTATTTAATTGATTCTACAATATCAATGATATTAGCAAAAAACCGTAAAATGTATCTTTTACAAATTTTCGGTTATATTTACCCATCCACCGCAGTTACAACTGAATCAAAGTTCCACATGTGGGTATTTGTTGGACTCGAAATCTAACCCTCTACAACTCTATAGATCATTTTTCGATTGACTATGGACCGACCTCTTCCGCGTACACATTTACCCCACCACACCTTTAACTGACGTTGGCGGAAGAGAAAAACTTGGGAGATTCATATTAGATCATATCTGAACCGATTAAAGCTATTTGCACAAAAAAAAACTTATTTACCAATTTTTTAATCTCATTCTCCTGACCTAATAGTAGATATTTATTATATCACAATATTTATTTCAAGTGGCTTCAATTTACTCAAGTGTTGTCCTCTGTCTAGTAAATAAAAAAACATCATTTTTGAGTTAAATACCACCTCGAATAACTTTTTTTATTTTAGTAGTACTTCATCAACTAACTGTAGTACCTCAACTTCAATTCGTTTAACTAACAATTTGCAATTCCGTACAAGTATATTATAGATTGTAAATTAAAAAACCCTGCCAATGTTACACATTTGTTTTACGGGATAAAAAAACGTGAACTTTTTTGGCTGTCACCCATCCATTGTTTGTCCGTACTCGGTGTAGCTTAACATTAGTGTTTCAAAATATGTCCTAAATGAAGGAGTAAGATGTCACCTAAAACTTTCTCGCTTTGGGTTGATAGGTCGTCGCGACAAATTTTGAGAAAAAATGTCATTTAGGTCGAAAAACGTGAACTTTTTTGCTGTCACCCATCGAATGTTTGTTCCTACTCGGTGTCATTAGAGGGATAGGACCAAAATCTTCCCAGGAATGCACCCATCAATTGTGCCAAATTTCATTGCAATCTGATAAGTAGTTTCGGAATGCATACAGTTTTATGGGCGAAACAAACATCGTGGGTGAAAAAAAACGTCCCGTGTTACATCTAAAAATAAATTAAAAACGGTACGCGTTACAGTGTTACATCTTAAAAATAAAATTTCACTCTCATCATTTTTTCGTAACGCGCCTAAAGAAGTATAACTTCAAAAATATAATATTTCACATTTCAAGGTAACTCTAAAAATCTGTTCTTCCTGAAGGGTACATTTTCCTCTAGTCTTGCCCGTTTTTGATGAAATTTGGTATGTAGTTCCCATTCGTGGCCTATTTGTGTCCCCGAAAAGAAAATTTGTGAAATTTTTCGTCACTATCTGTTAAGTGGGTTTATTTTTGGGATGTACATTACTAGTCATTTTTTATATTTCTTACCTTTTTATTTGCTGTGTAATGTGACCGCTTAAAACTATCGTTTTCGGTGATAAGTATCTTCCGCTTGAATTCTCAATTTTTTTCTTTCTTATTTATTGTCTACATTGTAAAAAAAACATTTGTAACAAATTTTAAGTATCGTGAACTTTGATTATTGACTAAAAATACTTCTTATAATATTAAGCAATTGCATGTATCCTAAGTCGCCTTTAAATTTGTTCCAAAAGAACGCATCAGTAGAGTTAAAGTTAAAGGAGCTGTACTATTGAGATTACACTGCCCATTACTTACCAAGGTATCAGCAATTAATATTAACATTTCATTACTTTTAATTCAAACGGAATATTCTTAACTTTTAATTCAAATTGGTTTGTATTTAAATTGATATGCTTCCGGATTTAAGAGTTTTTTATTGTGAATAAGGAGGGTTCTCAGTCTGAGTCAGTCAGTATACCCACTATTATACTGACAGGCGTTTAGATTTTAAAAATCTAAATTTTGATGCCCTACAAGTTTTTATTTAAATTAAAATATAATTGCTACTTAATTTAAAATAATAATAAATATTTAAAAAACTTTTTTTTTTACAAAAAAGACAATATCAATTCAAATTGAAATAATTATAAGGCGAGCTTTCAATAGCACTCAGGCTATCATCCTCAGACCAGTGTTCACTCTATGATGTTCACAATAGATTCAATAGCACTCAGGCTTTTCATCCTCAGGCCAGTGTTGACTCTATGATGTTCACAATAGAATCAATAGCACTCAGGCTATCATCCTCAGGCCAGTGTTGACTCTATGATGTTCAGAATAGAATCAATAGCACTCAGGCTATCATCCTCTGGCCAGTGTTCACTCTATGATGTTCAGAATAGATTCAATAGCACTTAGGCTATCATCCTCAGACCAGTGTTGACTCTATGATGTTCAGAATAGAATCAATAGCACTCAGGCTATCATACTCAGGCCAGTGTTCACTCTATGATGTTCACAATAGATTCAATAGCACTTAGGCTATCATCCTCAGGCCAGTGTTCACTCTATGATGTTCACAATTGATTCAATAGCACTCAGGCTATCATCCTCAGACCAGTGTTCACTCTATTATGTTCAGAATAGATTCAATAGCACTCAGGCCAGTATTCACTCTATGATGTTCAGAATAGATTCAATAGCAGTAGCACTTAGGCTATCATCCTCAGGCCATTGTTCACTCTATGATGTTCAGAATAGATTCAATAGCACTAGCACTTAGGCTATCATCCTCAGGCCAGTGTTCACTCTATGATGTTCAGAATAGATTCAATAGCACTCAGGCTATCATCCTCAGGCCAGTGTTCACTCTATGATGTTCAGAATAGCTCGCCTTATAATTATTGTAATTTGAATCGATATTGTCTTTTTTGTAAAAAAAAAAGTTTTTATTATTTCACGATTCTTTTATAAAGATATATATATTTTTGTACAATTCAAAGTACAGGTAAAGGTAGATACTAATCCACGTCATATTGAACAAAATTACAACTGCAATTTTTCATTTAAATTAAAACTTTAAATATTGCTCAAATAAGAAAGAAGTAATAATGCAAGTAATCAAAGAACTCATTCATATCTGAATTTCCTATATAATCTATAATTATAATTAATATAATGCTCACTAACGAGCTGATCACTGCCCAATATTTTCTATTATCGTTGCTAATCTATTACAATAATGGTTCGATTGTGAGAAATGATGTTCTTGTCAACGGTAATGTTATTACATTTAAAAAGAAAGGTCAAAGCTTGACGAGTGATCTTCGCTTATTTGAAAATTTATCACCCATATGTGAAAGGTAATTATTTGTGATGATTTTTTTGGGCATTTTTTTTTTATTTATATCTAGGTTTGCGGCAGTGCCGTCTCTAGGTTAGTTCGAGGTGTTCCGTAGCTTCTAGGGTAGTTCGAACAGGGCGACAGAAAATGGGGGGGGCGCTGAAAAATGAAGGCGCAGAATTTTAAATGAATACGTGAGGCGTAAACATGTAGCACTCGTGCAATGGGAGTCAAAAAAAATTATGAATGACCAATTACAGAAAGTTACAAGTTCGCGTTACCAAACTTAACACATTGATGCAGGACGGGCAAAAGTGCAGCTATTAACGAGATAAAATATGCATTGTTTATTTTTTGAAAATATCGTTTACCGTTCTATATTGCAGTTACAACGAATATACGACTTTCAAATGAGCTTGATAACCCTCTGGCGCTGTATAAAAAAAAATTGTATTTATTCAACATCGATAAAGTAGAGGGGTGAGGGGCGCATTTTTCACTTTCGAACAGGGCGCTGATATTATTGGAGCCGGCACTGGTTTGCGGTCCCGTTTTGAGCGAACGTGAGGATTGATTTTGTTTCCTTATTGAGGGTACTCTCAATTCTGGTTTTCTTGATATTGGATGGCCGATACCATTCCATACTGTCGAAATCGCATGCTTAATTTACATCTTCTAGCCGAAAATGACCGTTTCTAAAAAAAAAAACTGATTTTAGCCTCCGAAAAAATACGAGATTTAGTTTTCTGACCTACGATACTGATGAAACTTAAAAGGTTCAACAGGAGTAAAACTTTTTTTAGCAACACCTAAAGAATTCTTACTTCAAAATTCAAATCAGTCCCCATTATACAGGGTGTAACAATTTTAATTTTAGACCCCAGGCATTAGAAATGTAAAGTTTCTTTTTGGTAAGGCCCAAAGTCCCCTTCTTCCGCGTGAAATGTCAGTAACATCCACTAGACCCGGAGATTTGTTTCAGACTTTATGCTGGATCTATTCTCAAATTAACGTCTGTTTTTTTTTTTTTTTTTTTTTTTTCAGTCAAATATATTGTCAAGGCGACTTGCTCAAAGATGTACAACTGGCCAGGATATACGAGGACTCCAAGACATTTGTAGATAAGAAATTAAAATTTAGGGAGAGAGAAATCTTAATGAAGTACGGTGCTCTGAAAGAAAGGGCTGGAAATTTAGGTGAGTATTACCCAGGTCGTCCTTTGGGAGCGACAAGCCCCCGCTGCTCCGGGTGACTTTGACCACAAGCTTCAAATCCTCCTGGAGTTGGATTTGTCGCTCGTAATAGTAGAGTTAGCTTGTAGTTGCTTCCAAAGGACGACCGCCGTTAAATGTGATTTCTCTGTAATATCTAGCAATCTAGCCCATGCTTGCAACTTCGTATGCGTCAAGTTCCTCTCGAATTACTTCTGGCCTAAATAGTTCACTGTGTTTTGGTTCATATCCCCCTCCCTCAAAATTTGATATTTCACGTTTTAAGATAAGTAAAATTTAATTAAAAATTTTGCATGTCGCGTCCTACACCGCACGCTTATTTAGGTTCTAAATGGGCGCCGAAACTATGAGCTACTTTTAGTCACTTATATAGGGTTTTATACCAAAAAAGAGAGACCCCTTGGGTGGAAGTTGTTCTTTCATTGGTATGCGTTTTTCACACTTTTAACCCCCCCCCCTAATTTGACCCTTTCAAGGACCGGTCTTTTGTCCGTTACATCTCCTGTGTATAGATATCATATTCCCTGTCTCTCGGGACACTCATCATTTTCATTCTAATTTCAGGACTTTCCCAAGATGATCTTCGAAAGTTTGTCAATGAAAATTTTGAAGATGCAGATGAACTGGAATCTTGGAGACCACCAGATTTTAAAGATAGACCCGCTTTGGTCAGTCTGATCACAGACTGGAAATATAGAAAGTGGCTTCTACTCTTGAATCAGATATGGATGCAATTGGGCAAGAAAATGAACATCGACGTTCTGGTCAATGCTGACAAACATTCTCTCATATATGTACGTAAGAAGTCTACTCGCAGGCAAGAAAATAAACATCGACGTTCTGGTCAATGCTGACAGACATTCTCTCTTCTACTCGGTATTTTCCCGACTAAAAATCGACTAAGTTTCGTTCCGACGACATCATTCCTCTGTTTGTTTGTACTATGGTCTATGGTTAAATTGGGTGACTCCAAATGCTGCTACTCAGATCTGTCATTGAATCATATTATTATTATTTTTTTTTAATTTGGCTTAACGTCTCAACCTGCCTCAGTAGCTCAGTGGTTAAGCGCTCGCCTGGTAAACAGGAGGGTGTCGGCTCAATCCCCAGCAGAGGCAGAATTATTTCCTCATTCATTTGAGTATTTGACCACATAAAAATAGAGCTCTAAGGGTTAGGTGGTAGAAAATGCCCCAGGCATTAACCTCGCCTAGTGGTAACATTCCACTCAAGAGTCTATTTTTTTTTTATTTTTTAACGTCTCTTTAACATCTATTGGTCATTCAAGACGGGGGTTTCACCCTCCATTCGCTGGAAACTTGCAAACCAGCTACCCATATTGACCTCACCCAGCCTGGGTTGAGCCGGAAAAATAGCCAGCATCGCAAGGGCGCGAACCTACGTGAACACCCACATGGTACCTCGCTGGATGTTGCTTAACTTCAGTGATCTAACGGGAACTGATGTAGTCAACGTGCCATAGACGCTGGCTTAAAAATACATTTTTGATTTGCAGGTGGAAAATGGATTCATCATTCCTGGAGGAAGATTCTCCGAACTTTACTACTGGGACACCTACTGGATTGTAAGAGGAATTCTGTTGAGTGACATGCCACAAACTGCGAAGGGAATCATTGAAAACATTCTGTCCATCGTTCAAAGGTAGGACTGGGCACGCAGTGGCGGATTTACCCATTTGCCGCCTGTAGGCTATTCAAATTTTGCAGCCCCTCCCGACCTTTACAATTCGATTCCCCAGTTCGCAATCATAATTATTACCTAATTACATTTTTTTGTAATGGAAATTGTTCTTTTTGATTTGTTCACTTTTGTCCTAATTACTCCACATTTTTACCGTAATTAGAATGACGTATTTTTACCGTAATTAGACGAACTTGGATCGAAGTGTCAGTTTCTAGATTATTTTTAGGTTAAACAGGAATTATGTTTTGTGTATATTTCTGAGCTAATAAAAGGTCAATCATGAACTAATATTACTAATAAGTCGGGTTAATGTATGCGTTAATTCAAAAAGGGGCAAACATTAGACTTTAATTAAAAGCTTCGTGACGCGTCCAATAAATACTATTGACATACTATCAAAATTTCAAGCTGAAAATCGGCATTCTCTGTAGGAAAAATAATATGAATTTCTAGCTCTTACCGTTTTCTTTTTGTGCCCGACTTGTGAAAACCGCTAAGAAAGCGGCCATAAAAAAACTGCCAAGGGAAGACTCGATTTCGTTCAAAAGTGTCATTTTGCTTTCCATGTGTAAAATAGATATAAATAGGCGCCTAATTTTAAGCTCTAGCATTTACCGGTCTCATATTTGGTAGGAATCACCAAAAAAAGTGAAAATTATCTAATAAGGTGTGAAGCTTATCAAGTAGCATGTGTTATTAAGTGGAAATCTTACCGTTCTCTCTTTGGGCGGGATTAACTAAAACCGCTAAAAAGTGCCGAAAAACCGCCAACGTTCGTTCCAAACATAGCATTGACATGTGTATGAAATTTCAAGTCTCTAGCGCTTACCGTTCTTGAGATATCTTGTTCACAGACAGACAGACAGACAGACGGACAGACACACTGCATGAAACTCTATATTTGGGCTCTGGAGACCCCAAAACGTGTTTCGGCATTGAAAACTCGACATCGAAAGTTTCAGCCCATTACAATACTTTCCTTTTAATAGGATAAGGAAAGTGAAAATTATCTAATAATGTGTGAAACATATTACATAAACATATTATATGTTGAAATGTTTGTATGCAGGGACGTAACTAGGGGGGCAGCTCCCCCGGTCGGAGTTTTGGGGGCGCCTAAACAAGCGTAGCCCGTTTTGGCGCACTTTTATTCAAGTTTAAGAAGATAGTAAAATAAATGCTTGCTGACAATTCACGAGTCAAGACGAACTTGGCGAGTGACGTACGTGGGTGAAGGACTCACCATGAAGTTCCCCTCCTTTTGAGCCCCATTCGCTACTGTAGACATAAGTACATACGCATTACTGCTGCCTCGCTGTCTACATTACGGTCAACAGTCAGTGATGCGAAGTAGAATAGGACCGTTCATTTTGAGGAATTGTTCTTACAGATCAAGTTCACTGAAGTGAACTGTTCTGCCCTACTTATAAGTTCATCGTTCTTCTTCAAAGTTCAGTTCAGGTTTCAGTTCTTTGTTACTTGTGACTTTCTTTGAACTCGCTTTTATAAAATCGTTCATATTTTGAACAATCTTACTTGGAGTTCAGAATTTATAATTATTTAAAAGTAACTCTGAGCTTCTAGAGTTCCGAGTTTTTTTTTCTTATCAGTGATCACCTAGGACCTAGGGAAATCCCAACGTATAGATCTCACTCAATTCCCCGGTTGGCCCAATGAGGACCAAAATCAATAAATTCTATGAATAAGGCGCATGAGAGTTATCGTGAAAAAAGACATACTGTCAAACAAAATGAAACTATTCGTGTTAAAACTTGACCTCACAGGATTTTAAGAGTCTATCCGATTCTTTCGACGCACTTTTAAGGGTATGTCCAGGGAATTGAAGATGCCGATAGGGGAAAGATTTAGTCATGTTTCAAACTCAGAACGTGTCATTTACCCCGTATTCGTCTTCTGGAAGCGACTACGCACGACTGATCCAAATGAATATAAGTTAATGGAACCTCATCACCTGAGAAAGTTATAATAAGTTATACGCTTACAGTGACGAGGTTCCATTTAACTACATTCATTTGGATCAGTCACTCGTAGTAGCGTGAATTTGTAGTCGCGCGTAGTATTTTCCAGAGGACGAACACCCTTAGAGCTCATTTTTTTAAATCACAAAAAAGAAATTGGTTCCAGAACACATCTATTATTAGTGTGTTTGGTTATTTTGTAATGATTGCTTGAGGGGGCTCCAAAATGCCCTGTGGGAGGGGGGCGCCAAAATGGGTGGTTGCCCCGGGTCTAGTTACGTCCCTTTTTGTATGAACCTACGATTAGGTATATATAAATATGATTAATTTTAATTTCTGTAATACATAAAAAAAATTGCCCATAATTTGCTGCCCCTTAAATCTGCCGCTCTAGGCTCCATCCTACTGGTAAATGCAGCACTGCTGGGCAGCTAAACACCAAGGTCATATAGTTAGGACCGTTCAAATTCGGCCGAAATATTTTTATTTTTATAGCGTCAAACACTCTTGTTTCCCCAAATTGATAGGTACGAGTGGTCTCAATGAAGAAGTTGATGTATCACAGAGTAATTGTTTCCCGGAAGGTAAAGTGATTTGTTTGAGTTTTAATGACGATTCAGAGGAAAAGTACACAGCTTGCAGTTCTTCATCTTCACTCTGTGCACTGGCTGAAGATGAGAGAAGCAAGCTGTGTACTTTTCCTCTAAATCGTCATTAAAACTCAAACAAATCACTTTACCTTCTGGGAAACAATTACTCTGTGATACATCAACTTCTTCATTGAGACCACTCGTACCTATCAATTTGAGGAAACAAGTGTTTGACGTTATACATAACCTATCTCATCCAGGAATCGCCGCTTCGTCCAAACTTGTACGTGAAAAATTTATTTGGCCCAAAATTGACAAAGACTGCAAACTTTGGGCTAAGTCTTGCATTCCATGCCAAAAAGTTAAAGTTTGGAAACATACGCACAGGGCTCTATCATCCTTCGAACCACCTAACAGGAGATTTTCTCACATCCACGTGGATTTGGTAGGACCTCTTGCCTTGTCACACTTCAATTCAAAAACTGTCATATTGATCTTGTTACCGATTACCACTCTATCCACGTACTTCAGCCAAACCACAAATACTATGAAATACCCAAACCATTTCCTAACTTGTTTCGTGAAAACCTTCTTTTGAAAAAGTGATCTGAAAAGCACTGGCTAAATAATTATTTTTACGAGATTAAATATCTAGCTACACCTTCTTTGTGATTTCACTTCTGTAGAAGAAATAATCAGAATTTGATTAATTTCCTACCCTCAGAGTTTGTATGAAATCGGACAAAATGTTTCAAAGATATGAGTTTGAGTGTGCATAGATATAAAATAAAGGGGCCCCGACATTTTCAATCCAGCCGGTCCCCCCACCCCCAATTGATTCCTGACTGCGGTACCGCTGGACTCACAGATCAAGATATGAAATACTTCAGCTGAATTACTAGGAAGGCACGCTCACCATTACTAGAGCCCCTTGAGTAATTTTGAACAATCCCGAATTTTAAATTAGATTTTATTTCATGAGTTGTAGAGCAGCCGTGAGGTTGAAAATATAATAGCCTCCCCTGACGTTGTCCTCCCGTGCCTGAGTGCTCCTCGATTAGGCTAGCGATACGTAGTGCCCTTGGGCGGACTCTGATCCGAGTACGCATCACGGTCTAAGTTGGTTTAATTCAGTAATATAACTTGAACTGGTTTATCCAACGTGTTAAGTCTACGGCTTAAATTGAAATTTAAATTATCTTTCGTTTTTCCAATTTTTTTCAGATACGGCTACATGTTAAATGGAAGTCGAAAATACTACACCGGACGGACTCAACCTCCGCTTTTAATACAAATGGCCGCCACTTATTACACAACGACAAATGATTTGACATTTATTAAGGATAATATCTTGGTAAGAAACAATGCCTTTGAATGCGCCTATTGGCACGTGTTAATATTGATACACATCTGCTATCGGACTGCCCATCTGGTTCAAATTTAGGACAGAAGTGGACCTTTTAAAGATATATTATGTATTAACATAACTATGTTAAGATGTACGAGTATTCTTCTTGAAGAGTAAACAGGGTGCCCTTATCAAAATAAAACTTAAATTCCTTGTCCCATAAACAATCGCAATACATCAATAAAAACAATATGACATATCGGTTTATTATTTTACTGTCTAAAAAAACATATAATTTGATATTTTACGTACTTTGACGAAAAATCATAATATAAAATTCGAATAAAAAACTCCTCCTAGCCAACGATCATACCACGTTGAATACACCAGTTCCCGTCAGATCACTGAAGTTAAGCAACGTCGGGTGTGGTCAGTACTTGGATGCACCCAAGTACTGACCCAAGTACTAGGCTGGGTGAGGTCAATGTGGGTAGCTGGTTTGTAAGTTTCCAGCGAATGGAGGGTAAAACCCCCGTCTTGAATGACCAATAGATGTTAAAGAGACGTTAAGCCAAATTGAAAAAAAAATCCTGCAACGTCCATACCCTGTACGTGTACACCGCACACTTTTCGCCGCTAACCGACTTAGCGTTAAGCGATTTTGATAAAATTTGGTATTTAGGTCTCATACATATATTTTAGTATAAAACCCTCCCTATATTTGTGATAAAAATTCGGGACACAATTACACCTCAAATGGGACCTATATACCAAACATTTTTTGAAAGGTAATTATTTGAGATATCTACATTACAAGGTTTCAAAGAAATAAAAAATCCGTTTGTCCGCCACTCACGGCGTACATACGGATTTTAATGGCGTACATAAGGATTTTAATAATGTACATTTGGCATTGTCACAAAAAGAAAAAAAAATATTCCCCCCCCCCCTCAAAAAAATGTTTATTCGATTTTTAGATACTACATTGGATTGGTAGAATACCAAATTTTGAGGGTAGTATTTTTTTTTCTTGAAGAGTTCACTATTGAATGTAATAAACCAAAATTATTTACTACAAACATACCGATCCAATTAGTTCAGGTGATTAAGCATGGGAGTTTCATACCGAGGGTCAGCGGTTCGAACCCACAGTAATGACGGATTTTTCTTAATTGAAAATGTATTATATTTATCATTGAGACAACTTTTCTTACGTTAACAAAAATATAATTCGCCGTTCGTTCGTTATACTTACTACAAACACGGCCCATAGTTTATTGATTTTGTTAGACAAACACAGAACGGAAAAGAAAAATTAAATATCGGATGTTGCAATTTGAGTTTATCTTATAGATCTTCGTTTAGTACACTACGTTCACCCTGTACAATTAAATAATGGCCTGAAGAAGTGTACCGACCAACTAAATTGACAGTTGTGTTTGCAAATCGTACACTCACTTGTTGCTCTACTTACTGACAATCCAAACTTTTAGTGTCTAGTTCAGAGTACATCCGGGTGTTACGTACTCTGTAGACTCTCCTAACATTTGTCTTAGGGCGGTAGCAGATACACGTATAGGTACATACTTATTACATCGCAGACTTATAATAAAGATGATACTGGCTGATTTGACGCTACGCATGCGTGTCAAGCTCACCAACATGTCCGCAACTTCGTATGCTCCTTTTCCGATAGCAGTAGAATTCGTCTTAACCAAAATATTTCTCTCGTTGCTTATTTTATGGTTCCGTATGTGTGATTCGTCTAGAAATCGGCTTCTTGGCGATAACTCTCCTTCAGTTGAACTTTCATATTTTTAGAGAGGCCTAAAAATATGAAAGTTTCATATTTTGATCAAGACGAAAAAAAAATCTTTGTATTATTATTTATTTTTTGTAAAATATATAAGATCTCTATTTGGACTGTGAGGGTAAAGGGACTCTTCAGTCTCATCCTCGCAGTATAAATAAAGTATAATAATAATTTTCATTTTTTGGCTACATTTCTGCCTCGAGTCATGTCCAAATTCTGGGATATAAAATGCCAGTTAAAATGAGTGTATTTTGCCGATAGAAAAAATAGTTTTGGGTTTCTTTGTATAAAAAAAATTGGTTTAGACTTTGTAGAAAAAAAATTGGGTTAGACTTGTCTTAATATATAAATCAGAAATTTGTGTGTACCTATGAGGGGTTGACTGTTACAATACCACAGCAGATAGCGAAAAATTGATGGGAATGGACCCCCTCCCCAAAATCATGGTCTACGACCCCAGGAAAATTATCAGAACTATAATATGTCAATTTTCATTTTTTGGATACATTTCTAATTTCCTCTCCAAAATCGGACAGTCACGGTTCGATATCTTAAATTCTGTCGCGACAACATATTAACTCAAAGCGAGAAAGTTTTAGGTGGCCATGTAGTCCATATTTTAGGACATTTTCTGCAAAAGTATGGCCAGCCATTCCGGAGTTACGAGTTCGAAACCGGGAACGGGTAAAATAAAATTTAGAAAATACTAAAAATTAAGAAAGGCGCCTGATGAAACGTTTAAATCTTAATTTTTAAAGGTTGCGATATACAGGGTGGACACAAAGCAATCCCCCCCCCCCTCGAATTTCCATTGTCTTTGAAAAAGAAAGATAGCAATATAAATACCGTAGCGAAACACGGGCGAAACAGCTAGTACTCAATATATCAGATCTCAACATTAATAAAGTCGCTCTAATTTACCTACCTACTGAATAAACCTATTTATTTTTTCACAGCTAATGGAGAGAGAATTTCAATTTTGGTTGAACAACCGAATGGTGGCTATCAACAAAGATGGCAACGTCTATATTCTGGCTCATTATCAAGTACAGACGGCTGGACCGAGACCGGAATCTTACAAGTAATATACTCAAATGTTTCACGTATCGTATTGGGACACTTTGCCATTAGTAGCCTATATAACACGCCTAGCATTAAGTTTGGGGTCTGCCGTGTACAATAGACATCATTATGAGTCTGGGGTGTAGGGTTGAGAAACTGTATTACAAGATCTAATCCACATAAAAAAATAAGATTTTTCGACACAGTGAGCTTAACGATATTTTCCACCGAACTTTGGCGTTTGTTTATATCCCATACGCACTCAAACCTCAAATTAGATTTTGTTGAAATGACGATAAAATCCGTTGAAATGACGATAAAAACCGGATACATAAATTCCTTGGTTTTGTGTCCAGTTATCCTCTCGAAGCTGAGTGTACTCCGGACGTGATACATAAATTCCTTGGTTTTGTGTCCAGTTATCCTCTCGAAGCTGAGTGTACTCCGGACGTGATACATAAATTCCTTGGTTTTGTGTCCAGTTATCCTCTCGAAGCTGAGTGTACTCCGGACGTGATACATAAATTCCTTGGTTTTGTGTCCAGTTATCCTCTCGAAGCTGAGTGTACTCCGGACGTGATACATAAATTCCTTGGTTTTGTGTCCAGTTATCCTCTCGAAGCTGAGTGTACTCCGGACGTGATACATAAATTCCTTGGTTTTGTGTCCAGTTATCCTCTCGAAGCTGAGTGTACTCCGGACGTGATACATAAATTCCTTGGTTTTGTGTCCAGTTATCCTCTCGAAGCTGAGTGTACTCCGGACGTGATACATAAATTCCTTGGTTTTGTGTCCAGTTATCCTCTCGAAGCTGAGTGTACTCCGGACGTGATACATAAATTCCTTGGTTTTGTGTCCAGTTATCCTCTCGAAGCTGAGTGTACTCCGGACGTGATACATAAATTCCTTGGTTTTGTGTCCAGTTATCCTCTCGAAGCTGAGTGTACTCCGGACGTGATACATAAATTCCTTGGTTTTGTGTCCAGTTATCCTCTCGAAGCTGAGTGTACTCCGGACGTGATACATAAATTCCTTGGTTTTGTGTCCAGTTATCCTCTCGAAGCTGAGTGTACTCCGGACGTGATACATAAATTCCTTGGTTTTGTGTCCAGTTATCCTCTCGAAGCTGAGTGTACTCCGGACGTGATACATAAATTCCTTGGTTTTGTGTCCAGTTATCCTCTCGAAGCTGAGTGTACTCCGGACGTGATACATAAATTCCTTGGTTTTGTGTCCAGTTATCCTCTCGAAGCTGAGTGTACTCCGNGTTTTTTGTTTTGTCGCGTATTAGTTTTTTGATCAATTTCTCAGGGTATCCATTTTCTGTTAGGGTCAGGTAAATTTCAGGAATAATCTCATTGTGAAAAAGGTCATCTGAGAGAGTGAGGGTTCTATTGATTAGATTTTTGGCACAGTTTAATTTATACGAGAAGGGTTGGTTACTGAAGAAGTTTAAAAGGCGACCTGAGCTGGTGGGTTTTTTATAATGCCGAGTATTAATGGAACCGTCTGAATTTCTCATGATATTTATGTCGAGGAAGGGGATAGAATTGTTTACTTCTTCTTCTAATGTATTCAATTTACAGCAAAGGGGAAGACTTATTGTTATTTATTGTGTTTCAGAGGTGTCTAACCTCTGACACGTTACAATGGAAATTACATTCCCCTATCCTGATCAATATTAGAGAAAACCAGATTAAAATATAGTAGTAAAAGGGGGGTGGGGGAAATAGGTACTTACGGTAATAATTAGTTGTAAAGAAAAGAAAGTGGTTAGTTCATGTACTCCTCTAGACTGTAGGGAGCGGTTTCTATGAGATGATTTTTTAGGTGTAACTTAAAATCTTTGTAGTTCATATTTTTGGTTACATTATTTTCTTGTTATAAATTTGTATACCCTTATCCAAAAATGATTCCCCGATAATCGATAGCCTTGAGTGTATTAGATCTTTGGCATTTCTAGTATTGTACGAGTGTGCCATTGTCGGTAAGAGATGTATATTTTTATGGATTAATAGGCACATGTCTAATATTACCTGACCATAAAGTGTTAGTATCCTCTTTTCAATGAAATATTCTTTGCATTGAGCTATTAGTTTTATTATAACGTCAGCACTATATTTATGCCGGCGAGTTGTAGTAATTGCTGCAATCACAAATGCAGCAATTACTGACGCTCGAGGGAGTTCTACTGTGTTAGATTTTTCTGGCTTCATTTAATTAAGATATTTTTACTTCCTCGCTTTCTACCTTCTTTAAGGCTTGGTAAGGATGCTCTAAAAATCATTCATGAACTTTCAGGGAGGATTATACTTTGGCGATGAATCTCTCAACTGAAGCTGAAAAGAATCAGCTTTATAATAATTTGAAAGCGACTGCTGAGTCGGGATGGGACTTTACGAGTAGATATTTCAGCAAGAATGGTACTGACAATGGTAAGATTGAGCTTTCACATATCTGCACAATAGCGAGCACAAAACAAGTGGGTTTTACTGTTTTTCTCGTACGGTGCCCTTTTATATAACTGACACTAATGCCAAGCTTCTAGGACCAAGTAGACTCCAAAGAGACCTACAAACGAAATTGATTTAAAACGGTCACAATATCCCTTACAGCGGTAGCTCATCCAGCCTGTGTTAGGCCTGGAATAGCCAGCATCACAAGGGCTCGAATCCACGTTGTCTCCCACTTAGTAAAACTTCGCTGGGCGTTGCTTGACTTCAGTGATCTAACGGGAACTAGTGTATTCAACGTACCATGGACGCTGGGTAATTGATTATTTAACGTTGATACGTAGAATCCAAAAATCGAATAAAAAAAATAGAATTGATATTTTTCACCATTGCAATATTTTGTTTTCCTATACTACGTATATGGGAAGATAGAGTAAAAATAAAATTGACATTTTTCACCATTGCAATACTTTGTTTTCCTATACTGCGTATATGGGAAGATAGAGTAAAAATAAAATTGATATTTTTCACCATTGCAATACATTGTTTTCCTATACTGCGTATATGGGAAGATAGAGTAAACATAGAATTGATATTTTTCAGCATTGCAATATATCGCATTTCGGAAGATAAAGGAAATATCTGCTCGTCCGCCGCGCCGTGCCGTCCTTCATAAGCTATTTATTATTTTCAGGTGGTTTGGCTGATACGGATGCTCCCAACTTCATCACCGTCGATCTCAATGCCATCCTTCATGCCAACGCAGTCACTTTATCAGAATGGTTTCATATTTTGGATGATCCTGTCAAATCTTCGTACTATAAAAATATCGCCAAACGATTTCTTGTCGGAATAGAAGCGGTAAGTTATTTTTGCTTCCGAATTTTCGTTCGAAAAAAAAGCAAAAGAAAAGTTTTCTTTTTGCTTCCGAATTTCCGAAGTAACAGAAGCTTTGTATTCCTGCAAAGGGTCAAAAAATGTTCTCAGACTTGAACAGTGCAACTAGAAAAATGCGTTTGAGTTGACGATTTTTTTTTTATACTTCTCTTTGTCTATTTGTAGAACATTGCCTAGGGTCCCCGTCATGGGTCGCGGACCGTAGGCAATGCAATTTTTAAGCCCCCATACCATTTTCTAACTTCCGTCCTTCCACAATGTAAATATATTCACTTCATTACTACGTATGTTATCACCACAAACCTAAGCAATAAAATAAATAAAAGGAAAATATTTTTCATTAAATATAATTCAATTCAATTTCGGGGGGTTGGTGCTTTTAAAACGAAAATAGCTTTGTAAAGAACAATATCTATAAACTCTTCTAATTTTTGAATACATAATGGTTTAGAAGATCTTCAAATTAAAATTTTCACTAGATGAAATATTTTTAATTTCTTTCTCGCGGTGAGCGGGGCCCCTATGTAGTTGCCTACGCTGCCTTACATATAACCCGGTCTGTGTACCACAAAAAACTTGTACTGTCTTGACCGATTTTGAGAAAACTTTGTATGGACTTTTATTATAAATTTGCTGATTTAGGGCCCTGTGTACGACCATTTGAACTGAGTGAGATCAACAGTTTATAGAAATACAAGAATTAATAGTGTCACACATGTAATTTATATAGTTTCACTATAAATATTACAATTAAAAAACTAGTAAGTTATCAAAATACCTAATACCCTGCTTATAATTTATCAAAATACCTAATACCCTGCTTACAACCTATTAAAAATGATAAATATAATATTAAAAATTCGTTCGAGCTGAAAAACTACATAAAATCATCAAACATTCAATCTGATCATAAATTAATTTCTCTGGATGTCATTTCTCTGTTCTCCCAGATACCTGTTTCCCTTGCTCTTCAAACCATTATGGAAAAATGGGAACACATAAAAAATCACACCACCTTAGGGAAAGANTTAATTTTTGGCTTTTAATTTTAATTTTCCAATTTTAATTTTAGTTTTAATTTTAATTTTCTTATTTTAATTTCTAATTTAATTAATTAAACTCTGAATCGATATTGTCAATCATTTATATAATTATATCTTACGATTCTTCTAATTATTTTAAAACTAGTAAGGTTAATATGTAATTTATTGTGAACAAATTTGGGTCCTTGCCTGTCTGTGATCATTTTCTTGTGTTCCACATAACTCTTGTGCCGCTCATTCGGGTCCATATTAATTTCAAATAGTTTGTTCCCATGACTATGCTCAAATGTGTTTTTTCTTTCCTTTTTTCTGTGATCATTTGCTCGTGTTCGACATAACTCTTGTACCGCTCATTCGGGTCCATATTAATTTCAAATAGTTTGTTCCCATGGCTATGCTCAAATGTGTTTTTTCTTTCCATTTTTCCAGGTTCTATGGGACGAGGAAATCGGTATGTGGTTTGACTATGACCTCAGAAATGAGAAGCCAAGGAAGTATTTCTATCCCAGCAATTTTGCTCCCCTCTGGACGGGATCATACACTTTCCCAAAATCTCTAGTCGCTCAATCAGCAATTCGATATCTCAAAGCGAATAATATGATAACTGCACAGTACACACCAGTCTACTATGGTAAGTCAAATAAAATAGCACTTGTTTTTGTTTATAACTACATTACAAGGTTTCAAAGAATTTTTCTTCTAATATTTATACAAAAGGCTCCTCGCTTTAGACGCATGGGAAGTGTGAGATAAAAGCTAAGCTGTGTCCTGTGTCACCCTCTGGTAACTCTTCCTCGCATTTATCCATCTACTAGCAGGTTTACCCCGTGCTTCGCCACGGATTTTTTTTTCTATACTTAACGTCTCTTTAACATTTTAGGTCATTGTGTATATAAGTGGTGTATATAACAATCCTGACCTCGAGTGGTGTATATAACAATTTCAGTTGATACGCATCAATTTAAAAATAATAGAAGAAAGAAGAATATATTTACCCAGTGGCGGATTTACATATTTGCCGACCTTTACAATTCGATACCCTAGTTCACAATAATAATTATTACCTAATTACAATTTTTGTAAGAAAAAATGTTCTTTTTGATTTGTGCACTTTATCCCTAATTACATCTTTTTTGGGTTTTGTTTATATCAATATCAATTTTACGTACAGAATTCAAAATGACACTTTTAGTTGAAATCGATTCTTCCCTTGGCGTTTTTTGCCGCTTTTTAGAAATTTTCACGAGTCTGGCATAAATAGAAAACGGTGAGAGCTAGAGTTTGAAATTCGATTCCTTTCATATTAATTTTATGAATGGAGTATCTAATAAGGGGTGAAACACATTTGTATGAACCTAATAGGATTGGGTATATAAATATGAATCATTTTAATTTCTGTAATACCTACATAAAAAAAAATTGGTCAAAATTTGCCGCCCCTAAAATCTGCCGGTCTAGGCTCCAGCCTACTTAGCCTATTGGTAAATCCAGCACTGCATTTATCCTTCATTTGCTGGAAACTTACAAATCGGCGACCGTCATTGACCTCACCCCGCCTGGGCTGGGCCATGAATAGCCAGCATCACGAGGGCTCGAACCTATGTGGTCACCCATTAAGTAAGACCTCGCTGGACGTTGCTTAACTTCATAGATCTTAAGAGAACTGGTGTATTTAACGTGCCATAGACGCTGGTTGCTTATAAAGATGTGGGACCGTGGGTTTTTTATTTTGACCAAAAAGATGACGGACGGTGAGTTTTTATTTTGATCATAACGAATGATACATCATTTGAATCCTTATTTTAAAAGAAGACAATAAGCTTCTACAGAAACTCGTTATCAAAAAACAAAACCCTAAGTTATGGGCGTAACCAAAATTCCAAATTTCTAGGTGTATCCATTCAAAAGTTAATAGAGGGGGAGGGGGGGATTTATAAACACACTGTATTTATCCACTAATTCGATAAAATTTAACTATTTTTTTTCAGGAATTCCCACTTCACTACGGAACAGTACTCAACAGTGGGATTTCCCCGGATGTTGGCCACCATTGCAGGCAATGGTGATCCAAGGTCTGGATCGAACTTATGACATCACCGCACAATTAGTAGCATTCAATTTAGCATCTAAATGGGTTTATACTAATTACGTCGGATTTAGTCGGACTGGGACCATGTTTGAGAAGGTAAGTTCAGACATTTTTAATAGACATTTTTAATAATCACCGAATGACAATCACAAAAACAAAAGCCGCGACTCTTCTCACCATTTAAACCTCTATCAAAAAGACACAGCGATAAAATATTTGAAATGCCATGTTCTTTGAACATGAAAATAGACTCGAAAGATTCTTTTGAAATACGCCTTTGAGAATAAAATTAATAACCTCTCTATGCAAAAATTAAAAGAAACGCGATGGAGCTGACGTGAATCGGATAGTGAGTATCAAATGAGACGAAACTGTAACTGCCTCGGTAACCTGGTGGTTAAGGGCTCTACTGGTAAACAGTAGGGTTTGGTCTTAATCCCCATCTAAGAATTGTTTCCCTCATTAATTTGATTATTGTTAAATAATCAAATAAAAAAGAGCTCTAAGAATTAGGTGGTAGAAATTGCCTCGAGTATTAACCTCATTTAGTGGTAGGTACATACCTAACCTATCCAAGAGTCTCTCATCTTTTTGGTTTATTATTTCCAATAATGAACCTTTGGAATCGTCAAAAAAAAAATCTTAAAATCAAAGTTGCATTATTAAAGGGGGGGGGGGTATTTTTTTCTCATGACGATTCCAAAGGTTCATTATGTAAAATAATAAACCAAAAGACCTCACCATTTTTTCAGTTTTTTGTAACAAGGCGACTGAGATTTTTTGTCAGTAACATATTAATAAAAGCCAAGTCCCATTAGATCTGTGCTTTATTACCAGCAATGCTCGAGTTCTGCCTATGCGAAACTCGATTCAGAAGTGAAAAATGAATAAATCCTCGTCGTTTTTTAAAACAAAATTATTGGTAATCCCTGAGCATATTTCCAACCCTAGCAGAGTTAGGGTTCGTTATGTGTGATTACCACCAAATCGATTCCGTTCAAAATGCATGTCGAAAAGGTAGAAGGAATCTACTCTCTAATCCAGCGATTTACCACGTGGAATGATTTACCACGTGGTCGGATGAGAGCCCGCCTCTAAAGGCACCACATGTCTTTGTCGGAGTGCATTCACTTGGTGAGGACAACTGTGAAGCTTTCGTTGATTCCATAGTGCCTTCCTTTGAGTTACCCCAAATGCTGCCACTTAGATGTGGATTTGAATCAAAAGTACAGCTAGGACCAATCAGACAATATAAACCAACTGCCTGAAATGCAGATTACAATAAACCCTGTCTACCTTTTGGGACCTTAGCTCTCTTTGATCAGATTTTTTTTAAAAAAAATTTATTGATGAAAAAACTAGAAGACAGTATATCTTTGGTCAGAAACCAGGGTGAATGTCCTCGAAAAAGTCCCACAGCTGCTCTAAAACCATAAATCAAACTATTTTTTTTATAAATTTCCAGTATGACGCTCTCAGATTGGGAACAGCCGGAGGTGGCGGTGAATATAAATCTCAAACAGGATTTGGTTGGAGTAATGGTGTCATATTTGAAATGTTTGCCCGATGGGGAAATCTTTTGACGTCAACAGAAACCAGTGTACAAATTAATCATTCTTAGTGAAGGCTAATATAGAACATTGTGGAAATACTGGTCTCATAAAAACAAACTTATCGATGGGGTCATGAAAAACAGGAACCATTGAAATAATAGTCATTGGTGTGCTCATAAAACTAAATTCATCGATATGCCTTTGAAACCTGGTTTCATGAAACGAAATTCTTGAATGGGCTCGTGAAAACAGTTTCATGAAACCTAATTCATCGATTTGCTTGTGAAACCTCGTTTCATGAAAATTAATTCATGAATAAACTTGTAGAACAACTTCCCAAATTTTTTGAAGTTGCTATTCTTATTGATTTGGGGGGAGTTTCCTCCGTGGATCCGCCACTGCTCAAAATCCATTTTTCTGTAAACTCTAAACCCCCTCTCTCTCAAAAAAATGCACCATTTGGATTTTTCTTATTTTCGATCTTCGATTTTTTTAATTCATGAAATGCATAAAAAAATAAGAAGGTGCGCTCTTTCAGTGGGCTTATATGTTCCATCAGTATACCTGTATTACGCCCAACTCTAGTAGAAACCCAATATAACCAAAGTTCCTAATTATGTAAAATAATATCTAGTAACTTTATGTGAACCTTATTGGTTACGAAAAACAGCTAGTTATAAATAAACGAAAACAGAAATAAAATGTTTGGGTGACTGTCTTTTATTTGATCATTTAGCACAGAGTATATTCCCTGATCATATATAGATAAAAAAAAATCTACTTTGTAGATTAATAAAATAAATGGTTTTACCAAACAATTGGCCGCCAAAACTATTCTAGGTATTATTAATTACTTGAATTTCAATATACTTTTCCTAAGATTGAAGGCTTCTAATAGCCCCTTCCAACTTACTTTCGGGAGGTGTTATTAGGAGCCCGTACCATGTTGAAATGAAAATATGTCGAAATCAAAATTCAGCATTTATTGCTTGATAAATGCATCATTTTACCAAACAATTGACCGTAATTTTTAATGGATTTTCATAGAGGCTTCATTTTTTTTAATAATGGTAGTAGTGGTAGTAACCCATTAAACCGTTTTGGAGAAGAAAAAAAATAGAGCTTGTAGGTCTGAGACAACCTGTACTTATAGACGCAGGCGCTTACTTGCTTCTATTTAGCGGTTTTGACGAGTCGCAAGAGCGAGCTTGATATTTGGTTCCTATTCATATCAATTTTATGGATTATTATTTTTATTATTGTTTTATTGTGTACAACAACCGGTGGTTGTTGACACATTACAATACCTGAAGAATAGTAAAAAAATAATTAGAATACCTTCATAAATAATATTTAAACCTGGAAAAAATAGTATAAAGATTGGATGAAATGCGGAACGACACTTTTGGTTGAAATCAAATCTACTTTAACGATTGTTTTGCCGCCTTTTGGCGCTTTTCGCGAATCTATCCTTGAAAGAGAATGGCAGATGCCGGAGACTTGAACTTTGGATGTTTGTCAAGTATACATAGAGCACGACGAATCAAACTATTCATGAGACATAACATTAAAAACGGACACATATATCAATGGCTGGAAGTGCTGGAACTCGAGAGTTAGGCTATGGGGACCCTAAATCTTATTTTGGCATTGAAAACTCGACATCAAAAATTTCAGCTCATTACACTAATTTCTTCTTCTTTATAGACAAGGAATGTCACATCAGATTTTTGTGTTATGCAATCAACCTATCTATTGAAAAAGAAGGAACAATCCTGTTCTGATTTCTTATGTAAATCAGCATAAAGTTTCATTTCATCAAACACAGCACATCCCAAAGCGCTCTCAAAATCATTTTTACTTGAATTTGAAATCATATTGCCGTCATTATTTTGATCAGTAGATAAATTTGATTGGAATATTCCTGCCGCACTGACTGGTAGAAAATCTTCATACGTAATTCCTTCATAAGATATGAAACCCAACTTGACGTAGTTCTCAAAGTTGAAATCGTTTACGTTTTTAGATAAATGATTACGACCTAAAATTAGAAAATGGTTTTGTTTTAAGAAAATATTTTCTAAAATATTACTATATTTTCACTTTATCCCAATTCAACCAAATAAGTCTTTTTCAGTCAAGTGAAGATATAGTAATATAAAAACTTCAGTCAACAGTCAACTGAAGTTTTTATATTACTATATCTTCACTTGACTGAAAAAGACTTATTTGGTTGAATTGGGATAAACATTGACAGCCAAGCCAGGACTAACACCTGAAAATTATTATCACGGAGGGTGATGTTATTTTTGTTGTTGATGACGACGTTGTTGTTGTTTTTGTTGATGTTGTCGCTGTTGTCGTAATTTTTTAAATATTATAGGTCACGTGCAAAGTAGAGTATTTTCATTTTAAAAAAAAATCGGGGGGGGGGNAAAAAAACAATTGAAATTTGGGGGGGGGGGTCTGGACCCCCTGGGTAAGGCCTTGATCACCATAATAAGGAAGATAAAATACTATATCTCCACTTGACGATAAAATAAAAAATATGTTACCTAGAGCTGACTAGTTCCGTACTCTCCCGAGCAGATCTAGGTTGTTCAAAGACAGTCTTCGACCAACCTAGCTCTGATTATGTGCTCAGGAGAGTATCAAACCAGTCAGCTCTAGGTTGGTCGAAGACTGAAACTAGCCAGCTCTAGGTTGGTCGAAGACAGTCTTCGACTAACCTAGCTCTGATGATGTGCTCAGGAGAGTATCAAACCAGTCAGCTCTAGGTTGGTCGAAGTCAGTCTTCGACCAGCCTAGCCCTGATGATGTGCTCAGGAGAGTATCAAACCAGTCAGCTCTAGGTTGGTCGAAGACAGTCTTCGACCAACCTAGCTCTGATGATGTGCTCAGGAGAGTATGAAACTAGTCAGCTCTAATAAACATCTTCTTAATTTTTATCGTCAAGGTAGATATAGTATTTTATCTTCCTTATTATGCTTTTACTTGACATTTATCTTTTAAATTATCATCCTTAAAAATACACCAAAAAATTGTATTGACAAGCCCTTCCAGATAAGCTATTAAAAAAGGGAGTTCTATTTTTTTTAAATGTGCCCCCTTACATTCCCCCCTCCCAAAAAATGGGACTATGTAGNAAAAAAAAAAAAAAAAAAAAAAAAAAAAAAAAAAAAAAAAAAAAAAAAAAAAAAGAAATGGGGAGATCTGTTGGGGAACCCCGTTGTGTTCACCAGTTCCCTTCAGATGACTGACATTAAGTACATCAGAGTGCATTTAGTCTTCTGAGACAATTAAGTTGATGTAAGCCTTTGTAAACGTTCCACACTCCGAGTGGAACCATAAGGTTATACTTACCCTCTTCGTCCTCACGATGGCCGATCGTACGCACCAGGACAACCTGTAACGCATTACAGTTCCAGCCAAGGTTATCAAAACCATTTCTTCCATTTTTACAAATGGAGAGAATAATTGATTTTAAGAGGAACAGTGCCACAACTTCAACTTACCCTCCTCTGAGGAAGCAATAATATTTTCCGATAAGGCTTTGAAACTGGTTTGTCTTAATAAAATTGGTACATCCCGTTTTGGAGGTCCCTCAATAACAGCTTTGGGTACACAAATGCCTGTTTTGCTTAATTCGTTAACCATTCTCTCTTGGACTTGGTCAATATTGAGTGTACTTGGCGTTAGATGATTGATGTGTGGAGTTTTGAAACAAACTATGTCCGCAATCAAGGAATGAGTTTTGAGAAGGTTTTTGTAAACATCATAGCTAACTGGAAAAAGAAAAGCATTGTAAACGCGGGGCAATAACGTTGGAAGGATGTGCACCTGGCAAAAGGCGCTGGTACAAATAGTGCGCAAAGGACAAATTAGGTACTATTAATTTCGAGCAGGTGTGGAACCAATCGCCTGTGGACTTCAGAGATGATTATTTTTACGTATACGTATGCTGAAATATACCGAGGACTCGGTATTTTTCAGCTGGATTATTCGAAATGCTGCTACTGGCATTGTTCTCAATTTCCCGAAATGTAGATCACAATAAAATCATTTATTTGATTGCCGATCTTTTCAATCTAGAACATAATACTCTCGAATGAATGTTGTTGTTAACACTGGAACTAATTACTAATTAGCTCACTTGATTACTTGAGGAATGAGGATTTTATGCCGAAGGTCGGCGGTGATGACAAATTATTCTTTAAAAAAACGTTAACTCAATTCGTTAATGTTGTCGATTGTCGAAAACGTTTATAACAAAAACGACTTGTTATCTCACCTGTTATTTCATTATCAAATTTGAACACTTTGATAGCTTCATTAATAAAACTAAGCGCATCTTTTGTTTTGAGATTTCCATCCGTTTCAAATTTCTCAATCAATTCTATTAGTTTTCTATTAAATATTTGCCTTTTATTTAAAATATTACTCGCTTTATCTCTCAAGTCTTTATCATCTATCAATTCTAATCTCAGAAGAGACGTGAACACTCGGAATGGAGATTGATTTAGAGAGTAATCATCTAGAGAACGGAATGCTGTAGAATGGACAGGCACGCCAGCATTTGATAAATCATAGTAACCAACCGGTTGCATATTCATAACCGAGAATAGTCGACGAACATTGTAGAGTTCCTCCATGGTGCCTGAAACAAGAAATAATATTTAGGATATTAGTAATAATAAGTGATTGTAAATTACTAGCCGCCAGCGTCTATGGCACGTTGAATACACCAGTTCCCGTTAGATCACTGAAGTTAAGCAACATCCAGCGAGGTTGTACCATGTGGGTGTCCACGTGGGTTCGCGCCCTCGTGATGCTGGTAAAATCTCCGTATCACATGATGTTTTTGTGTGTGTGTGTGGNGGGGGGGGGGGGGTATCGGACATACTTGTGAAAAACATGGGCCTAAAGGGAAAGACACCATTTCAGCTGCCTCCTCCGTGTCCCATCGAATTTTTACCCTAACGCGATGAGGATATTTTTATTGGCCTCAACAATATTTACATACAAGTACTTACAAAAACTCTCCCTTGGAAGGATGAAAAGTGGTCCCCCCCCCTTATTTTGGAAATAAAAATACAACTTTTTTATACATATAAATATTTTCATGTTTAAAATATCATGTACACTGTAGAAAATTTGAAAAGTTCATAAAATACGTAAAATACATCTGTCACGACTTCCGCATTTTAGAAAGGAACGGTCGCAGTTATACGAACTTGAGCGAAGCATTTTTTTGGAGTGGAAAATGTTTTGTGCGCATTCGCAGTGCGCAGATGGATGATCTGATTTGATCAATGTCGCAATGCTTTGACCTTCACCTAATTAACAATTATTAATTTCCGGGTATTTGTTTTACGTTTCATGTGTTTGTTTTAAATTGAATTAAATTAAAAGCCGGTATCGAAAATCAGTAATTATAATTTTATTTCATTTATTTAGTTTATGTGTTAATTATTTTAATATATATCAATTAAAAATATAGAATTTATCATATTACACGAAAACCTCCATAATTAGGTTACGGTGAAACAAGTGATTGTGAATCTTTAATTCATATACATAATAATGTATCAGTTATATGTGAAATAGGTATAATTTAATTTTAATTATTATCTATCAAATAAAAACGGTTTAAAGAAGTTTTTATCGAATCTTTATTGTTGAAGCTAGAAAACTCGTGTTTGTTTTAATGTTTGTTGGATCATTTAAAATCGATTTAGTTGTGGATGAATGTGAATTTTTATAACTTTATGGTTAGGTTGTGCTCATATCGCCATGTTTCAATGACAAGAATCCATGTAGCTATTGTGTAACCATACTTCTATACATGGATCAGTATTCTTGTCAGTGAGGTATGGCCATGTGAATTTTACCTAACCAGACCGAAAGAGATTAAAAATCACATTCATATGCAGGGAGCCCAAAACAAATTTGATTAATATATAAAAAAAATAATTAAGAAATTAGAGGGTTGAAATCGGACTCAAAACATAGTTGGAAATTTATTAATATAGGTACAATCAAAATACGAAAGGAAGCTTACTATGAACGGAAAATGACGTCATTCTTTGGCTTTGCATTCTTGAAGACGCTCCCGGAAGTTCTGCATTACCGGACCCAACAATGACATGTCCCATGGCACTAGATTGCTGTCTTTAATTTGGCAATTGTTCGGGGCCTAGCTTTGTAAACTTTTGCCATAAGGTACCTCTATAGGAGAGCGTGGAACCATGGAGTATCTCTGAAGAGGGAAATAACTTTCCCAATGAACATTCACCCTTAAATATACTCCTGTACGTGTTCCACGCTCCAGTGAGAACGAGAGACATTATTACGAAACTTCCCCGAAACACACAATAATCAAGGTGAATGACCTTGGAGGAGTGCGTAGCCCATTGTAACACTTATTTAAATACGGTCGTTTGTTTTGGGCCTCCCTGTATATTATATCGTTTTCAAAAATAAATATTCGGTAAAAATATCTTTGCGTTAATTTTTTTTAGTACAAATTTAATTGTTTTGTGTTTTGTTTAAATAATTTCAGTCATCGTGTTTTCTTTTAAAATAAGAAGTCTTACGGCTGAATCTTGTGTGTTTTTACAATTTCTCTTTAAATTTTAGATATCAGTTAAAGGTTGTAGAGTAAAATATTATGTTCAGTTTTTATCTTTTTATAATCAATAATTCTAGATCAATAATTTGTGAGTCTACTTTTTTGATTGGTTCAGTTCATTTATCTATTAATATTATCAAATCAACAAAATTTAAGTAAATTTAATCTAAATAAAAATGGACTTTTTTTTTTTTTTTGCCGAGTGAGTGATGTGTCTGTTATTGCTGGGTTCACAACTACGAAAATAAATAATGATGGTGGACATTTTGATATAATTCAAGGTAAGAATTACATTTCTTTTCATTTAACTACTAACCAAAGTGTACTCGTATCGTCTTGTAGCATGGCAGACTATGATATTTGCGTTTTATTGAACCTCTAGCGTTGTTTGTGTTGACCACCTGTTGATAACAACTATTCGCGACACCTGTTGAGAATTTATCTGCAATGACCCTGCATGTAAAGAGATTTTGTTGAAAGGTAGTTTTTAGGTTGTAGATTAAAAGAATCGGAAAATATTTTTTGCGTTAAACAGGGTGGTCCCTTTTAAATCACGCAGTCTAAATATTCCTAAAACTGTTGGGAATACAATAAATATTGTATTCTGACCAAAATGTCAGGATATCAATGGAGACATAGACATATTGTTGTGACTTTTACATTTACAGATCTGTCAATGTTATGTTTCAAGGTAATTTTTTTTTTTAAATGGGAGGAAATATTTTTCTTACATAATCGAATTCTACATTTAAGCGAATATTTATTTTATTCAATTTTATTTTTCCTTCACTGTATCAAACGATTAAACGGCAGGTCCCGTCATTGTGGTTCGAATGGAAACAAAAAATAAGAAAATTAAAAGAAAAAAGATTCAAATTTAAGAGCATGATAGCTTATCTATAAATATAAATGTTTGTAGGTATGTCCTTTATGCATTCCTAAACCATACATCCGATTACTATGAAACTTTCGTGAGTTGTTGGGCCCATGTCCGGGATGGTTTCTGTCAAAAAAAATATATATATATATATATATTGAAGGCGGGGCCATGTGAGGCCGCCATCTGGGAATTTCGCTTTTTATCAATATTTTAAGAACCACTTAAATAATTGCAACCGAACTTTTGTCAGTTGCTATACGCCTGACTCTTAACCGCTTTTGATTACTTTGAGTCTTATATTATGTGGGCAGGGCCTCATGAGGTCGCCATCATGAAATTTTGCTTTTCTTCAATATTTTGTGAACTGCTTAAGTTATTGCGACCAAACCAAAATACGCCTGACCCTAAACGGCTTTTGATCACATTGAGTCATATTTTTTATGGGCGGGGCTTTGCAAGACCGCCATCTTGGAACACGAAAGTTTGGTTGCAAATTATTGCAACCAAACTTTCGTGATATGCAATATGTAAATATGCCCCTAACAAATTTGAGCAATTTTTTTCAACTTTTTCTCCATATTTTTGTTCCAGTATGTTCGATTTAGGTAGATAAAATTATGTATAAAAGCGGTTAGTGCCGATAAGAAGTAATAGAAATGAACACATGTTCGGTGGGTGGGACGTGTTGGGAGTAATATTGGGTTAGGTTTTTTTTTTTTAAAAAATGACGTTTTGAGGTCTACACAGGTTGAGAAACGAATACTCTATTCGCAACCCAAAATATTCCATTCCAACAGTAATCCATGTGTGGTATAGTTGGATGTAAGTTAGGCTAATATGCTTTGCTGGCATAATAGTATTGAAGTGTCTGTTTCTGACTCAAAATCATAGATCCGACTTAAAAACCAATCAGTTTGTTGGGTAGAACGTGGGAAATCTAAATCGTGTGTCACGCCATTCCATGCTCGTTTATTCTTCATTGTTACACCTCAATTCAGAATGACGAGACTATTCGTTTGATGCGTCACACATGCGAGTGGAAAAAACATAAAAAAAAAATATAAATATTCGATTGAATGTGGAGTTTGATTTAGAATTCAATTTTATAAGTAAGAGTGTAAAACTTAATAGGCTCGCCTAACGCCTGAATGGCCAGGTTTATCAAGGTCACCACAATAAGTATCCATAGTGTATTGTTGTCAAATCGGTTGGTTTTTTTAATGAGTGTGTAGGCCATTGTCCCATGTTGTCCCGTTGAACAAAAAATTAACCGTTTTTGAGACAGACAGTGTGTCTGTCAATTCAAAATTCTCTTTTAGCACTAAACAAGTTTTAAAAATGAAAAAAATACGTTTCTATCAATTTTTAATGCGATTCTAATAAAATGTAGTGGAAAGTCGGGAGGTATCGGACACCTAAAATTTGATTTTCTTTGCAGTCAAATCATTTTAATGCTAGAAAAATGTCTTTATTTTACAGTATTTGTAAATAATAATTATAATTAAGGTATGTCTTTAGTGACTATAGGTTTTTTTTTTTTAAGGAAAGATTTTCAATATTTTTAAATTTTCGTCGAATTGAATATCTAAATTTGAAAAAGTCAATTCGACGAAAATTTAAAAATATTGAAAATCTTTCCTTAAACAGTATTTGTAAAATATTTTACAATGAATATTTTTCTTCAAATGAATTTGTATGTTTGAGAGATAGTGAATAATCAGTGTGTGTAAGAGATAGTGAATAATGTGTGTGTATGAGGGATAGAGAATGATGAGTGTGGGCGAAATATAGATGAATGATGAGTAAGTATGAGGGATAGTGAATAATGATGAGTGTGTATGAGGGATAGATGAATGATGATGAGTGTGTATGAGGGATAGTGAATGATGAGTGTGTACTGTGTATGAGGGATAGTAAATGATGATGAGTGTGTATGAGGGATAGTAAATGATGATGAGTATGTATGAGGGATATATGAATGATGAGTGTGTATGAGGGATAGTGAATGATGTCTGTGTACTGTGTATGAGGGATAGTAAATGATGATGAGTGTGTATGAGGGATAGTAAATTATGATGAGTATGTATGAGGGATAGATGAATGATGAGTGTGTATGAGGGATAATGAATGATGAGTGTGTATGGGAGATAGTAATGATGAGATTGTGTGAGATATAGATGAGTGTGGTGAATAAAGCAATCTGTAATATTTTGTACCTATATTAATAAATCATTTAAAGTGTTGACTTTGGAATCATTTCAATATAATATATACCATCCGAATACCTACTTAACCCCTGTGTGGCACATGCTGACCCCGTGTGTTTATAGGTATGATTCTGGGTTGCGGAACTTTAAATTGATTTTTTCTTTCTGTCATGTAGGGACTGGATATTTTATTATTTTGGATATTTTCTAGAAATTTTATTTGTTCGTTTCTTCTTTTTCCTACCTGAAGGTACTCCAGCAGAAGATATATTATGTGTGGTCTACCTGGCGGGACTACTGAGAAACACTTGGTGTCTGGGACCTCTCGACGACCCCCTATATCAGGGGTTCCCAAACTTTTTGGTACTGCGCCCTCTTTTCTTGAAATGAAAGCCTCCCACGCCCCCCTCCCCTTTACATTTTAAATAATGAATGGGTATGTGTGTTGCTGAATGCTATCAAAACGCTAATGTATTGCTGAATGCTATCTCATTCTAAACGCTAATGTGTTGCTGAATGCTATCTCATTCAAAATGCTATGTGTTGCTGAATGCTATCTCATTCTAAACGCTAATGTGTTGCTGAATGCTATCTCATTCTAAACGCTAATGTGTCGCTGAATGCTATATCATTCAAAACGCTAATGTGTTGCTGAATGCTATCTCAGTCAAACTTTCTAAACATCATGTTCAATTACCTTTGAAAAATTATTGTATACATAAATTTCAACTAAATGATAATTATTCAACTGGTATCGCGCTTGCTTTCACGCCCCCCCCCCCCCCCCCCAGTTTGGGAACCACTGCTCTATATCATATCTGTTTTAATCTTACCCAGTCGTATGGCTCCATGTCTTTCTTCATTTAATTTGTTTAAATCGTGTGAAGACATTAATTGATTGGTTTTCTTCAAAGTTTCCACATTGACTTCTCTCACAAGTTCCAGAAGAACAGAATATTGCGGCACTTCTCTTTTGTACATCTCGGACATTGATTTAGAGAATAGTTTTCGTATATCATTGGCATCCATGATTGTTTCATTGTCAGACTTTACGGACAATCTCCTTATGGAACCTGTCCAAGATAGGAACACGTTATTAAAATGAATACCTTAATATTATATTAGTGACAGTGACCTGCATATTAAGACTGGTTTCATATTCGTATTGTAATAGTGGCGTCGCCAGGGGTCACCACAACGTATGATCACGTACAATTTTCACTGAGACAAATGGTACAATTTTCACTGAGAGAGGTCTATTGTTCACAGGACTTCTGGTTCATTGACAATAATCCGTCATTAACTGACAGCTTGAACCTCCGACCCTCGACAAGAAACTGCTTCATTAAACAAATCGTGATTTAAATTCCAGACAAAGACGTTACTTACCCATATGAATAAACCATTTCAATATGGGCGTGATTTTCACTGAGAGAGGTGTACTGTTCACAGAACTTCTAGTTCATTGACAATAATCCGTCATTAACTGACAGCTTGAACCTCCGACCCTCGACAAGAAACTGCTTTATTAAGCTAATCGTGATTTAAATTCCAGACAAAGACGTTACTTACCTATATGAATAAACCGTTTCAATATGGGCGTGATTTTCATTGAGAGAGGTGTACTGTTCACAGAACTTCCAGTTCATTGAGAAGTATCCGTCATTAACTGATAGCTTGAACATCCGACCCTCGACAAGAAACTGCTTCATTAAGCTAATCGTGATTTAAATTCCAGACAAAGACGTCACTTACCTATATGAATAAACCGTTTCAATATGGGCGTGATTTTCATTGAGAGAGGTGTACTGTACACAGAACTTCTAGTTCATTGACAATAATCCGTCATTAACTGACAGCTTGAACCTCCGACCCTCGACAAGAAACTGCTTTATTAAGCTAATCGTGATTTAAACTCCAGACAAAGACGTTACTTACCTATATGAATAAACCGTTTCAATATGGGCGTGATTTTCACTGAGAGAGGTGTACTGTTCACAGAACTTCTAGTGCATTGACAATAATCCGTCATTAACTGACAGCTTGAACCTCCGACCCTCGACAAGAAACTGCTTCATTAAACAAATCGTGATTTAAACTCCAGACAAAGACGTCACTTTCCTATATGAATAAACCGTTTCAATATGGGCGTGATTTTCACTGAGAGAGGTGTACTGTTCACAGAACTTCTAGTGCATTGACAATAATCCGTCATTAACTGACAGCTTGAACCTCCGACCCTCGACAAGAAACTGCTTCATTAAACAAATCGTGATTTAAACTCCAGACAAAGACGTCACTTACCTATATGAATAAACCGTTTCAATATGGACGTAGTGATCTTCATTGTTGCTTCTCTGTAGATCGCCGAGCCGGGAATGGTTAATGCATAATTCAAATCAAATTTTCGTAAAATAATAATCTATTATCTCGACACAGTTTTACAATCAATTATCTTAATTAATGATTAGAAAAAAACAATTGAAAATAAATATTTATATATATATAAAAAAAAAAACAATTTTATTTTTTAAACTTTTATCACTATAATTATATTGATTTGTTTTTTTTTAAAATATTCGCAGTTGGCAGTGGATTGTCCGTTGCTCTATTGCCCACATGAGCAACAAACTGATAAAATTGTATTCGATTATATTTTTTGTTTATCAAAATTATTTGGAATAGGAGAAGATAGGAGTGGGTCCATTTGACCCAATAGGAGTAGTGATCACTCAAAATGGTTCTTATTTTGACTGAACATAATGCGATATTATTTGTGTACGATCTTTTTTTTTATTTACATATACAGAGAGACATGAAAAGATAAGAATGCTTTGATTGGAATAGGCCCGAACATAGCACACTTCGGGTTCGATCGTTTTATTATTCATTAGTCTCGCAATCACTGTAGACTGTAGTTACAGCTGAAGCAAAGTGTACCATGTGGCTACTCATTGGATGCGAAATTTACCGCTGTACAATTATTGTAGAGGCAACTTTTTAGATTTATTTTGTGATTCAGATATTATCATCGAAAATTCGAAAACAAATTTACCCCATCACAACTTTTCGGGACACATTTCCCCCACCACACCTTAAGTTCTCTTCAGTGGATAGGAAATTTTAGAATATTTATATTGAGCCATATCTGAGTCACTAATTTGATTTGCCTTTTTTTTTAACTTTCAACATCTGCCGGAGCAAGGCCCTTGTTACTGTGTGTGCCGTTTGTGTTTTGACTTTCAGACGTCCACCCGCATCTACAGGCTCTTTTTCCAACAGGTATACCTTATGAGCTAATTTTAAGCACCTTTTAAAAAAAAATCGTGGCTCTCACGGCCCCCGGCCTGGAACGGCAAACATTTCTTTTCTGAGTCTTTTTAAACTTCTGCGTGTTAGCTTGAATGCGCTTAAATGCGGCTCCCAGTCTAACAGCAATGATCAAGAAATTGCGTGACGTTCCGAATAAGGTCCAACCGTGACAACAAATAGTAATGCCGTAGGATCGCTCTTTCCATTTTTCAATGGCATCACTGGGTTACTCTGTACACAAATTAAATTATTCCCTTTTGCTAGACGGATACTTCATTTTGGATAATCTTGGTCGTCCGTTGAAGGCGAGTTTTCGAAATATGAAATGATTCATCGCGACGCGACGCCCATATTTTAATCGATCTTTTGTCGTTTTTGGGTCCTATGAGTCTCTACTTTGAGTCAATGAATCTATTTTTGGTTTACGTCCTGTATATTGATTATGCTTGTACCGTCAATCTCATTCTCATTCCGTACGTCATTCCTGGTGATAACAAAATTAAATTGTTTAACCCCTTCTGGCCCATAAGTGAGATGTATTGTCAAGAGATGAGAGTTGATTGGAACAAAATTAAATTGTTTAACCCTTTCTGGCCCATAGGAGAGATGTTGTGAGATGTATTGTCAAGAGATGGGAGTTGATTGTGAGGAGATAAGAGTTGATTGGAACAAAATTAAATTGTTTAATCCTTTCGAGGCCATTCGAGAGAAGTTAGAAACAGTGCATTGCAGAAACCCACACTAGACCGTACGGTTCATGAGATACTGAGTATAACATGAAAAAGTGGCCTGTGAGGGCCGGTCCAATAAAATCTATGTCTTTTGATTTTTATGATTCTAAATCACTCCTTCGAGACGATTTTATTTTCTGATTAGTGTAAAACACTCTGGTGCATCAGATGAAAGCAGAGTTAAAAACATACATTACAACGTCTGTAGTGTATTGCATGCGTTTTACAACGTCTGTAGTGTATAACATACATTACAACGTCTGTAGTGTATTGCATGATCAATGGAAGAAAAAATAAGCACGCCTTGCAACATCATGGAAGTCAATTGTCTAAATGTAGTCACCGAAGTGTTAGGTGATAGTTCTAAGCCCGTGTCAATACAGAAGTTTTGGTGTTAGGAAGGGCAACCAGCTTCATATCAAAGATGGAAAGTGATCAGCAAATTGCAGTAACTACGCATTGATTCTATGAGATAAAAGGGAGGGTAAATGTGCAAGGAAAGGATACAGCTAAAGAGAGTTAGTAGACATTGAAAAGTAGGTTGTGACATGGTAGAATTAAGAAAGGCAACGCCAACTCGAAATAGATTTGGGAAAAAATTAAGTTAAAGAAGAAGTCAACAAGAGCAGCTTCTCAACTGACGTTAATCATTAAAAAAAAAAAAAAAAAAATGCAAACAGGGTTGAAATGTATATTTTTGAATTTATTTTTAGCGTTGATGTTGCAAGCCTTTGTTATTTTGGCATAATTCGATTCATACCGTTTTCGGTCAACATCATACTTTTCCTCCGGATGTTTTCCCTCAACCTCTTCAGACACTATATTAACTTTTAAATAAATTAAAAAAAAAAAAAAAAAAAAAAAAAAAAAAAAAATCCATCCTTCCATCTTTAGATTCGACTAGACTGATGATGAATCGAATGATGCCAAACTATATTCTTCATAAATAATTATAAATAGTGTTTTTGATTTTAAAGTTAATATTTTTTAAGTTTTTTTAACACTTCTTATAATTAACATGTTATTCAAAAGCTCTCCAGACACTGGAAGCAACAATTGGTTGACAGTTTGACCTAGAGAAATAAAATTTGCGTGCACAACACCTCTGCAATCAAAGAATTTCACAGTCGCGCGTCGCTCCCGGCAATCGCCAATCTCACTTTTTCGCCAAAACAAAAAGAAAACAGACAAACCGATGCACTTGTAGTGACCTCACTAACTCAGAGTCGCCCTAATAAACCCCCGCCAGACAATAGGTTCTGCATCCCCACTGCAGCCCCATTCCCTTTTGGGCTCCCTCGTAAATCTCCCATAAACATAAATCCTAGATCCTAGTCCATGTTACAGTTGACCGAATTATTTTTCATCTTCTTATCTCTCTATTTTTCTGTTATCAGTGATTTTTCTGCGGAAGCAATTAATTCTGAATAACTTCTTGTTATCAGTTTGTATTAACAAAACTGAAAGTAAAAATAGATAAAATGAATGAACATCATGGGTTGATAAATAACAAGATTGAACTTTGATTTATTAAAACAATGATGGAACAGATAATTAAAATCGACAGAGACAGAAACATGAGCCTTTTCTGAAGGACAAAGTCTTTTTACTAACGAAAAATCTACAATAGGTTTATTATCTATTTTACAGGCTGAAAAAATTACATCTCTATAAAATTTAATATTTTACGTTTCAAGGGATTTAAGTAGAATCCAAAATTCGAATTAAAAAAATCCGTCCGTCCGCTGAACCCCCTACTCTATACATCGCACACCGTCCTCCGTGAATGGCACTTATAGCTTATAGGTACTCTCCAACCTATTCTTAGAAAATCTGTATTTCATTAATTACAGACTTTCAAAGAAAAATTAGAAACTTCGAGACAAAACCCGAAAACAACAGAAAAAAATCGTAAGAAACGTAGTTGAGCAAGTTGTACTAATAGACGTACATAGTCCACCAGGTATGAACAAAAAAGGTCCGAAGAGAGAGTCAAGCGATAACATTTTCAAAAATTATAGTAATTAAGGCTATGTTCACATGACCGCGCGGCCATGTAGACAATATGCATTATTTAGATAGATCTTGTACCGCGCGTTCATCTGAACATAGCCTAATGCACACTATGTGAATCTTATTGCAAAGCATTTTAATCGTATTAAATACTCGATTTTTTTTTTTTTAAAAAAATGTATTGAAATTCTAATTTGCTTTTCTGCGAGGCGTGTTGAAAAGACCGCATGTTAAAAAGACGTCAAGAGTAGAAATATTCCCCCAGCCTAAAATATATTTATTTCTCACAATATTTAAGAAACAATTGATATTAAAAAAAAAAAAAAAAAAAAATGTAAAACATTATATGTGCCATGCAATTTTCTCCTAAGTTCGGAATCTTCATTAGAAATTCAACCAATGAGCTTAGATTGCAAAATAAAATACTCTAGCTCTAGACGTACATAAATTATAACAAAGCCACATGGCACTGAATCAAAGATCTCGGATTAGAAAACGACGTTCTTGCAACTGAATGCTCAGTTGTTCTGATTTTTCAATGTTGGTATTCCTATCACAAAATCGAGTGTAACAAAAAGTAGAATCTTCGTATTTGGGGAAAACACCATCTATTACATTGCCCCCATTGAGAATATAAAATAAAATTTGATAAAAATCTTCTGGAAATGCCGACTATATATATAGTCGGCAGCCTTGTTTACTCTTGACGTATGCACGTCTACCGACACGCTTGATTACGAGTAGTACTGCGAACTGTTGATCTGGTTGAGTTAAAAGTACCAGCATTGATCACGCTTGTCTAACAGGGCCCAAATGGGGGGTACGTCTAAAAAATGTCTAAAAAATGGTACGTGTGTAATAAATGTCCATACCTAGAATGGGACAAAACGTTTGAGAGTGATTACGGTACCACAGACAAAAAAAGAAAAAACGTGGAGTTAAAACTAGACGTCACTTCGTTTGGTTAACAGGTTTCACGTAGATTATTTCTAGAAATATCAGTCTAGTGTTGAGAAAACCTTGAAGTTGATTTTCGTCACAATCGATATTTCACCGGGTCCCTACACCGGGGAGATGTGTTGAGGTAAGTTTTTCTTTTTTTTTTTTAAAAAAAAACTAGCTTCTTTATTGGCCGTCATGGGTCCATTTTGGACGGTTGTACATACGCAATAGAGGCATGGCCGAAAAACGTCTCCTAACCTCTCGAATTCGGTTAAAATTGGTTAATTTTTTTTTGGATTGCCTTAATACATCTCCCCGGTGTCAGGTCCCAGTTTACGTCAAAGGACGCTGTCCGTAGCATGGCTTCCTTACATTTTGGAAAATGTGTGACTTTAAATTGAGAGATATTTATAAGTCACCATATCTATTGATCATTCAAGACGGGGGGTTCACCCCCATTCAGTGGAAACTTCCAAACCAGCTACCCACATTGACCTCATTCAGCCTGGGTTGGCCCGGAAAAATAGCCAGCATCACAAGGGCGCGAACCAACGGGAGAAACTGCTGTTGGAACAGCCTCAGTAGCTTGGTTGAGGCGATGGATTCATAACCAGGAGAGGCTCTTGGTTCGAATCCAACTCCATCCCCGCCGACTGGTCACAATAGATATAAATAAAGGTTGTACGCAATAACAGTTATGGTGACAAATTGTACGCCAAAAAGGGCCACCAAACATTACGTGGTTTATAACTTTAGGATTTTAGTATTCATCGGACACAAAGCTAACAAGATATCAAAAACTCTGAACCACCCCACAATTTACACAGCAACCCTCCTTTTTCGATGGTATTCTCTGTATACAAATTATTTTCTTAGAAGCGACTAGAAGCTCAGCGACCGGTCCAATTGATTGTAGGAACCTCGTCCAGGTTTTATATTTATCAAACAAATAAATAAAAACTGACTATGTTTTCAGTTGACCAAATATTTTGTATTTGCAAATTTTACAAATTAGTTACATACCTACTTATTGTACTTTTGTACAGAAGATAAAGATATTTAAAATAGTGCAATACCTATGTAACTAATTTGTAAAATTTGCAAATACAAAATATTTGGTCAAGTGAAAACATGGTCAGTTTTTACTTTCCTTATATGCATAAAAAGGAAAGTATTGTAATGGGCTAAAATTTTCGATGTCGAGTTTTCAATACCAAAACACGTTTTGGGGTACCCAGAGCCCAAATCTTGAGTTTCAGCCATTGGTCCGTGTGTCTGTGAACAAGATATCTCAAGAACAGCAAGTGCTAGAGACTTGAAATTTGGTATGTATGTCAGTTTTATGCCATGAACCACAAAATAAGCTTTCGGTGGAAATCGAATATACCGGTGGCGGTTTTGTATTTCAACCATTGCTATAATGATTAAAAACCATTATTGCTATAATGATTAAAACTGTCTAACTCACGGGCGCTACATAGCGGCGTGTCTACTTGATGAGTATTGTGGAACAGGGCGTAGTCCACTTGATAAGCAAACTTCTCTCTATTATAAACACATAAAGGTTCATAACGATGTCCCCAAAGGACTTCTGATGGCAAATAGGAAGTCTTTGCTTGAGTATTTTGTCCAGTTGACTCCGTCGTTCCTTCTAGAGTGACAATGATTTCAAATTTTTCATGTAGTAATATTTGGGCGCTCATATCATACAAAGGTGATTCTTCGTCAATTGTATGTACAACAACCATTGGCCAAAGAAGAAGAATGTCCGAATCATAGCCGTCGATGTGAAGCTGTAGGAAGAAGAAAAGAGAGGCCCAAATTATATTAGTTGTATTATAAACAGTGATCATCATAGGGTAACAGGCGTGGGACCGGTTTGCAACAACTCACCATGAGTTGTTGATACTTGAGAATCCTTAAGGATAATACTGTAGCTTCTCCCTACTTTCTGCATGAGTAATGGAAAAGATATCGTTTCCGACCCTTCCTTAGGTCGCCTTTTACGACTGGCATGGACTTGGGTGCCTTTGAAGTATTCTATTTAAGTCCCCCTATCCACAGAGGATAAATAATATTGTCATCAATCTAACCTAACACATGGACTTCATAGGTAATTGATTCTACGTACCAGATCCCCTCGGGAATGCTGACCGAAGATTGCTTACATTTCATTCCGACGACAATATTTCCTTGCATTTAGTCACATCTTAGTAAAAAGTAGTGTTTGGATCAATCAAACAATGCAAAACAATTGCTTGAGATGCAGATAAAAATAAAACCATTTGAATGGAGAACACCAGCCTAAAACACAATACCTTAAATATCGTGCCCCTCTTTAGTCTAAAAACAGTCTGAATGTCGTCGGGAACATTAATAACATCAAAAACATCTGAAGACCTCAATCTTTGGGATATTTTGACTTGAGATCTTTTTAACATCTAAGGTCATTCGAAACGGGGATTTTTGGTCTCCATTCGCTGTAGAAACTTATCAACAAGCTACCCATATTGAACTCACCTGGTTTGGGTCGGAAATAGCCAGTATCACGAGGGCGCAAACCTACGTGGTCACCGTCTTAGTTACACCTTTTTGCACGTTGCTTAACTTCAGTGATCTAATGTGAACTGTGTATTCAACGTGCCATAGACGCTGGCTATTCTTCTCACCTTTTTTTAAAAAAAAAAATCCTTCTCTATATTCCCAAATGTTTGCCCGTGCTTCGTCACGGATAATTTCGAGATTGCGACATGAGAAAACTCAATATTTTACTCAAGGATATTACTTTTTGTATTGCGGAACACATTTGTGTCGAATTTCAACTTTCTCGCTCATCCCGAAGTGTACTTCTCAATTCCGATTTTTCGGTGGTGAAAATCGGCTACAGATTCGATTTTATATTTTTTATGTGATCTTTATATACTATTTTGAATTTTAAAAAGCGTCATTTTTAGCGATAAATTGCTTCCATTAGAACTTTCGATTATCAGTCAGTAAGTATACCAACTGGGGTTTGCGTTTTATAAGAATAGATCTATCAAAAACTCTTAAAATCTTTCAGGCATGATATTTGAGTCGCAAAAATGATTAATTCGGAACTAGGCCGTTGCTATTTTTTTTTTGCTGTTATTATAGTAAAATAAAAAAATTGGTCTAATTATGTGAGAACACAGAGCGGAAGGACCAAAAGGGGCTTGTATTTAATCGAATCGACCAAAAATAATACGTTTTTTTAGAGGGTCAGGCTAGTAGGTAGTAGAGTTGGAGTAACGGTACCAGAACCACCCTAATATGCCTCCAACGCGACATTCATTGTATAAATAAAATTTACCTTTAATTCCGACAGGAAAGGTTGCAGCACTTCCCCTTCTTGGGTTGTCCTTGGTTTTAGAAAGTAAGCCCTGACGGATGCGCCAATCAAATGAGACCTTTCTCTCATATCTCCCACTCTGAACATCAAACATAAATGTCCGTCACGTAGATTTATCACAGAAGTTTTTGAAAATAATAAAGTTTGAGACCTTTGTTTGGGTCGAGTCATTTTAGCAAATACTAAGCCAGTCAAGAAAGCCTGAAAAGAAAAGGAAAAATGGTCTAAACCTACCATTCAAATAAATCAGATCGATCAGCAAGGTGTGTCAAGAAAAGGTGCTTCTTTTAATGGTTGGGACAATGTTGATCAAAAACGGTTGTGGTGAGAGGATCGCCTCATACGAGGGCTGAACAAAAAATTTCTGGACTTTTTCAATACCATCCCATCGATGCGTCGCCGTCGTTTGGCTGCATTGTTTTGAGGTGATCCTCCCGCCATAACCGTTCAGATAGTTGATAAGACCTTCTTATTAACTATCTGAACTGAAGCGGTGTGAGAGGTGTTCCAGTGAACACCACACCTTTTCGTTTGTGGCGTTTATATTTCGTGGTTTTGTTCGTGATGAACGGGAGAAAAGATCAATACGTTTGCATCAAATATTGTGTACATTGGGAAAACATTTACTTTACGTTTCACATGTTATCAACCTGGAGACATCTGAGTGAAGCCGTGAGAAGGGAAGAGATCAGAGAAAGAAAAAGAACGCCACTGTGCACGCCCATTCTCTAAATCTATATTAAAAAACTTTCTACTCACCAGATTTGGCCTTAGTAGAGTTCTTTTTGATCTCAAAAATGAAAAGGCCCATGAAAGAAGAAAGGTTTGACGATTTTGATGCCATTAATAACACCACTGCAGGAGCTGAACATTATTCCGGAAGAAAACTTACACAAAACTTCCTGCAGTGGAAGTAGTGCCGGAAAAAGTGTATTGCCAAAATTTCTTAACTAGAAAAAAAAATATGTTTCGACGCCTTGGAAAAATATAGCATTAAAGCGGAAAAAACATTACCTGAAAAAAAATTTACGCCCTGGTTAGAACACCCCGGGAATTTTCCAATTGAAATTGGCTTACCTAAATACCTGAGCTGTTTGGAACGAAACACACCTGAATGAGACATCCAAATATACTTTGAGCACACATAAGGATCATGGCTTCCGGACATTCGGTGTTGGTGCTCCTTGATCCATAACCAATCGTATGTTGTGTTTAGAACGAAACAAACCTGAATAAGACATCCAAATATACTTGAGCACATTTAAGGATCATGGCTTCCAGACATTCGGTGTTGGTGCTCCTTGATCCATAACCAATCGTATGTTGTGTTTAGAACGAAACAAACCTGAATAAGGCATCCAAATATACTTTGAGCACACATAAGGATTATGGCTTCCGGACATTCGGTGTTGGTGCTCCTTGATCCATAACCAATCGTATGTTGTGTTTCTATACTGAACAGAAAACTTGCTGCAAATGAATCGACTCCGACGACACAGGGAATAAACGAAGGATTATGAGCATTCTCAGGAAGGAGGTCACCATGGGTTAGTGCCAGTATCCACCATACACAAGCAAAACCTAGGAAGTAAGAAAGTGTGGCTAGTTATTGAATTTGACCAGGTCTGAGGAAACCCTGCAAATGAATGGAGTCGGAAATTGTATCCTTGAAAATATTTTCCTCCTCGAGGCGTTACCTTTTTATACGGAAACTGGCGATTCCAGGGTACCAAGTAAGTGCTCGTAATCTGGGTAGTCCAAACATCAGGACGTCCCAGGACAGTTGTGTAAATGCATACTTGCACTACTTGACACTAGCTAATCACTCTCTAATCCTATGAACAGATTCAGAGAACCAAGGAATAAATCGGGAAAAACACAGACGTCTAGGAATTCGCATCCGGAAACACCTAAGGACAAGAGTAAGGACACGATTTGGAAACTGGAATATAAAAAATATGAAGCAAGTCATCACGGCATTGGAAGAAATTAAGTCTTCAGTAACGGATTCCTTTGTTTTCAGCGTATTGGTTAGTTTCTAGAAATGATCATTACCCGTAGGTATTAAACTTACCTAGCCAACTCAAAACAAACCCCAATGAACACACCAGCAATAGGAATCGCCAATTTATATCTACTAATGTAGTAAAAATATCCTGCAGAAATTTTCGATTTCTTTTTGAAATGTTGATTTGTATGATGTTAGGATGTCCGTCTTTATCAATTGCTCTTCTTCGCAATTTTCTGTAAAATGAGCCGCCACGATGTTTTCTGAAAAAGAAGAGAAATTCATGTTTGAGGGTTTTTTGAGGATCTGAAAAATTGATACCAATCAGATAAGATAGATATTACGAGTAAAATCTCGTGAAAATACTGTAAAATCCATCTAAATTATACGATTTTAATATGTTACACATATTCATATTAAAATTATAAAAAAACTAAAAAAATAAATTTGGGGTACGAGTGTGTACGGTCACATTATGTCGACAGTGTCCACACAAATGTGGACGTATCGATCGACATTTTTGGAGTCGAATGTAATCCGAATCAGGACGGTTTTCTTCAATGAATGTTGACTCGAATGTAAAATATTTTCAGGTGTGGGATGTGTTGAATAAATAGAATATGTCGACTGAAAATTTGTAACTTTCGCAGGAAACTTACAAATCATGCTACCATCATTGACCTCACATAGTCTGGGTTTGACCAGGTTTAGCCAGCATCGCAAGACTAACATCCCTGAATATCTAAGCTTCGGGACAGGAGTTTACCCTCCATTCGCAGGAAACTTACAAATCAGCCACCCACATTGTTTCACACAGTCTGGGTTGGACCAGGATTAACCAGCATCGCAAGTCTAACGTCTCCTGAATATCTAAGCTTCGGGACAGGGGTTTACCCTCCATTCGCAGGAAACTTACAAATCAGCCACCAACATTGACCTCACACAGTCTAGGTTGGACCAGGATTAGCCAGAATCGCAAGGGCACGAACCTACGTGGTCATCCACCAAGGTAAACCTTGCCGGACATTCCTTACCTCCAGTGATTTTATGGGATCTGATGTCTTCAACGTGCCATTGACATTGGCTGACTGATTAGATTTTGAAGTACGTCAAAACACCACATTTATGTGCGAACGACATTGCGGACATACCTTTGGATTTTTTCTGTTAATACCTAATAGTCTGGTCATGGGGGATAGAGGAAAAGTTAGCTATTGACCCCTTTTAAATGCCCCAATAGGAGTGGAAGAAAGGACAACTTGAAAAAAAGCCAATAGAAAAGAAAAGCACAAGCTTAAATCCTCAGGAAGACGGAAATTCCAATTGAACGATAATACTAACATTTCAGTCGTGCTGATTTCGTCAATGTCGCTGATTTCGGAGTAAACGCCAAATATCTTGGATGGACAAAAATATTTGAGCAAGGATCTGGAAATAATGAATATCAACAAAATTGGAATCATAGCTTTAGTAACTTGTATATCTTATTTGGAGAAGGGAAAATATGGAAAAGGGAGCCAAAATGATACGCATCAGGAATAGATGGACATACAATTCGAGGAAATGGTCAGTGCACTGTGCAGAGTTTCCAGGAATAGACATCCTACGGCGAATGTTTCAGCAAGCTTCTATGACACGCTGAATACACCAGTACCCTTTAGATCGCTGAGGTTAAACAACGTCCAGAGAGGTTTTACTTGATCGTTGACCACGTAGGTTCGTACCCTCGTGAAACTAGACTGGCACGCTCGGAGAGATCAATGAAGGTAGATTGAAGTTTTCAGACAATGACGAATAGATTTATAGAATAAAGATAATCGAGGGCTAAATTGGTCGAATATACAAATGGCTCTGTCAAATGTAGATCTCACTCAAATAGTCGGATGCCTTTAGGTCCCGAGTGGCCAAATAAGAACCAAATCTGTTCATTCTATGAACATAAATAGTGACACCCCCCAGTTCCATCAAAATTGTACGAGACGTTCGGGAGTTATCGTAAAACAAACTAACGTTTGAGATAGTGGAGAATAATATAGGTAGATCTTCGTTCGTTCAATAAAAGTTGTAACACTACTTAGTCTCTTGCTTTGGAAAGTAATAGCCATTTTAGAAGATTATCTTTTTTTTCTGGCGGGCCTCTACCTACATCCTCTACGTACAGAAGGTCCACAATTCTGCACAACATTAGGGATGGGATTTTAGACTCACTTTCGACTCACCAATATGAGTCGACTCTCAATCTCGACTCGCATCGAGTGACTATTTTAAAAACACCTTATTTGATCAGAAAGACATAATAAAACCAATTGACAGAAGGGGCATGTACCAAATAAACGTCCCCAACTTCGGTGAATACATTAAAAAGACATCACAATCAATCGTCAACAGAATAAAAGGAAAAATATTTCTCCCTTTATTATCTTTATCAGTCAACAAAAAAAAGCTACTCGTAAGTCGACTCTTTGAAGAGTCGACTCATTTCAAAAAGATGATTCGACTCGTGAGTGAGTCGAGTCGCAAGTCACTCATGAGTCAACTCGTGGATGACTAGCCCATCCCTACACAACATTTTGTAGGCTGACCGCATTAGCTCAAATGATGAATCATGGGGGTTTCGTGCCGAGGGTTGGCGGTTGAAGCCCTCAATAAAGACAGATTTTTCTGAGTTAATATTTGAGCACTGTTACTTTACCACGTAGGTACGTAATAAGGAAGGAAAACATGGGACGGAGAAGAGTTAACGCCAAACAGACATTTTCCATCGCTACAGGCCAGAAGGTGTTTTCATCGAATCTCTCGACGGCCTTGACCAAAGCATACTAAGTTGAATAAAAATCACATTCATTTATAACCAAATCGATTTTAAATGATCCGTTCTTAAAACTTCAAAATCAAAGATTCGATAAAAGCTTCGATCTGCGGTAGCTAAAATCAGAAAGCCAAAACCGTAAAAAATATGAAACAATATATTCATTTCTCTAAAGTGAGAAAGTCAATCGACGAAAATTTAAATTTAAAAAAATCTTTCCTTCATAGGTAAAACAAAATATTAGGTCTCCATAGACATTCCTATATTAAATAAATTATCAAAAAATAATTAGGTTGAATCAACTGCATTTGGATTATTCTTCTAAACTAGAAGTGTTTTGAATCACGCGAAGCTATGAAAGCTTAAATAAAACTCGAGGCGATAATCATGAGAAACTCCTGATACTACCAACGAGGCTACAGGTTTCTGGCGTTGAACTGTTTTCCGCCTTACCTCGGAATTACCGTCGTCGTATCAATAGCTGCTTCTTTTAAAATTACTTTTGTCGAAGTTTCGAACAACTCGTCATCTTCATGTGGACTCTCAACGCTAGGTGGCAAAGGTATGAAACTTGATTTAATGGTAACATGTTTGACCACCTCCTCCATTGCGTGGCGTCTCCACTTTTTCAATCACTTTAATATCATTCTGATTATTTCATTAAAATGTGTCACTGTTTTGATTTTATTAAAATATAAATAATACATTTTAAATAATTAAAAAAAATCTGGCTAAAATAAATGAATTTAGAGAAAATATGTTACTTGGAATGTTTGAAGTCATTGTGAAAATTAATGTGAAATTAAAAAAAAGAAAAACTCTGCCTTTGTGACACATGGTTTTAGTTTACTTTTAAAAAAATAACCACCCCCAAAAAAAAAAAAAAAAATTGATATTTTATACTTCTAGGTACGTAGAATCCAAAAATCCGTTCTACCGCCACCCACCGCAATCTGTGAACCGCTCAGCGTCATTCGATTTTGATGAAATTTGGAATTTAAATCTCAGTTTGATGTTAATTGTGGGCCGAAATTTTCCGTCATTTTTAGTCAGATATATAGGGTTCTATACTAAAATTTTGTCCACTACGTGGTTGAGCACGTAGATTCGCAACCTTGTGATACTGACTAGTCATGGCTGGTTGAATATTTTTTTTTATTATTATTTATTTATTTATTTATTTATTTATTTATTTTTTTTTTATTGAAATCAATGTTGTTAACTGGTTTCTAAATTTCCATCTAAGTTTCCATAAAACCCTAGTCTCGAATGACAGATGTCGGACGAAGTTTACTTGTATTATACTTTATACTAGCAGGTTGCGTTAGCACTTTCATCGAAATTTGGTATTTAGGTACCATTTGGAGTCCAATTGTGGCCCAAAATTTAAGGTTCCATATACTAAAATTTGAGTATGGATTTTGTCTCGTACGCTGCCGGCGTATGAACTGATTCTTTTATTCGATTTTTGGATCTCCATACCTTGAAACGTAAAATATAAAATTTTGAGGGAGGTATTTTTTTGTGACAATTCCAAAGGTTCATGATTGAAAATAATTTTAAAAAATAGATCAATAATAACAGACATCTAAGTCTATATGGTGCATAGTATCATAATCATCAGCCCATACCATCTTCATTCGAAGCAAAGGTTTCCCGAACGTTTTCCTCATGCCCTCTTTAATTCTTCCTGTTGTCTTAGTGTTCCCGCTACTTTTTTCCTACTTGCCATCTAATTTTTGAGAGTCCTCGATTCCTCTGTCCATCTCTAGTACCCCAGTAATAATCATTCGTTCTGCCAACGCCAACAGAGATGACCAACAAAAATATTAATACAATTAAAACACACCAAGAACGGTTTCTTTTATGTAATCAAATTGAATTTAGTTTGCCGAACGCAGCATAAAAAACTCATGGAAAAAGAGTAATTAAAAAAAAGACTAGATTCTTTAACAAATAAAATTAAATTAGCGGCACGGATCAATGATAACTCAGAGATGATAAAAAAATATTAAATAATTACATTTTTTTTTGTGCAAGTAATCAAGTTAAACGGTCGATTGACGAACGCCATAAAAAACACTGAAATGTAACTTGTAAATGGGAAACAAGATAATCAAACACAAATTAAAATTTTCAATGAAAAATATAATTAAAAGTCAATGAAAAATGTAATTAAACGTCAATGAAAAATATAATTAAAATTTTAAAAAGAAAACATTTTTGACTAGATTTTTTAAAAGCTCAATTAAAAATGCTAATAAAAAAGGAAATAATTTTGAAATATATTACACAAACAGATGCATGTAAAATTAATTCATTGAACGGATGGCAAACATCAGTGCTATGATAGAGATGAAAAAACAAACAATTCAATCACATACACAACTCAATTCAGAGTGATCTTTCAGATCAAAGTGAATGCTATTTTAACAAGCTGAGCTCAACTAACAAACTAAAATGAAATAATTATTAAAAATGAAAGGAAGTTGCTCGTATAGATAGAAAAAATGTAGATAATAATATAATAAATGTAGTTTTTTTTATATAATATTTGAAATAATTAAAGGAGAATAAAATTATTTAGTATGAAATTATATTGGCACAAACCATTTCATGGCACGATATGAAATGAATGAACAAGAGATGAATGAAACCAAATAATATCAAGGATCTTGTGAACATGCGAATTACTAATGTAGGTAGGTATATAATGTAATGCACCTAAGCAAAAAACAACAAGAACAAATACAATTATGTATGTTAATTTATTGATGAGATGGATGAACTAAAAGTGGTCAAAGAAATAGAACTTGTGGGGAGAATGGAGAAAGGAATCAGAAGGAAAACAGAGTTGAGATGGATGAACTAAAAGTGGTCAAAGAAATAGAACTTGTGGAGAGAATGGAGGAAGGAAAACAGAAGAAAAACAGAGTTGAAATGGATGAACTAAAAGTGGTCAAAGAAATAGAACTTGTGGAGAGAATGGAGGAAGGAAACAGAAGAAAAACAGAGTTGAGATGGATGAACTAAAAGTGGTCAAAGAAATAGAACTTGTGGAGAGAATGGAGGAAGGAAACAGAAGCGAAATACATTTGAGATAGATGAACAAAGTGATGAACGAAATGGAATTTGTGGGAAGAATAAATCAGGAGGAAACACGGTGAAGATAGAAGAACTAAAAATTTTTGGTTGAAATCGGAATTTTAGAAAAAAAATTGAGGTGGAAAAAGATAAAAGAGTTGAGATAAATAAGCTCAAAATGGTTAATAAAGAAATAAAAATTGTGTGGATATTGATAGAAGGAATCTAAAGGAAACACAGTTGAGATTTGAGATAGATGTACTAAAAGCGACCAGGGAAATTGAGTCTGGAAAAAATGGAGGAAGAAAAATCACAGTTGAGATAGACTTGTGCAGATACAGGTCTTCAGTTAGAGGGACGATTAATGTTTTAACTCCTAATATCACCATCGGAGCCAGTAAAATGAATGAAAAAACAGTAAACGACCTTAATGTAGTCAAATGAAATATCTGCGAGCACTTGAGTTAGATCTAATATCCTTGACCAAAAAAAACAATTAAGGTTTTTTTTTTTCGATAGGGTATCCAATATATAATTCAGCTACCTTATTCAAGTACATAAGCAAGTAAATAGTTATCTACATACCGTTTTAGACAATCCTAAATGAACTAAGTGTTAATTATTAGTCTAAACTTATTAGCCTCACCATCATGTTGCATGTAACCTATGATATGTGGGACTCCATATAAAGGTCTTTACTGTGTAACCTAGAATTACGTTCATGTATCTCGTACCTGCTCATTATTATTTTGGCAGTCCCAATTTGTGAAGTCAAGTGAGGTCTTAGATCACTGAAGTTAAGCAACGTCCAGCGAATTTTTACTTAGTGGTAGCTGGTTTGTAAGTTTCCAGCAAATAATCAAATGACCATTTGATGTTTTTTTTTAATTGTCTTAACGTCTCTTTAACATCTATTGGTCATTAAAGACAGGGGGTTTACTCTCCATTCGCTGGAAACTGCAAGCTGGCTACCCACATTGACCTCACCCAGCCTGGGTTGGGCCGGAAAAATAGCCAGCATCATGAAGGCGCGAACCCACGTGGACACCCTCATAGAACAACCTCGCGGGACGTTGCTTAACTTCAGTGATCTAACGGGAACTGGTATATTCAACGTACCATAGGCGCTGGCTACAAACAATGTTTGATTGTATAAAATTGGTAAATATTAGGGGAGACTGTACAGAATACATCAATGTGGAACTGACCCCAGAAATTATAATAATGGAATTGTTAAAAAGAGAAAATAATTGGAACTGTTATGCGAGTGAGGTATACAGTTCATAGAACTACAATTATTCCCTCTATTATATAAAAGAGTTTTTTGTTTCTTGTCATTTATAATTGTGGGCCCCACTGGAGATCGCGAAGCGATCGAAAGATGGAGGGGGGAGCGAAGCCAGCAAGGGAGGAAGCCCCCTAGTTATTAAAAATAAAAGATTTAGACCACACCCAGTTAAACTTATTCATCTGAAATAATTAATTTGCTTTCTGTCTTTTATGCTCATATCATTAGCGCAGGTTGACTCGGTCCGTGAGGTTTATCAAAAAATGGCCGAGTTTTCAAAAATCGAATAAAAGAATCCTTTTGTCTATTGTACGCCTTCATGGGCTCTTTTGCATAATGGTATTGGTATGTAGGTCCCATTTGGGGTATAATGGTCCTTGTCAGTCACATATAAAAGGATCCATACTTAATTTTCGGTATGGTACGGGTGCGTTCTACATACCCTGAAACGTAAAATATCAAATTTTGGTATTCAATTTTTTTTCTGGCAGTAAAGTAATTCTGTTAAATAATTTTTTTTTCTGCCACGTGTCACATTGGCAGAGTTTTTTTCTGCTGCTAATAACATTTGTACATTTTCTGATACTCGTATACACCCAGTATATATCTGATTTTTATGCAGATATCTACGGATGCATAATAAATTATAAATCGATTGATTAAGTACCTATGTTAATGATTTAGGTGCGTGCATCGGATGCCCTCGTTTGGAAAACTGCACTATCTGTTGCCAATATTGATTTTTAATTACTATATCGAATATTAATTCGAATCGATTGACCAATCCTTTTCTTCTTAGAGCCACCTCTGCACTCTGCATTTTGAATATTCAATTTGAATATACAGGGTGAGTGATACCAGAAAAGTATTCTGAGTTCTGACCAAAGTTTAATGTTATCATGCAGGGCATGTTTTGTTGATCTCGATGAATCCTTTGGGGCTGGCCTTCAGGGTTCTATTAATGTTTTATTTATTGCATATTCGAATTCTCCATTAAATTTTACATGCAATCGACTATTCACTAATTTTTTTGCAGAAGATTACACTTAACATTTCAAGGAGAATTCGAATCTGCGATAATAGATATAGGGTGCCATAAAATAATATCATTTAGCGTTGACCCTAAATGATTCAACGAGGTCACCATGATGACATGTCGTTCCTATCTTAAATTCGTTTCATTTTTCCAAATTATCTTTATTGGAGGCACTCAGCGAAGGTTTGTTAGCTACCAAACATTTCCTTCTCTTAGGACTAGGAATAAGGATTAGGACTAGAAAGGAGAAAAAGGTTCCTCTTTCTTCATTCTAGTCCTCATCCTTCTCCCTTGAAGTTTGGTAGTTTGTACACGGATCATGGAAATTGATATCGAAAATTAATGTTTTTTTTTTTTTAATTCAATAGGCGGTTTTTATTTTATTGTACAGTTTTTTTTATATATATGTAATCATTTTTCTATCATTACTATTTCTTGTAAAATATATAAGATCTCTGTTTGAACTGTGGGGGTAAAGGAACTCTTCAGTCTCATCCTCTAAGTATAAATAAGGTATAATAATAATGTCGCCCTTGATAACATGAAACTTTGGTCAAAATAAGTTGTTTGTATCCCAAACAGAATCTGTGAGGGTTGAGTGGAACAGAATTCTTCAGGAAATAACACCGCTCTTTGAATGATTTTTTTATATTACTTACCTTCTACTCTTTTTTAATTTATTTTCCCTTCTCCTTGTCCTTTGCTATTCCTCCCCTTGTTTTTTCACTAATATTGTAAAATTTGTTCATTCAATAAAGAATTCTATAATAATATATAATCTGAGATATTTGACTGTTCCACTTAAAATGACTTTCCCGCGATACCGGGAAACTCCAAAACACCCGGGAACTCCAACAAGGACATGGGGAACATTTCGTTTGTGTGACTACTGGTTTTCCCATGAGCCCTTCAAATGTGCCTTGTGCAAAAAAAAACCATCACACCATTACAAACATCCTTTAACACTCCATCGGGCAGATATATAAAATAAACAATTTTTGCTATTATAACAATCCAAGCACGCGGAAATGACCAATTTATGTTAAAGAGACGTTAAGCCAAAGAAGAAAAATATATAGAAGATCCAACCTGCCATTCAACATTGGACATCTAGGTCTCGTTAATGATGTTAAAGAGACGGTAAGCCAAAGAAATAAAATAAATAGAAGATCCAACCTGCCATTCAACATTGGACATCTAGGTCTCGTTGATGATGTTAAATAGACGGTAAGCCAAAGAAGAAAAATAAACCTGCCATTCAACATTGGACATCTAGGTCTCGTTAATGATGTTAAATAGACGGTAAGCCAAAGAAGAAAAATAAACCTACCATTCAACATTGGACATCTGGGTCTTGTTAATAATGTTAAGGAAACGGTAAGCCAAAGAAGAAAAATAAATAGAAGATCCAACCTGCCATTCAATAGTGTACATCTAGGTCTCGTTGATGATGTTAGAGAGACGTTAAGTCAAAGAAGAAAAATAAATAGAAGATTCAACCTGCCATTCAACATTGGACATCTGGGTCTCGTTGATGATGTTAAAGAGACGTTAAGCCAAATAAGAAAAATAAATAGAAGATCCAACCTGCCATTCAACATTGGACATCTGGGTCTCGTTAATAATGTTAAAGAAACGGTAAGCTAAAGAAGAAAAATAAATAGAAGATCCAACCTGCCATTCAATAGTGTACATCTAGGTCTCGTTGATGATGTTAAAGAGACGTAAAGTCAAAGAAGAAAAATAAATAGAAGATCCAACCTGCCATTCAATATGGGACATCTGGGTCTCGTTGATGATGTTAAAGAGACGTTAAGTCAAAGAAGAAAAATAAATAGAAGATCCAACCTGCCATTCAACATTGGACATCTGGGTCTCGTTAATGGTGTTAAAGAGACGTTAAGTCAAAGAAGAAAAATAAATAGAAGATCCAACCTGCCATTCAACATTGGACATCTGGGTCTCGTTGATGATGTTAAAGAGACGTTAAGCCAAATAAGAAAAATAAATAGAAGATCCAACCTGACATTCAACATGGGACATCTAGGTCTCGTTCTTCAAGGTCGGGAGAAATTGCTCACTAATGATAATCTCACCACCAAACTGTCAATGTGGTGCTGTGCTGTCCTTCTAGCATATTCACTGGAATATCTTTTGTATCCTTATTTATCTATTTTAAACGTATTAGACTCAAACAGGGATTCGGTGCCAACAATTTGGCAGTTAAAGCGCCTGAGGGACAAAATATAATACACCGTAATAAATATCAAGTACTGTTTTAGTATGGCATGAACCTAGAGATGAACTCGATCCATGGGTGTCCTCTGTGTGTACCTGAAGTAGAATGCCTGAATTTTATAACAATTGATAAAGACCCATTCATTATTCTAATCAGACCACTTGAACTTGGCACCCAGAGAAGTTTTAATTCGTAGATTACTCTACCGAGTTCGGATCCTCAAGACCATGCCAAACACTGTGCCAGTACTGATTCTAGATAATATTAATACTGTTGATCGATGAGGACCTAACAGATTAATTCAATATTCTAATCAGACCACTTGAACTTGGCACCCAGAGAAGTTTTAATTCGTAGATTACTCTACCTAGTTCGGATCCTCAAGGCCATACCAAACATTGTGCCAGCCTGATTCTAGGTTCTGATTATGTTAATATTGTTGAGCCATGGTGAGACTTTAGTTTCTGTTCTGTGAATCAAATCTTCGCACAATTTGTTCAAATAAGAATTTGAAAAATACAAAGATTATTTATATCTTTGGTATAAAAATGCGATTACAGTCCGAGATATTTTGAGTCCATTGAATTGCTGTTCATTGAAATCACAAATCCTTTTGGTCAAATTGGCGAAAACGCATTCAAACGATAAACACACCCCGAAGGTTATGAGTTTTTTTTTGCAAATATTGAGAACTCAATTTAGTAAATTTAAGTTTAATTGACCATCCCACTATTAATTTCAATAAAATTAGACTCAGTCTTTGGTCCTGAGGAGATCATGTTTTGGTTTATTATTTTCAATAATGAATCTTTGGAATCGTGACGAACAAAAATTTTTGAAAATTTGTTGGTAACATTTTTTCGAGTTTTTTCGTGTTTGAAATGTTTTTGAAACATAAATTTCGGCCAACGTCTATAGCATGTCCCGTAAGATTACAGAACTTAAGCAACGTCCAGCGAGGTTTACTTTGAACGTGACCACGTAAGTTCGGGACCCCGTGATGCTGGCTATTCCCACCTCAACCTAGCCGGTGAGTGGTCAACATTTGCCATCATTGTGAGGGTGAAACCCCTCCAAATGCTTTCCCGAATGACCAAAAATAAATGTCTCAATCTAGCCGGTGAGTGGTCAACATTTGCCATCATTTTGAGGGTGAAACCCCTCCAAATGCTCCCCCGAATGACCAAAAATAAATGTCTCAATCTAGTCGGTGAGTGGTCAACATTTGCCATCATTTTGAGGCTGAAACCCCTCCAAATGCTCCCCCGAATGACCAAAAATATATGTTAACTAGCTGACCCGACGAACTTCGTTTCGAGAAGAATGGGGGAAAAATGTTTAAAGGCGATCGCGATTCTATAAGTATGACGTCCTACTGAACAAACTTGGTGTTCATTTCTATTACTTTTTATCAGTACTAACCGCTTTTGTACATAATTTTATCTAAATCGAACATACTGGAACAAAAATATGGAGAAAAAGTTTAAAAAAATTTGCTCAAATTTGTTAGGGGCATAGGTACGTATTGCATATCACAAAAGTTTGGTACAAGATTGCCACAAAATGTAGGTATGACTTAATGTGATCAAAAGCCGTTTTGGGTCAGACGCATAGCATCTCACAAAAGTTTCGTCGTAATAGCTTAAGCGGTTCACAAAATATTGAAAATAAGCGAAATTCCATGTAGGCGACCTCATTGGCCCCCCTTACAAAATATATGATTCAAAGTGATCAAAAGCCGTTGAGGGTCAGACGTATACAAAAGTTCTCAAAATATTGAGGAAAACTGAAATTCCAATATGGCGACCTCACATGGCTCCGCCCACAAATACATGACTCAAAGTAATCAAAAGCCATTTAGGGTCATACGTAGAGAATCTCACAAAAGTTTGGTCGCAATAGCTTAAGCGGTTCACAAAATATTGAAGAAAATCGAAATTCCAAGATGGTGGCCTCACATGACTCCGCCCACAAATACATGACTCAAAGTAATCAAAAGCCATTTAAAGTCATACGTATAGAATCTCAAAAAAATTTGGTCGTTCTGAAGCGGTTCCCAAAATATTGAGGAAAAGCTGAATTCCAAGATGGCGGCCTCAGATGGTCCCACCCACAAAATATGTGACTCAAAGTGATCCAAAGCTGTTAAAGGTTAAACCTTAAGTATCTCACAAAAGTTGGTCGTAATAACTTAAGCGGTTCTTAATATATTGAGGAAAAGCGAAATTCCAAGATGGCGGCCTAACATAGCCCCGCCCACAAAATGCATGTTTTCTTTTTGGCCATCTCGGACATAATATGCCCAAGAACGCACGAAAGTTTCATAGTAATCGGATCATACATACATATTTACATACATACATACAAACATTCATTTTTATTATACATATAGATAGATAAAAACCTATTCGCAGACCTACCGAATGTACATACAAAATTTCATTAAAATTGGTTAAGCCGTTTTGGAGGAGTATGGTGACAAAACCATGACATAACAGGAGAATTTTATAGATATAGAGAAAATAGAGAAGAAGAAGAAGATAAAGAGACATGATTACATGAAGAAAAAAAACTTACCTATGTAAATTAAAAGTATTGATTGAACTACTTACCTTTGTAAATTAAAAGTATTGATTGAACTACTTTGACTAGGTGCTCTTATTATTATCGGCGGACACAGTAACGTGTCCACAATCTGTCTCTCTATAATATACTCCGCATTCAAATCTTCATCTCGATCAATAGTTTCTTCAACGCCATCAGTATCCTCTTCCACTCCACTGTAGTCATCTTCATCGTCATCGAAAAACTCTTCCTCAGCTTTTGATGCTCTTTTTTGGTGATATTGTGCGAGTAGGGCGTTCTCACTTTTACTTTCTTTGAGTGTTGCGTTTGGGTCGACGTCAAGATGAGCTCCATTAATTATGTCGTCATAGGATTTGAAATGGAGTTTATTATTTTGGGGGACTTTAGATATAATAATGTTTTTGGTGTAGTTACTTTTAGGTGAAATTAGTTTTTCATCCATGTTAGGTAGGTCGTTTATTGTTGGGTCAAACGATATTTTACTTGGTGAGACTTTGGCCTAATAAAGTTCATTTTTTTAATATAATTGCTCAAAAATTTCAACTTTTTGGTTCTATTCTGTATTTATTTATTTATTGTGTTCAAACCTATACCTATGGTTCTTCTTTCAAAGTTGTCTACAGGAATAATAATGATTAATGAAATCTATGGCCTGTATTAATTAAGAAAGAAAATTTTACCTCCGTGTCAAAAATTGTAAAAAAAATGTTTGGTAGTTGGGGGAAAGTGGTACGAGACTTTTCATTTTTTTTTTCCTCTGTGTCAGGAGTGATCAAAATTTATTTGAAACCGTGGGTTTGATGGATAATTATTTATAATTGTGAATTTCCCCCATTTTTTCCTCTGTGCTCCATTACTTCTGTGGGATTTTTTTCGTTTCGAACATCGAAAAATGTATTTAATAATAATATAATTAATAGAATTTTCATTGTTGGCGACTTGGTTGCGACGCGCCAAATAAAAAGAATTATTGTTACTTCCCCAGATATCATCAAAACAATAATTATTATTCTGTGTTTGAGAGTAACAGTTAGGTAGTTTACATTTGTTTAATTGGAGCGCCACGTGGTAGGCAGGGCCGCTCAGAGGGGGGGGGGGGGGGCA
>CM022883.1:16331462-16360103 GCA_012654025.1 Pachypsylla venusta
CTGTAATCAGGAACGATTTAAAGGAGGTAGATGTATCAGGGGAGGTACTGTGAATGAGACAAACAAATTGTCAAGGCAATGTACCTGGCCTGTAATCAGGAACGATTTATAGGAGGTAGATTATCAGGGGAGGTACTGTGAATGAGACAAACAAATTGTCAAGGCAATATACCTGGCCTGAAATCACGATCGACTTAAAGGAACTAGATGTATCAGAGGTAGATGTATTTTTTATATATATTTAGTAGAGTATACTAATATTAGCTCTTTAACAAATCTATATCCATTTAAAGGCTATCCATCTTCTTTAATAAGGAGGAATTGTTCCAATGAACAATTCTCCGGATTACCTACTCTCGATTTTCTGGACCCGGCTAACTTGAATACGAGCTTGGATAATTTACTCTCTCCCTCTGGCTTGGTGTTTGAATATTACAATATTATGCATATCACATATTGTTAACTACCCAAGTATTTACACTCAACACCTCAACACATTAGCAATCTGTAGAGTCAACGAGAATATTTCAGACCAGTAGGAAGATATACACACACCTACTTGGGGAAACTGCAGTAAACAACATTCAAAGTCAATGATGGACTTGGATGATTGAAGACGTTGTCTGGCTCCATTTTTAAGTTTGGGTGTTGCTTTGTTGATAATGGACGTCTATATCGTTTCTCTTTTACACAGATATGTATTACATTAAGTAGGTAATATCTAATAATAATGGAAAGAAATATTACGCCAGGGAGACTGCTGGAAAGATCAGCAGTCTCCCTGGCATAGTGGGTATCACACTCGCGGGACACCCGGTTCGAATCCTGGCAGAATATAGTGCAGCATTACCATTAGTTTGGTGTAGTAATATTTTGGGTATATTTTGGTATGGGAAGTGGGTTTTCCTATGGAAAAGTTAGTTCTCCGTCTATCCGTTTCATAGTTACTATAAACTCATTTTTAAGATAGACACCAACCTGAGGGAGAAAAATATAATAGGGATGAGAACAACAAGATGATAATGTTGAAAATTACCAACGATAGAATTTTTGAAGTTTATTGGAATTCTGGACTTAGAAATCTTTACATATAAAAGGCAATGTCCTGAGTGACTGATCAACGTAGAGCCGAAACTATTAATGCTACAGACTTGAAATTTGGCAGCGACTTTTTTAACGACGTTACACCACGTAAGAGTGCACTAAGAAAAGATTTTGCAAAATTTTAATTTTAGGGGTAAAAATCGCGAAAAGTAAACAAAGGAGGTAGATGGAGCGAGACAGATAGCATGATACATCATTTAAAATACGCGCGGGCGAAGCCGCGATCGGGGGATGCTCGTAAAATAATAATATTAAACTTTAAAGAATTTTATACTTCAGTTTTTGTGGCCAAATTTGATGTGAGTTAAAATCGTGGAATAATAATATTATGAAAGATCAACCTATCAAGTCGATTAAAAGAACTGTCTATTTTAAACTGTTTTATTGATTACAAAATTTGCTGTTCACCAAATAAGAAAATAAACGTTTGCGCAGTAGGTCAGTATTGCTTTCTCATCATAGCTCCAACCGTTTTTGTGTATTATGAGTTTAGGTTTCAGTACGTCTTTTAACTGCTAAGTCGTTGACAACGAATTCATGTTTGGGACCAGACAGATACTGTTATTTTTTTCTGAGCAACTAAACTAACTTAAAATATGATTAATTGAAAATAGAAGGTTAAATTTCACGATTAAATGGTGGAAAATACGAGAAAACTCATTTTTAAATGTTTCATTCACAATTTTATTGCTTGAAAATCGACGAAACTTTGGAGAAAGCGCAAGAGTTTTTAGGGAGCGACTTTATGAGAAGAACAAGTTTAATCGAGGCATGGCCGATCAAAACGTTTCCTAACCTCTCGAGGGGGGGGGACGTTAATCTAAACGCTTATATTAATAAAATAAACAAACTGCTTCAATTCAATATATTCAAATAGTTCAATAAATACGGAAGATAGTATCTGTCTGGTACCGGAAGAAAAAGGTTTTTTTCAAAATAAATTAAAATTAAAGTGAATTAATTAATTTTCCACCCCTAAAACGTTTAGAAAGCCTTTTTAAATTATATTAAACCACATTTTAAGTTTGTAAAAAAAAAAATAACAGTATCTGTCTGGTACCTCATGTTTAAATAATCTACAAGGCTCAGCTAGATCAAAACGGAGTTTAACTTCAGAGTGTTAATCAACATGGACAGCTGAGTGTGAAAAGAAGACATCGCAGTGAAAAAATGTGGCGTAAAGGAACCCTCCTTATATACATTAAAATCATCCTTAAATCTGAAATCATATGAATTTAAACACAAAACCCATTTGAATGAAGAGTTAAAAATATTCCATTTGAATAAGTGACGTGAAGTGCATTCTAATTAGTACAGCTCCCTTAAATCTACATTGATGGCTTCTTTGCTGTTGGGGCAAACTTAAATGTGATCCGACTTAGAATTCAATGCAAATGCGTAATACTATGAGGGTTTTTCGTCTGTACGTGTGAAACGGGTTCTTGGATCATTAAAATGTTTAGTCCCCTATTTCGACAACATTTGTAGGGTAGAGATAATTTTCAGTAATTTCATCGATATTAATGTTATAGATGTTTTTTTTTAATTTGGCTTAACATCTCTTTAACATCTATTGGTCATTCAAGACGGGGATTTTACTCTCTATTCGCTGGAAACTTGCAAACCAGCTACCCACATTGACCTCACCCAGCCTAGTTTGGGCCGGAAAAATGAGCCAACGATACGTGGTGTTCCCAAACGGTCACCCCATCCAAGTACTGACCACGCCTTACGTAGCTTAACTTTCAGTGATCTGACGGGAACTGGTGTATTCAACGTGGTATGATCGTTGGCTAAAAAATAAATAATAAAAATATATAAAAAAAAATATTTTCATAGATGTGAAATTATTTGAAAATTATGTGATCTAATCAAAATGCTTGTCAACAGCAGAGCTTTTTATTTTTTTGAAAAATATTGAAATCAAATTGTGTTTGTTTCCATCTGTTAAAAAGCTTTTTATGCATTAAAAATTAGAGGATTGTCTATGTTTTCAATCAGCGCGACACCAATAACTGTCAGATTAAGAAAAAAAAGGAATATGACTTAGTAATAAAATATTTGTTTTCAATTTTGTCAGATCAACAAAATGAATTCTATCACACAGTTAACAATGCCTAAGAAACTTATAAATGCAAGACTATCATGTGGAAATAGAATAATTTTGTATCCAGCACTTGAACAATCAGCTAGAGAAATTGAAAAGAAACGAAAAAGTAATATGCGAGATAAAGAAAATGTTGACGAAGAAAGAAAACAACTTTCCAGTAGAATAAAAAGAGCCAAAATTGAACTTGAAGACTTAAAAGCATACCTTAGTCATTTATCTCGAAAATTTCCACCCGTACTCAGTGAATGTATCTTAGTTAATTTAAATGAAATACCCAATAAATCCCAAATTCAAAAATGGGATTTTGAAACGAATGTATACCGAAACAGATATGATATTGATTTAAAATTGTCAAAAGAATATGAAGAACAGATTAAAATATTGAAAAAGAAAACGATTGTAGATGTTGATAAAAGAGCATTAGGTCTATGCAAGCGAATTGCAATATTTAAACGAAAACTATCAGCGAGCAAACGGAAACGTGAGGCGTCCGAAGCGAAACTTAAAATTATAAAAAAACAACAAGATCTGTTAAGAAAAGAACTTGAAAATATTAACTGGACTTATAAATGTATTTTGAGGAAACAAGATAAAAATAATGATATACTTGCAGAACTTTCAGCCAAAAATAAATGCTACATGAATTTAAGGAGACAAAAAGTTACAGAAATAGAATTATTAAACAGCAATAAAAGTCAGGATGAAAAGTTATTTAAAAATAAATTGAAAAGTATACATGAGGAGGTCAAACTGATAACAGACAAACCAATCGAATTCAATACGAAAAAGTCAGATCTTATGCAAAAACAAAATGAAAAATCTTCCAGAAATATAACCGGTGGACAACCTGAGATAAAACCATTGAAAATCAAGTTTAAATTTGACGAATTTAAAATGTTTTATGAAAAACAAATACAGTTGAAAGCACCAAAGGAAAAAATTGAAGAAATTATAAATTACATAGAGGAAGATAATGACACAAAGGAAGAGAACGAAATAAATCCTTCACAAAACCCATTAGATACTGATGAAAACAATAGTAGAGAAGACCTTGGGGATATGTCAATTCAATCTGAAGAGAAAATAAACGAAGTTGAAGAAAAACCAATACGTGAAACAGAAAACATAACAGATTTGGATGACTTACTGAAATTATTGAACGAGTATGAACTTATCCATGATAGAAATAGAATCAAAATCCATGAATTAGAGAAAAAAATAAACAAAATAAAAACAGAGCCTCTTGAACTTCCGTTGAATGAAATAGAGGAATTAAAGAAACAAATTACATCTAATAACGAGCAGATTGAAAGACTATCCAAAGTTGTTCCACTATTGTATAAAGAAAGAAATCAAACTGTTAATCTATTCAAAAATATTATTCGTAAAATTGAAAAAATATTTTTACAAACAAAATTATTGAACAAGGAACAATCCTTTTTGGAAAACAATCCAGACGCTAATCCTAGATTTGAAGAAGTCAAAGTAAATGCTAAGAACATATTTGCATTCATGGAGGAAATCTTGAAAAATCTTGGAACAAGTTATCGAGCATTGGAAGATAGTAATTATGTTAATAAAGATTTATTGGAGGGAAATATTCAACTTCGGCATTTTATTGAACCTATGGCAGACTTATACTTCAGAACTATTGCATCAAAAACGACTGAAGGAAAAGAATGTGATATTTATGGATATTTAACGCACACAACACACAAGAAATGTAGATGATGTTATCAACAGAATATCCAAGACAGCGCTTTCATTAGTTTGTATTCCACATAATTATTTAAGTAAGGGGTAAAATGTTAGTTCGCCTTCAGACGACCATTAGGTGATTTTTTTTACAACCTAAAACAATTAGAAATATGCCAAGATCAAAACACACACAAAAAAAAATATAATGAAGTAACCTCAGCCAATCAAACGCACTCCAGCGGAGAAGTTGATTAAACCAATTACACCATGTAACATTGTAACCAATTTAAAACTGACCAAATGACAGTGAAACTCTTGCGATTTATGTCTTCCCTACTGCGATTGCTACGTTTCCAGCTCAATTACTTTATTTCAAAATCATTTATTTACCGATTTTTCCCTCCCCAACGACAATTCTGGGTGCGGCCCTTACCATGTGCTGGATTGGTAGGGAAAGAAATTTGACTTGAATCGTAACAAAGAGTAATGTAGATATTAATTAATAATACTGAGAGAGACCTAATTTTGTGTTTTTGTTTGTGGTGCCATTAACAAATTGATAATGAACATCCGGGAAGGGCCAAGTTTTTGACAAATATAATAATTTTATTTGAAGGTGTATTGTTATAACAACAGGATCTATTAAGTCCAGTTGTCTGATGGATAGAAGAGACAAAACGTATCACACTGACATTGCAAATGGAGGACCCGGGTTCAATCCCCGGCGGTCGAAAAAATTTCGACTTAGTGCTTGTGATTTTGAGGTGCACTTTAATGTGAGTAGCGATCAGTGGCGGCATTACCAGAGTAAAAAGTTTAGTATGAAGAAATTAGTGCAGGAGGCTCTTAGTACTGCTGTGATATCCACAAAAATTGTGATATCCCACCCACAAAGAAAAAAATCTGAGTGGGATATTCAGAAAGTCAGAAAACAATATAATGGTATATACCACGATAAAAGTACCCCCCCTCCAAATTTGATATTTTACGTTTCAAGGTATGTGAAAAATCAAATAGAAAAAATAGGGAAAAAAGTTTTGCTCAAATTTTCAAAATCTTTTTACAAAGAAAATCTTCGAAAAAAACACCAGACTTTTCATGTCGAATCACATGAATAAAAAAATTATCATTTTTCAGGTTTTCCTCCTACTTTTTTTACTTTCTCTTCCATAGAAGATAAAGTATTGTATTCGTGCAGAAATTTTAGACATATTTTGTCTCAAAAAATCGTTTGACGGGAAGCTAAAAGCCAAAATAAAGANATCTGCATTCGGTGGTAGTCTGATGGAATGATTAAGGAAGAGAAAGTCTAGTACGGTTTTCCGTACCATTTATTTTTTTATTAACTGTTATACCTCCTAACTTGAAATCACTACCATCAACAACTAGGCTTAAGTGTCCACTTTTTCGTCCGTCACACAGAACCACCTTGCTTCATAGAAAGTTGTTGAAAAATGGTTTTCTCTATCCTGTAAATCGACTATGTTTCGTCTGGTCCACTAACGAATTTCTTTCAGCTACCCACCATATTCAGGGGCCCATTCATAACACAACACCCTGTATATGCAAAAATGTGTGCTGTGCAATAAGATAAGATAAGCAATAAGCAGACACACGTAATGGAACAGATTGTAGGTATATTTTGGTGTTGAATTTTAAGAGATGAAAATAAAAAGACAACTATTTTGTACACTTCATTTTATTTTTTTATATAAAAAATTAACAAAAATCTGAACAGTTTACATAAAATATTATTATAAAACCTTTGAAAAAAAAATCGAAATTTTCTTTTTGAAAATACTTCTCGTACCTGTTTCATTAAGAGGAAGTAAAAAAATTTTAAGATTGGTGGAAGAAATATGTAAGATAATATCTCTTGCTCTTTTATATAAAACTATCAGTAAACCATTCCAAAAACATCTATCTTCACTTGCAACAATATGAATTTTCTAGATAAATTATTTGCAAATAGTAGCATTATCCGAGCTCACGGTAGTGCGAAAAGCCAAGTTCCAGAAATCAACAGTGTATTTCACCACCTGGTGAATTTTTGCACATCATCAGAAATCCGGTTCTCATAAGGATAGACCAGTTTGTAAAATACTCACCATTGTAATATTTTACGATTCTACGCAGAAAAAAAACTGATCAAATTAACTCGGTACTACTTTCAGAGGACAGAAGAAAGTGCACTCAATAATAATCTTTACGTTCATGGGCTGATTTTATTGGACCAAAGTTTTTTTTTTTTTAATGATAATTTTTTATGAGTTATTTATATCTGAGCCCAAATATTGCTGGCCAGTACAAAAGGAAGTCTAGTTTTAACTCCACGATTTTTTTAGCTTCTATTTGTAAAAAAATAACTTTCGAACACGTTGTCTGATTTTGATGAAATTTAATATGAAGTGTATGTCCATCCATTACGTATTCATTACGTATAGGTATGGCAAATTAGTTTAATGCTATTTTTCAGCATACATTGTGGGATCAACTTGATATTTTTCCTGTATAACGTATTGCATAAATTAAATATTAAAGACATTTTGTCATTTATTTTTCGGCGGAAGTGACTGAGATCTACAGTCACTTCCGCCGAAACTGTGTAAGGTCAGTCCGTCAGTAAGGTCTATTTTTTTATTTTTTTTCTTCTTAAAAAACAACATAAATGTAGATTCATGAAATATCAGATTGGTGCCAATTGTTTAAGGAAGCAGAAATCTTATGAACAATCAGGGTTTCGGATCCACGCTGAAACAAGAGGAATGGGGAAAATATTAAATTTATGTAGCCCATAATTAAACTGAAAAGACCCCTTTCTGAGAGGAATTCAGATACTCCCTCTGAGACACATCGAAACTCTGTCTAAAAAGTATTTTGTTGTTGATATTTTATGTTAGGATATCGGACAATAGTATTATTATATTCAAGAAATGAAAATGCTCATAAACACTTGACGTTATGTTCTACAATTTTAATATATTATTCGATACTTGTATTTCGGATTTTACTCCGTTACCTATCAAGAATAATAATATATCAAGAAATAAGAATGATAATGGAGTAAAATCCGAAATACGCGTATCGAATAATATATTAAAATTGTAGAACATAAAGTCAAGTGTTTATAATCATTTTCTTTTAGGTATTTGATAGTTTTACCAAGTGTCTTAAAGGTTCTCTTTCTTTGATTATTATATTGTTTGAATGATCCTAACTCTAATTTTACTAAAGATTTGATTCAATGCCAGATCTGAAGTAGCTATATTTAGAGCCAGCAAAACATAGATACGAAGACGACTTGGTATCACAGGTGATTGGTTCTATGTGATAAGTCTTGTCGGCCATTTTTACCGACACGACATGAACATCCCCAAGTGTAACTGTAACTCGTTACACTTGTTCTTTATAATGGATTTATTATAATTGAAACAAGCCGTAAACATCCCCAAGTGTAACTGTAACTCGTTACACTTGTTCTTTATAATGGATTTATTATAATTGAAACAAGCCGTAAACATCCCGAAGTGTAACTGTAACTCGTTACACTTGTTCTTTATAATGGATTTATTATAATTGAAACAAGACGTAAACATCCCTAAGTGTAACTGTAACTCGTTACAGTTGTTCTTTATAATGGACCTATTATAATTGAAACAAGACGTAAACATCCCTAAGTGTAACTGTAACTCGTTACACTTGTTCTTTATAATGGACCTATTATAATTGAAACAAGACGTAAACATCCCTAAGTGTAACTGTACCTCGTTACAGTTGTTCTTTATAATGGACCTATTATAATTGAAACGTGACGTGAACATCCCCAAGTGTAACTGTAACTCGTTACAGTTGTTCTTTATAATGGATCTATTATAACTGAAACGTGATCTCCGAGACAATACTCGCGAGTATCAAATATCTGATGGACAAGAAAGTCTGGTAGAGATTTAAATTGATATCTCTGAGAGTTAACGAGACGAAACACAATTGTAAATCACGTAAGTAGAAAATTATTGCCGACTATCAAGTAACACCAAACTTTGCATAAGCCATGCGGCAGAGGGACGGTGGAACTCTGGCGTTAGTATAAAAATTGAGGGGTTTGAAGTCGGTGATTATGCTATCGGCATATCAGCTCATTGAGTATTCAAATCAAAGTCGTTATTGTGGCCGATTAAAAAAACGGCTGAAATTATCGTTCTTGGTATGTATGGGTAATAATAATGATGTCGTTGGTTGGTGTGCACGGTCTTTTTTCTCTTTTCCTGTGATGTGGCGCACTCTAGTGGCTGTCCACATGTGACTGCATGAGTTTTCACACCTATTGTATGCATTATACTTTCGTAAAGGTATGAAGAGTTAAATAGAATGTCTGCTTATGATCGTGAACGCATCAACAACATAAATTATCTAATGAATTTCACCATAGGCCTTTCAATACCCTGATGAAAAAGTGCATGATTTTAAGGAATTTGCGGGATTAACTTTAACTGAAAATGTTTGGCAAGTGAAGAGATAGTGGTAACCGAACTCGTCACTGGAATATTAAAACTAAAGCTCCCAAGGAGAGATAGTGGTCACCGAACTCGTCACTGGAATATTAAAACTAAAGCTCTCAAGAAGAGATAGTGGTCACCGAACTCGTCACTGGAATATTAAAACTAAAGCTCCCAAGAAGAGATAGTGGTCACCGAACTCGTCACTGGAATATTAAAACTAAAGCTCTCAAGAAGAGATAGTGGTCACCGAACTCGTCACTGGAATATTAAAACTAAAGCTCCATCGAGTTCAATCGGTTCGAAGATGCCAAACATTCTCATTTTTGTGGACCTGGTATTTGTAGGGCCGGATTAACAGTAGTAGCACTTATAGCACGTGCTACGGGCCCACTCTTTGATAACTTACACTAGATATTTCGACATTTCTAAGTTGACAATTGAAAAAGCATATCATTTTGAAGGGGCCCCCAACTCTTCAAAGTATGTAGTAAAATCTAATTTAGGAAATTACAAGCAGACGCTTACTACGTAGGAACTTAATAAAGAAACAAGTATTACAAATTGTTTTTTTTTTAGCATGAGCGGTAACCATGTTTTATCGTTGTCGATGGGGTACTCAAAATTTAATTTTACTTTTCTCTACCAGTTCTAGGTACTATAGACCAAAAGGCCAAAAAATAATCCAATTTTGTACTGGCTCCAAAAAGTAGACTACTTAGACGGCACCGGCGGGGGGTGGAGGAGGCCCCGCTCTGTGAAAGTGCTACGGGCCCCGCGGTGGGTTAATCCGGCCTTGGGCATTTGACATTTGACGACTTTTCGCACAATGGTATGACAGTAACATAACGTAGCAAAAGCTATATTTAGGTTACAAACGTGTTGTTCTCTGCTGAGTGTGCCAATTTGTCGTTTTGATTATTTGTATCGTCACCAGAGTTGTGTTAATTTCAGCGACATCCTCATTTATTGCATTTCACACTTTGACAGATTAAGTTATTTAGAAACATCCTGTTCTCTGTTCTATAAAGTCCTCAATTAGGAGTACCTCGTGCCAAAACAATCTAGCTAGGCAGGAGTAGAGAGGAATACAGTGAACGGAACTAGATGTGTCTATACCGGGTAGTTCTCTCTGTTCTATAAAGTCCTCAATTATTAGTACCCCGTGTCAACACTATCTAGCTAGGCAGGAGTAGAGAGGGATACAGTGAACGGAACTAGATGTGTCTATAACGGGTAATGCTCTCTGTTCTACAAAGTCCTCAATTAGGAATACCTTGTACCAACAAAATCTGGCTAGGCAGGAGTAGAGAGGGATACAGTGAACGGAACTAGATGTGTCTATACCGGGTAATGCTGTCTGTTCTATAAAGTCCTAAATTAGGAGTACCTCGTGCCAAAACAATCTAGCTAGGCAGGACTAGAGAGGGACACAGTGAACGGAACTAGATGTGTCTATACCGGGTAATGCTCTCTTTTCTATAAAGTCCTCAATTAGGAGTACCTTGTGCCAACACAATCTGGCTAGGCAGGAGTAGAGAGGGATACAATGGACGGAACTAGATGTGTCTATACCGGGTAGTGCTCTCTGTTCTATAAAGTCCTCAATTAGGATTACCTCGTGCCAAAACAATCTAGCTAGGCAGGAGTAGAGAGGGATACAGTGAATGGAACTAGATGTGTCTATACCGGGTAGTGCTCTCTGTCCTTTTTATGCATTTTAATCAATATTCGTGCGAATCTCTAAACTAATGATTCTAAATTTTGTTCAAAAGCCTAAAGGCTGAGCTATTCAAGCAAAAAGATTACAAAAAGATTAATACACCCTGCTTGCCATCGACGAAAGATATTTCGACTTGGATTGAACATCTGAGGCGATAATTGAGAGTTAGAAAGAGCCCACAATGAGACAGTTACAGTTGGGGAACGTTTACCATCACAATTCCAGCCAAGGACCATCCAAACATGTTTGTTGATTCATTAGGTATCGGTCCTAAGCCTAAGCTCCTGCGAATACAGAAGGTTTGCTGTTAAGAAGGACGACAAGCTTTTAAAAAGCTGTGCTTCAAACGAAAGATGAAAGGTCAGCAGCAAAATGCAGTTTCTATAGATACTGCATGAGCAAGCATACTCGTATAGCTTAGGAAGATATCCTCTATATTATAAAATAATATAAGTTTATTACATTTTAAAACTAGGTTTACCGTGCCAGGAAAGGGTACAGCCAATGAGTAGGCACCGAACAGAAGTTATGACATGGTAGAGTTAAGGAAGGCAACGCCGACCCCAAATATAATTGGGAAAAGGTGAAGTTAAAGAAGAAGTTCGCGTTTCATGAAGATTTTCAATCACAGAATATCCAGCAGCACTTTTAACGTGCGATAATCAATAATCGCAAGATCTCACTACATTCGAGGGTCTACTCTGTTACAAATGATGTTTGCCAGACTTACATTTGTCATTCATTGTCACAAATTACTTTCGGGTCCTGGCAATAATTGAATGTTATGTGTTCCATTGCTGGTATTAGATGTAGGTTGCAGAAACCCATGAGCTGCAAAATTGGGCACATCTGCAGCATTCCTATTGGCAAAATTGTTGGACACTGGATTACTGTTGGTCATATTTTGAATATTGTTGTTCTGAGTATCAAGCTGATTGGCAACGTTGAGAATATTGTCTGCAAAAAAATTTAAGGGGCACATTATTATAAAATATCGTGCAGAGGTTGGAATCGCCTGTAAAGTTGATCATCTAAGGATGGATTTCTCACCCAAATTTTGTTTACATTTTCTGTAACTAGTAGGGTAATAAGTAGGCCTGTTTTTTTAATTGAACTAAGTAATTCATTTTATTTATTTTTCTGCTAATTTCTCTGACTTAACTCTCAAGTCAAACAACGCCTACAAACACCACTTTTTAATTCAAAAATGATAAAAAACAATCCGCCAAAAGCTTCTATAAAAAGTAAAAAAATGGAGAATAGAGGACTTTTCAATTCTTCATAATTTAAATTGGCCCTAAATATCTTCAAATATTTTTACAGAAATTTCCTTTCTAGTAACCTTATTCCCGATTTTTTTACAAAATTAAAAAAAATCGTAAATTATTCAAATTGGCCAGAAATTAATGTGTTTGACTGGTTGTCTCTGTGGTTAATTTTTAAGGAAACAAAACAAGAATTGATTAGAAAAATCATTGTTAAAAGAAAGCAAATATTTATATGAGTAGTTACCATGCATGACCCTTACGCAGTTTTCTTGTCTCGGTTTGTAATGTTAGTACATTGTTAGAATCAAGAGATTCTTGCTTTTCAAACATTTTTTTTTTTTTCTTTTTTGTGAAAAAGAGTTGTTCATTTAAGAGCACACTAAATTCCAAAAACTTTTCCGGGTCACTAAGAGCTACACACTTTAATCGGATATTTTTTATCGGCAGCTTTGATGGACAAGCAAACTGTAACGTTTGTTTGTACATTGTTCACACTCACACATGTTTGCCTGCCAATTAAGTCGGATAACAAAAAGATTGTAGTTTGTTCTAGCTCTCTTCTTCTTTAACTTCACCCTTTCCCAATCCTATTTGTAGTTTGTTCTAGCTCTCTTCTTCTTTAACTTCACCCCCCAATTCTATTTGTAGTTTGTTCTAGCTCTCTTCTTCTTTAACTTCACCCTTTCCCAATCCTATGTGTAGTTTGTTCTAGCTCTCTTCTTCTTTAACTTCACCCTTTCTCAATCCTATTTGGGGTCGTGTTGATTTCTTTAATTCTACCATGCAACAACCTTCTTCTAAGTGCCCACTCTTTGGTTTAAAGCAGAGTTTTTAAAAGGCTAGATGTCCTTTCTAACACCAAACATTCTGTATTTGCACGGGCTAAGGACAGTCACGTGATGAAGCTTCTTGCTCCCCTCCGTGGTTACATTTAGTTTGTTCTACCCTATGTCATATTAATTTGCTATCTGTCCCCTGAAATTAGAAGATTCGGGAAGTTGGTATTTCGGTAGATTTGAGTCACAGATTTTATTTTATATACAAACAATACAAATTGTTTGCATAAGCGCCTGGAGCTGTTTGCTAGTTGCTCGGAAGACTAAAAAATCCGAGTCAAGGAGATTAATAATATTTTGTTTATTGTTTTAGTGACTGGATTTTAGTAGACTTGTCATACATTTCGTAATGGACATTGTTTGTCCATTGATTACATGTTAGTGTAAGAATGAGTTAGGTTGCTTACTTATCTTATTGAATAGCACACACAGTTGCGTATATGCAAGAAAATAACAGATACAAAAATGTACTTATGGGAGTCCACAGATTGCTCAATCTCACACGAACCTGTGTATTATTATTATTTTTTATTTTATTTTTTCGTGTATGTATTCAAAGATCTGTGCTATGCAATAAGATACGTAAGCATGAGGCTTTGGGAGAGCATTCCTGAAATAAGTTAAACAACACTATAAATGACATGATGTGGAAATACGACACGACACAAAGAAAGAGAGAAAAAAACTTGCCAAAAACAATGCAACAAAATGATGTAACTCGAATGAGAGTTAGCGAGAATGAAGGTGAAGAAGAAATTAGAGAAACAGCTCTTCTAAAAACAGAAAGAAAATAGATAACGGAGGAACCGTAAATGATAAAATAGATAAATATGTACAACTTGCTCAAACTTTCAATGGTACAAACAACTTTACAATATTCTCTGAGGGGTCTTTTGAGCATTTAGGGTAGAAATTACCCATGAGATTTTTTTACTACTAGTGAACCTGAGTGTTGAATAGTAGTTACTTGTGATCAAAGTATCTCCATTCAAATAATATTTCAAAAAAAAATTTGTATCAATTACTAAAAATTTTTATAGAGTTACGGAGCGCTTTCGTCTATTACGACATTCTCAACATAACTCTCAATTGATTTTGAGAGATCAAAATTATTTTTGAAATATTATTTCATTATGACTAATAACTTCCTTCTTCAATTAAATAAATTATATATATTAAATATATCTTCATTCAGTTCAATGTACGCGACCAAGATAATCTTGGTCATTCTGTTTTATGATTCAGTTTTCTTATATTTGCTAATTTTCATAAAATGAAACAATAGTTTTCCACAAAGCCAGTTTCATACTATACTTTTGTATAGAAATTAGAAATTAAAAAGCACCGCGTCGGACGCTTAAGTGAAGGCGTACCTTAAGAAGTAACCAATGAAATCGATCAAGAACTCACATTGACCATTTTTCATTGCGTCTTTTCTGGAAGTCCTTTTCAGCTGCATTATTCCTGAGCTAAAATCGTTTTCAGGTCTATAAAAACCCTTGCACCTGGGCTTTTTGTGCTTAGGAAGTAGCTTGTATGTTTCCTATGACATGACCTAATCTCTGAGCGAGCGTGATTTGAAATTTGGCCAAGTATTTTACATTTTCGTAGCCTTATGCTTAGTCTCCATGTAGGTAGGGTGTTCCATTAAAAAATTACTCATCTTCCCCGCAGTCTACACATAATTTGGTTTTGATTCGTTGTGTCTAGAAGTTTCCACAGACAACAGTGACCAGAGATTTGGTCACTGTGGTCTTCTAATCCTTTACAGCAACCAATGAACGTACCAGTTTTCTTTGCACTGCCATGGATAGCAAGTAACTGATCTAAAGCTTGTGCGCTACACAGTGGGGTGTCCACCTCGTAAGTGTTGTTGAACAGTCCATAGTTGACTTCGTGTTCCCCTGTTTCTTTTTTAAATGAGACTAGAGTTTCAAAACGATGACCCCATAAAATTTCGTTTGGAAGGAAAGATGATCGGGCCTGTGTTGTCATTCCGGTAGATTCTATTACACCTGTAATTGAATAGAGAAATTTAAAATGGTTAGGACATACCGTAAAATATGAAATTCTAACACACTAATATATTACGGCATAAACGATATATATACTAGCTGAGTACCCGAATTTCGTTTCGAGAAGATGAGAGAGCATGGGGAGTAGCAATGGGTTGTTAAGCTGTGAAGAACGTGTTGGGAGTAGTATTGGGATAGGTTCCAAAAAAAAAATAAGCTAGGTCTGCGATAAATCTACCCCCATTAACCTCTATTTGCTAGCCTAACCTTGCGCAGACCGGTTTGGAGGAGTATGGTAACAACGACTCTTTAACATCCCTTATTCATTCAAAAGGGGGGTTTTACCCTCCATTTACAAAAATCTACCCCCATTAACCTCTACCAGGCTAGATAGAATAGCCAACATCATGAGAACGCGAGACTACGCGGTCACCCACCGAGTAAAACCGTATACAAAGTACTCAATTTTATTTTAAACCCCTTCACGAGCGTAATATTTTCAAATCCCAATATAATTGAATTTCATCTGTCGACATAAGTTACCTCTGTCTCTGTCGACAGTCAAAAAATATCTCTCAACCTAAAAAATGAATATTAAAACAACAAAGATACTTTATCTTCTATTAAGATACTACGTTATTCTACTACGACTCCACAACAGAATCTACGTAACTCAATTGGCAACTAATAGTTTTCATGTCGCTTTATAAAGACAAAAGGGGCCGAAGGGCCCTAGTAAAACGATAAAAGTATGTTTTTTTTCCTTTGAAATTAAAATCCTTCAGGTGCGAAGCCTCAGATGAACCTAGAGGAAAACACTTCAGAGAGTTCTTCAGGCATGTACGAGTATAATTTAATATCCCTCAGGAACATCTTTGGGGCCACTATTGGACCCAAAATAAAGTCCTGTAGAGAACTTTCAAATTATGTATAGCTTTAAAAATGTAAGGGGCCATATCCTTCCTAAATTTCTTACATTTCCAAAACCCCGAAATATCTCGTGAAGATTTCCAACTGCACTCCGGTTGTTACTTTGTCACTAATAACACGGAAAATAGGTAAAAATAAAGTTTATCTTGTAAATATATATATATATTTACAAGATATATATATATATATATAAAGTGGTCCCGAAGTAGTTGTCTTTATTTCCTTTTTTTCTTAAATAACAGGGGGGGGGGCATGTAGCGTTGAGCTTGGTTATAACGGGGTTGCCATGACCCTCCCTAGTTTTTGGAGCCTTTGTCCATCTTACCCCCCTAAATGTGAGGGCTTACTAGTGAATTCTCGAGGGGCGTAATGTGACTTACGCCTTGAATGCCTCCATACAAAGCTTTATTTTTATTTTACCTTCGAGTATGACAACAATTTCAAATCTCTCCCTGAGCATATCTGCCGCTGACAGCGTATACAAAGGTGACATTGGGTTGATTTTGTGAACAATTGTGGTGGGCCAAATGAAGAAGATTTTATCTTCTATACCGTCTCCGCCTTAATACAAAGTTTTATTTTACCTTCAAGTATGACAACAATTTCAAATCTCTCCCTGAGCATATCTGCCGCTGACAGCGTATACAAAGGTGACATTGGGTTGATTTTGTGAACAATTGTAGTGGGCCAAATGAAGAAGATTTTATCTTCTATACCGTCTCCGCCAACCTTTAACTCTTGTTGATAAAATGGAAGTAGTTCACCTTCCAGAGTAACCTGGAAACAATATTTATAGTTTATTTTTGTAATGATGTTGTGTTTTCGGTGTAACTGTTTACTAGAGTAGGATCACTACAATACTTAATTTGTCACAATTTCAACTAGCCAAAAAAACAGGCAGTCATCTTTTCTTACACTAGGGTTCGTCCTCACAAAGCCGAAATCTCTGAGCCGACGCGACCTGAACGCCAAACCGTTAAATTTCCATGCAAGGACCATCAAGATATTTTCGGTTACCCCATATCAACCTATTTCTACCATTTTTCAAACATGAATCTAGAAATCGGAAGAACGTTTGATATTCAAGAAAACGCCGCGACGCTACTACTACTAGGTTAACTTAGGTATTACTTGCAGCAACTCTATCTGACACGAGTCTGAGTCCATCCCGGTAAAGCTAAATATACGTAGTGTCCTCGGGCGGGCTCCTATCCGAGTAAACACTACCAAAGTTGCTTAATTGTTCAGAGATCTGACGGGAACTGGAGTGTTCAACGTGGCAAATCTTTGGCTACGTACAATGTTTTCAACTTATTGAATTCTGAGAATTGTCATTTTTTTAATTAAGGCGCTTCACGCATTAATTTAAAAAAAATTAAGGCGCTTCACGCATTAATTTAAAAAAAAATTAAATTAAGGCGCTTCACGCATTAATTTTTAAAAAAATTAAATTAATGCGCTTCAAGCATTAATTAAAAAAAAAATTAAGGCGCTTCACGCATTAATTTAAAAAATGGAACAGATTTAATACAATAAAATTAAGAAGATTTACACATTGCATACTTGATATATTTACAAGCTCTCACACAAATCATAGTAGTCTCCGTATCTGAGGCTATGTTTCCCAAACACTAGCGACTAGCGCGAGTGCCTATTCAGTTTTTACAGCATAGCATTGGAGGTGGAAGTGAAGCACTCGCGCTAGTGTTTAGGAAACATCGCCTTATGGTAAGGAACGACAGGAGTTGCTCAGGACTGTTAAGGAAAACCACTCCAGAACGACCCATCCCGATGACATGGAATGACATATTTTCTTTTTTTATGAGTTCACAATTCAAAATAATTCTGAGAATGAATAAATAAATATAATACCACTAGGTATACCTAAATGAGCTTGTGTTATGTGGGTCATTAGAATTGAAATAGATTTTCCTAAATTTAATTGCTTTTTTCGAATAAATTGTGCGCGAACATCTGCTTCAATAATAATATGAGATCTGCGCATGTCCCCCACACTTATACGATTTTCCTAAATTTACTTACTTTTTTTCGAATAAGTTGTGCGCGAACATCTACTTCAATAATATGAGATCTGCGCATGTCCCCCACACGTATACGATTTTCCTATATTTACTTACTTTTTTTCGAATAAGTTGTGCGCGAACATCTACTTCAATAATATGAGATCTGTGTGTGTCCCCCACACTTATACGATTTTTCTAAATTTACTTACTTTTTTTTCGAATAAGTTGTGCGCGAATATCTGCTTCAATAATATGAGATCTGTGCATGTACCCCACACTTATACGATTTTTCTAAATTTACTTACTTTTTTTTCGAATAAGTTGTGCGCGAATATCTGCTTCAATAATATGAGATCTGTGCATGTCCCCCACACTTATACGATTTTTCTAAATTTACTTACTTTTTTTCGAATAAGTTGTGCGCGAACATGTGCTTCAATAATATGAGATCTGCGCATGTCCCCCACACGAAACATTAAACATAATTCTCCATCTCTCTGACATATCACAGCATTTCGACTAAATAACAATGTTTGGGTCCGTTTTTTAGGTCGCGACAGTTTGGCGAAGACTATTCCGACCATAAACGCTTGAATCATCACACCCGTAATACTTTGAAGACAAAGAATAAAAATAGCTTCGGGACATTCTTCGGTGACTTGTTTGGCACCATAACCTGTTGGAAAAAGGAGTAGGGTGTTTAATAAGTATGGAAACATCTTCGGGACATTCTAAGGTGACTTGTTTGGCACCATAACTTGTTGGAAAAAGGAGTAGGGTGTTTAATAAGTATGGAAACATCTTCGGGACATTCTACGGTGACTTGTTTGGCACCATAACCTGTTGGAAAAAGGAGTAGGGTGTTTAATACGTTGGAGAATAAGTATGGAAACATCTTCGGGACATTCTACGGTGACTTGTTTGGCACCATAATTTGTTGGAAAAGGAGTAGGGTGTTTAATACGTTGGAGAATAAGTATGGAAACATCTTCGGGACATTCTACGGTGACTTGTTTGCACCATAATTTGTTGGAAAAGGAGTAGGGTGTTTAATACGTTGGAGAATAAGTATGGAAACATCTTCGGGACATTCTTCGGTGACTTGTTTGGCACCATAACCTGTTGGAAAAGGGAACAGAGTGTTTAATACGTTAGAGAATAAGTATGGAAGCATCTTTGGGACATTCTTCGGTGGCAAAAAGACGCAGTGTTTAATATATACTTTTTATTTTTTAATTTTAACGCAAACAATTTGCCTTTCAAAACAAAACAGAGGAAAGAGACACATGCAGCCATCCCGGCGCGTCGTCTATGTCCTGCCTTATTTTGTTTTTCAATTCCATTTCTGATTTCTGATGGTAATTTTACTCTTCTGTAACCATCACTTTCAATAAATTAAATCCATTTTTGAATCAGCTCGTACGAATTCTTGTTTTTTTTTTTTTTTTTTTTTTTTTTTTTTTTTTTTTTTTTTTTTTNTTTTTTTTTTTTTTTTTTTTTTTTTTTTTTTTTTTTTTTTTTTTTTTTTTTTAATATATACTTTGGAGATACATTTTAGACGTTCATTAAGGATTGTCTTCAGCAAGCGTCAATTGCAGTTTGAATACACCAGTTCCCGTAAGATCACGGAAGTAAAGAAAGGAACATAGTTTTCCGACCTCGTGATGCTGGCTGTTTCCTAACCTAACCATTGGTGACCCAAGTCAGCGTAAGGTCAATGGGGGCAGCTGACTTGTAAGTAGTCTGCGAATGGAGGGTGATTCCCCCGTTTTGAATGATCTTGGACAAAGAGATGGTAAGCAAAATAAGGAAAGAAGCATTCTTTCTTAAAATTAATTCGTTATAATTAGGCATTGGTTGGAGGCATTCTTCGAAGTGGATGATACTTAGAGAGCCAATTATAGTTAATGTTTTTGGGGCACGATACTAAGAAGTCTGTCAGCAATAAATTATGGCGTCTTGTGAAAATTGCATATTTTATGTTTGCCTAGGGATTCCATTTTGAAGACTGGAAAATAAAATATGAATAAAAGGGGGAAGTTAGGATTCAATATTCATGTACACCTAGAAAAACGAAATTAGAATTGAGAGGCACATAATATGACGTTATGCGTCGAACTTGACAAATTTGTGACGACGTCTTAGTATGTATTAATGTTTCGGAGCATTCTCCGGAAAATTGTTTAGGTCATATCATGAAGAACGATCTACAATTTTTTTTTTCTTGAGATGTGAAGATATTAATTTGAACCGTAAATATTTACATGCCGTACTTGCTGAAGAAAACACATTTGATGAATAACTTACCAATAGTATGTTGAGTCTCAACACTAAACAGGAAACATGAGGTAAAGGAATGAATTGAGGTGACACACGGAGTCCTTGTGGTATTGCGAAGATTACCTATAGATAGATCATCATGAGTAATAACAATGAGCCACCAAACGACGGCGAAAAATAACCAACTGAGTAAGAAATTTAATGCGAATACTAGTAACGTCCAACGCCATTGAGCATCGACAAGTGTGGTGAATATGTCCTGAAAATAGAATCATCGGCCAAATATGAGTGGAGGGCAGTTCTGCAACCTGAAAAGTGATCATTTTTTTGTCTGTTCTCAGATGTGTTTTAGCCGTGTACGAGAGTCTTTTACGTAGAACAGTGAAATATTTCGGATCCTGTTAGAGATAGAAAAAAATATTCTGACCAAAGTCTCATGATATCAAGGGGAACATGTTAGGTGCGCCATTCAGGCTATTTTTAATGTGTACTTTTTTTTTATTAAGACGGAACCCTTCATTTTTTGTTGCATATTTGAATTTTTCATTAAATCCTACATACAATCGACTATTCATTATTTTTTTTATTTTAAAATTTTCCATTGTTTCTTCATTTTAATCTTTAATTTTTTCTTTCTTTTTTTCATTACAATCGACAGGTTTATTTCATTTCATTAAGCTTCACCTCTAAGGAGTTAAATCCTCACACAAAATTCCTCATTTCAAGAGACAATTTCTTGTCCCCATTTTCCGACATCCGTTAAAAGCCTCCAGCTTCACAGCATTCGAATAAAATTCGCAAATCTCCCTTGCCTCTCAACTTTGGACAGTCTGATCAAATTCAAATAATGCTTCAATTTTCATTCCACAGTGACTCCCTGAGGAACAATAATTTGTTCTATATTTAGTTAATCGAATGACCAAATGATGCGTAAAGGAGATCCCCCCGTCTCTTCGGCCATCCTTCTGAATAACACCATTGAAATTTTATTTGAAGGGGTTGCATACAGGGTCTTGACAGTGACTATTTTCCTACCGCAAAGGTCCAAGGAACCCTCTTAATTTGATTAAAAATACCTACACCTTAAATCCAGAAGCTTATCTAGTTAAACACAAAACCATTTGAAAAAAAAAAAGAAATATAAAGAAAATTCTTTTTTTTAAAAAAAAAAAAATCTATGATTTAAATTTATTGTTTTGTACAGTTTACAGTATACATTCTTCTTGAACATCACCCTTCCCTAATTCTATTTGGGGTCGGCGTTGCTTTCCCCTTAATTCACCATTCCACAAAACTTTTGTTCAGTTTCGCAGCATGCATATTAGAAACTGCGTAGAAACTCGCATTTTGCTGATGGCCTTTCATCATTGTTTTGAAGCGGAGCTTTTTAAAGGCTGGATACCTTCCTAACACCAAACCATCTGTATTTATACGAGTTAAGTACCGTTACCTAATAAAACTGTCTCGCTCCCCTCGGTGGTTACGTATGATTAATAAGGGTTAAAATGACTCACTCTGTAAAATATTGACAGAATTTGAGTACACCCCGTAGAGAGAGGAAAATTAATTCAAAAGTCTAGACAAAAGACACTTCTTCCGTCTGTTGATTGCTTTTATGGTAAACAATTTTTTCTCCCTGCTGCTTGACAAGAAACCTTATAAATTTCGATTAGAAAAATTAGAAAACTGGAAAATTGATTTTTCCATCAGTTTATAAAGGGTGTTCCAATTGCAACTCAACATTTGAAATCTGACAGCCCAAAATCCCAAGACGGGTGATAACGCCTTTGCATATTGTTTCCCCTGGTCGTGCTATCTAACGGTTTGGTGAAGAGAATTGTTCGAGGCGAACAATTCTCTGCAATTTTAACGCGTTCGGGAGTTATCTGAGTTTCTTCGTTTCTGTCAACAACTCCACTGCCGCCCAAGCATTGAACGTGCAATTTCGACGTTGTATCAACAAAATACCACCAAAATCCTTCCAAATTGTATTTATTGAAATTTATAAATATAGCGAAACCAAATCTGTGGCGATTATTTACAATAATTGTAATTATTATTGAAATTTATAAATAGCAACAGGCGACAGCAAATCTGTGGCGGTTATTTACAATGATTGTAATTATTATTGAAATGTATAAATAGCAACAGGCGACAGCAAATTTGTGGCGGTTATTTACAATAATTATAATTATTAACAAATAATAAACATTTCGATAGCTTCAGACTAAAGATGGGAAGTCATCAGCAAATTGCAGTTACTACGCATTGATACCATAAGAAGGAAGTGAGCGTTACCGTGCCAGGAAAGGATACAGCTAAAGGGAGTAGGCACTGAAAAAAAATTGTGACATGGTAGAATTAAGGAAGGCAACGCCGTCCTTAAATGAGAAAAGTTAAAGTTAAAGAAGAAGAACATTGCAATAGCTGTTGTCCCGAGTATTGAAAATGCAAATCTTTCCTTCTTTTTGGGATACTTTTTATAAACTTTCTGATGAAAAATCATCAGAAAATTTTATCTAGACAGGATTATATTACCTGTAGATACCTCCGCCTTCTTTTGGCAACATTCTCCTGAACAACATTACAATCTCCATGCTTGAAAACAACTCGACGGCGTATCCTCCTCGAACTAAATCTAGTCTGACGATATCTGAAACAGTCGAAACATAGGACTTGTTAAGAACATGATTTACACAATACTATTGGGTTATAGAAATAAGGGGTACAAATAAGGAGCCTGAAAGAATATTTCAATAAATTAACATAACTATTTACCTCTAAAAATGTAGCCCATGTGAGAGTAAGTTGTAGTTTCGCTATACTGCGTGTCCCAAAAGTCCGAGATCACCTGAATATCCTTTGACCGGCTTTATGTGAAGTTTTGAAATTTTGCATGGTATAATATCCCAAATTAAACCAACTGATGGTGTGACCATTGTTTTCAGGGGCGGGTGCCATGTGGCCCCCAGGGGGTACACCTTTTGTTTTTTAAATACGAACCACCATCTTGTGATACATTTGCAGAAAGACAATAAAATTGGAAGTACTTTGGAAAAAAATTCACACGTCCTGCATGTTTAGTTTCAAAATGGCGGCTATTTGAAATTTCCAAGACATGACTTCCAAGATTGTCTAAAACTAGACGAATTATTTCTAAAACTAGGCGAATTATGTCTAAAAAACAGGTTCCTCGACATTGGTGTCCTATGCAATTATTTAATATCCCATTTCAAATAATTCGCCTAGTTATAGGCACTCTTGGAAGTCATGTCTTGGAAATTTCAAATGGCCGCCATTTTGAAACCAAACACGCTTGACGTGTAATTTTTTTTTGAAAAGTACTTCTTATTCTATTGTCTTTCTGAAAATGTATCACAAGATGGAGGTTCGTATTTAAAAAACAAAAGTTGGACCCCCTGAAATCACATGAGACCCGCCCTTGAAAAATTGTTCACAGAGTCAGTTGGTTTAATTTGGGATATAATACCATTCAAAATTTCAAAACTCCATATAAAGCAGTTCAAAAGATATTCAGGTGGTCTCGGACTTTTCGGACTACTTGAGGTCTTAATTTTAACATTGATCTACTTAAAGCATTTCAAATTAATTACTGTTTCAGAAATGGGCTTGAAAATTTAGAGATGCCCGCATGCTGAACAGGCATTCCAGGCTAGAATAATAATGTAGTCATGAAAGGGCCACACAACTCAACGTTGAAAATAAGGCAAAAAGAATTAGAATCCCCTGGTAAGTCTTATTCCAAACTTTTCACCTTTTTCGATGGTTGCCAAAGTTTCCCTGTTGGTAGCCAACTCTCTAAAGGAGTTTAAAGTGAAGCAACGCCTATCCATTCCTTGTTCCTTGCTTTTATCCTGATTCTCTCTACCCCNCAAGTATATTAGGTACATTTTTATCCCCCAAAAAAAAAAACTTCATGTTAAAAAGACGTCAAGAGTAGCAATATTGCCCTAGCCCAAAATATATCTACGTCTCACAATAATTAAAAAAACAACTGGCCATGTGTCTAAGGCTCCCGGCGAAAAATATGAGTCGGTTTTTTAAAGGCCACAATACACAGGCTGAACACAATTGTCCTTGAAACTCATTGTCCTTATTATTTAACAAATTTATATTAGGCATCCTATGGGTACTTTAATAAACACTACCGTTATTTATGACGAGAATTAACTTACTTTTTACTTCCGACTCGATTTTCGTCTTTCGAGACATTTTCAAGGAAGTTTCCCTGAAACTGGAGTCGGAAGTGAAAAGTAAGTGAATCCTTGTCATAAATAACCGTAGAACTCATTGTCCTTGAAAAACAGAAGTAGCAATGTATAAATCTCCCTCCAAATGTAGGAAAACATTTTTTGGACTAAAAATTGATCCTCCCCCAAGTCAGACTCTTTGTTCTAGTACTTCTCCCTTTTTGGTAGATCTATTGGGGTTTTACACGGATTTTTCTTCTCTCTTTCCTCATCCACCTTCTCACTCACACAATTGTAACAAAAGAAGCATTAAAAAGATTCTCACCATCTCACTTATCGCTTTGAGAAGTATTTTGAACTATTGCCCAAACCAATTGACGTCAGAACGAATTAGATAGAGCACGCTGGTTTTTAATGACACAATTTTTTTTTTCGTGTGTGAGTGTATGTCCGTCGTTTCCCGAGATGTCCCCAACCTCACAACATGTCCCCCAATATGTCTCTTGGGTCAGTTTTATTGATAATGTTTCTGGTGACTCAAAACTCTCTCTCTCACTCGCTTTTATGTCTGCATGAAAAGACAAATTAATATTATTTCTCTTTCAAAATATTTTTAATAGTTTTTGAGTTACTCATCAACTCTTCTTTAAAAATATTTTTCGTTTACTCAAGGACGACATTTTAGTTCTTGGTGTGCATTTGATAGTTTTCTTATCCTATGAAAAGGGAAGTATTCTAATGGTCCGAAAATTTCGATGTCAAAAAACATTTTGAGCCCAAATCTCAAGATTTAGTCATTGGTCAGTGTGTCTGTCTGAGAAAAAGATATATCTCAAGTGACAGAGGTGTGTATATGTCACTTTCATGCCAAGGATGAGCCGAGATATTTTGGTTCAATTTTTGGTCTCAATCGAATCTACATTTGTTGTTTTTAGCCGCTTTAAGTGTTTTTTTAGGAATCGTGTCTAAAAAGAGAACGGAAACATCTAGACTATGAAATGGGATACCTAATTATATCAATTTTATGACACTTTTGATTGAAATCAATCTTCGGCGGTTTTTTACCACTTTTTGAAGGTTTCCACGGATCCTGCCTAAAAAGAGAGACCTTTATAGAGATCACAAAAAGCCACACACACACGGACCAATGGCTGAAATTTGAGATCTATGCTCTGGGGACCTCAAAACGTTCTTAGCCATCGAATTTCAGTCTATTACAATTTACAATACTTTCTTCTTTTTATTGATTGGGAAAGTCGTGTGATGTCCACACCAGATTCTCTCTCTCCCTCTCTGTTTTAAAATAATTTTAATAGTTTTGTGAGTTACTCATCTTTGAAATGTTTTTATCGTTCACATCAGCATGACGACATTTCAGTGCATTCGTTTTAACGGGCAACGTCCGGCGCTAGACATATACATATGTGTATATGAGATTAGCAAAGTGGAATAATTAAGTCATATCATTTATATAATGATTTTATCTAATTTAAATTTATTTAATAGTAATTGGTGAGCAGTGAGCACGGCAGTGTCGTGTCCTGCCAAGTTAAATTCAATGAAAGTGATGTATTGTACTTCACGTCAGACAAAGATTACTTTTAGTTTTAACTACAATCAACAGTGCATGTCTATTGCACGTTGAATACACCAGTTCCCGTTAGATCACTGATGTTAAGCAACGTTCGGCGAGGTTGTACCATGTGGGTGTTAGCGTGGGTTTGCGCCCTCGTGATGCTGGTTTTTTCCGGCCCAACCCAGGCTGGGTGAGGTCAATGTGGGTAGCTTCTTTGCAAGTTTCCAAAGAATGGAGGGTAAAACCTCCGTCTTAAATGACCAATAGATGTTTAAAGAGACGTTAAGCCAAAAAAAAAAAAANAAAAAAAAAAAAAAAAAAAAAAAAAAAAAAAAAAAAAAAAAAAAAAACAGTACATCATCGTAGCCGATGAGATTGCAGCTCTTAAGAAGTTCGTACATTTTTAGAAGTTTTTGTCACATACATCTTGGAGGCTAATAATTGACATGGGTCCCCAGTAACATAATAATATTGCAGAGTTGCTTACTTTATTATTTTTACAACATCAGCTCAGATGAACTCTGCCCTTAGGATGTCACCCTCCAAGTAACATCTCAAAATTTTCATTATACAGGGTGTAACAGGTTGTTGCCCAATTGTAAAGGTGCTAGAATATGGCCAAAAACAAATATTTTTTTTCTTCTATTGATTTTTGATTTGAGCTTTTGTTACAGGGTGTTTTGTGTTATTTTTTAATTCGCCATAACTCCCTTACTACATCTCTGATTTCGAAAGACTTAAAATGATTTGGAGAGCTAGAAAAAAGTCTACAAAAACGTGTTCCCATGTGGGATCATCAAAAATCAAAATAACAAAATCGCGGCCATTAGAAATATAGAAAGTCGATTTTCTCAAAATTCAAACCATGAATTTTTATTTTTCCCCCCATTTAATAAAACATAAACAAGGAAATAACTTTTGTTCCGACGACTTTGTCAAAAAATGAAAAAATGAAGCCTTATTTCGCTTTTTGAACGCACAATGATGCAAGGTCAATGATTAATTTATAAGAACTGTTTTTGTTTTTGAACCTGTGGTCAAACTATGAGAAAGAGACATGAAAGGGATTGTCCCCAAAAAATGGTATAGCACCTCTGGAAAATTATCAGAACTAACAATAGCCAAACCGTTTACTTTCCAATGTATTGACAAAATTCGGCCAGTCAAGGTCCGATATCTTATATTTTTTCACATATCAACGCAAAGCGAGAAAGTTCAAAATTCAATATGAAATTTTAAATACTAATCACCCAGAATAGCCATGACTGTCTTTAAGGAGCGTATAAAGGATCAGTGTTCTTTTTTAAAGGCTACAATATACAGTTTAATTTCAATAATTAACATTTGGAATCGCCACGACCCCTGAAAATTTGATATTTTTGATTTGAAAATGAACTCTTTGCCCTCATTAATAAAATAATAAACAATCTCATTGTTGAAATTCTTTTGTATTCCAATTACACTGCACTATGTTACAAAAGTGCAATTAATGCAACTAATAAGAATATCAACCTTTTAAATTAGGTCACAATTGACGGATATCCGAACATACATTAGAAATTAAATATTGTTGTTGTTGTTGTTGTTGTTGTTGGGGGGGGGGGGGAAGTATTTACTAATGATATTAGTCAACGTCTTATATATTTAGAACATTTATTATTATTATTATTCCCCGGTTCTAGATGACCTTTGGCTGGAACTGCTGAGTTTTTTCTCTGGGGTATAGTTAGATCAGTGACGCCCTCTTCAGTTGGAGAATAGATACCCCTGTGGTTTAGTGACCCAATGATATCCATTCTCCAACTGAGGAGGACGATACAATCAAAGATTACGTGAGAGGCTGTTTCCTCTTCTTCCTCACATAATGCAATCAATGGACTTTCCTAGAAGGTTCTTCCAACTGAGGAGGGCGATACAATCAAAGATTACGTGGGAGGCTGTTTCCTCGTCTTCCTCACATAATGCACTCAATGGATTTTCCTAGAAGGTTCTTCCAACTGAGGAGGGCGATACAATCAAAGATTACGTGGAGGCTGTTTCCTCGTCTTCCTCACATAATGTACACAATGGATTTTCCTAGAAGGTTCCTCCAACTGTGGAGGGCGAAAGATTACGTGGGAGGCTGTTTCCCCGTCTTCCTCACATAATGTACACAATGGATTTTCCTAGAAGGTTCCTCCAACTGTGGAGGGCGATACAATCAAAGATTACGTGGGAGGCTGTTTCCTCGTCTTCCTCACATAATGTACACAATGGATTTTCCTAGAAGGTTCCTCCAACTGAGGAGGGCGATACAATCAAAGATTACGTGGGAGGCTGTTTCCTCGTCTTCCTCACATAATGCACACAATGGATTTTCCTAGAAGGTTC
>CM022883.1:16361626-16382239 GCA_012654025.1 Pachypsylla venusta
AAAATATTCTATATTAATTAATATTCAAAAGTTTAATATTTAATATTAATATATTATTATACAAAAGTAAACTGAGGAGTGAAAAAGTTCTTTGCAGAAAAAGACACATTTTACTCCTCACTTTGCAATCATAAAAGTTTCATGGAACAGAAAGTAAACAAATCAATGAAATTTACTTTGCATTACAACTCCACTTTTCACTCCAACTTTGCACTTCTCAAAAACGTTCATGGTACAGAAATTGAGAAGTTGGAGTGCAAAGTTGCTTTGTGGAATAGGCCACTTATTCTAATATTTATACTCTTAGAAACATAATAAAATAATTTTGTTGAATAAGCCAGTGTCTATGGCACGTTGAATACACCATTTCCCGTGAGATCACTGAAGTTAAGCACGCTTGTTCCATGTGGGTGTCCACCTGGGTTCGCGCCCTCGTGATGCTGGCTATTTTTCCGGCCCAACCCAGGGTGGGTGATGTCAATGTGGGTAGCTGGTTTGCAAGTTTCCAGCGAATGGAGGGTAAAACCCCCCGTCTCGAATGACCGTTAAAGAGACGTTAGGCCAAATTAAAAAAAAAAAATTGTTGAAAAGTATGGAAAGAAAGGTGACTGTTTGATTTCTATTTTCCCCAGTAGGCTCTTCGCTTATTCACTTATTTTCCGATTGTTTTTTTAATTTTAAAATGAAGAAGAAAAAAAAATCGTTAAAATGTATGGCACAAAACGTCCAATATTAAATTATTATCACTACGAAACACAACTAAGATAACATTTGAAAAAGATCGAGAATCAAATTCAAAGGATGCAGGCAAACTGTGTTTAGACAGCTCAGTCGAATGTTGTAACCTTACTAACTCTGATAGAGATAAGAACTGGATTTGTTTGTATGGACGTAATATGTCTGTGAGTGTGTATAGTGCTTTCCTAAGGGTCATCAGAATGAATCAAAGCCTTTGTTATCATAGCAGCATACCACTATAAGTACTCGCAATGATAAGAACTGTTCATATACAAAGAAAAATATCAAATATTGAAGCCAGGGAACATTTTTTCGTGACTATTCCAAAGGTTAATTATTGAAAATAATAAAAAAAAAAGTATAGTTTATTTTTTCCATTTAGCTCACGTCCAATTTCCTTATTTTTCGGTCACATTTGCGGAGTGCAGTCCGATATCTCTAAATTTATCATAAAACATATTAGTAAATCTGTCAACTCGGGTAAAATTGCCGCTATGTGGCTCAATAGGACCCAAAAACATTGTTTATTAGTAGTGGTAAAATGGCCGCCATGGTGCTCAATAGGGCCCAAAAACTTTGTTTATTAGTAGTGGTAAAATGACCGGTATGTAGCTCAATAGGGCCCAAAATCTTTGTTTATTAGTAGTGATAAAATGTTAGTTTATACGCCTCCATGGGGTGTACCCTGGATAATGCTTAAGAACTAACACATCAGGCGACCGTACAATCATTGGGGATTCTTTTTCCCCAAACAATCAGAAATAACTCATGTCAAATGAAACACATACTCAAAGGCAAGCATACGAATCCCAATCAAGCGGAGGAATCACTTGATCCCTTCTGAAACAATTTGGTTGCTCTGTTTGTTGACATTGGGGAATAATCTCTTGATCAACTGGTCCCAATATACATCATTCTCATGTCATATCTTAGGTATTTTTCACTATTTTTTATTCTCTTTGATGCACAGTATAGAACCATACCATACAAAATATATTTGTTAAATATTATCAAAGAGAAGTTGTTTGCAATAGCAAATTATTTCTATTGATAATCGTTGTTATCAATATAACGGCACCACAACCCACACCCAATGTAACCTTTAATTACCAAATGCAAATGGATAAAGAAAGAACTGATAATTGCGATAAGCATATTGATAAGGGCAGACAATCAAGAGGAATTTCAGTTGATTTAAAAAGAAACAGGATGCTATTCGGTGGGGACAAAGGAGCATCTCATGAAGTGGAAAAACAATTTTTTGGTTAGTTATTTTCAATAATGAACCTTTGGAATCGTCACGAATAAAATAAATTCCCTAATAATTTGATATTTTACGTGGATAGAATCCAAAAATCGAATAAAATCGTTTGTCCACCGAGTGAACGGCCAATGAAGTCTCGATTATTGTTTCTCGAAAATTTTCGGTACTGTCAGTGTTTTTTTTTTTTTTTTTTTTTNTTTTTTTTTTTTTTTTTTTTTTTTTTTTTTTTTTTTTTTTTTTTTTTTTTTTTGCTTAAGATATGGCCGTAGGTAGGCATCGGATACGGTACGACTGTTGGTAGATTGTCCCCATTTCTTTAGGAAGAGCTTGCACTGAATGTTTTGTATTTGCTAATTTGGCCTTGAGCCCTTGAAGAAGAGCCTGTACAACTTGATTGGTATTTGATATCATATATTATCTTTGTTATCGAATCCTTTAAATGATTTACAGAAGATTAGAACGCAACTAATCTTATCGGAAATAGTGTCTGTTTAAGAGTAATCATCCATGAAGACAGTGGTCTCATGCTCTGCGTAGTTGTGGTATTCAATAGACCTTAATTTATACTGCCCGAATAGGACTGAAAACACTCTTTACACGATTTTTTTGGATGCCATTGTTATCTCAAATTCATTACGATTCCATGGCTTGGCTCTAGAGATTATGATCCCGAACTTACTTGACAATCCCGAAGTTTCGGGTCTGGAACTATCACAATTGGGAACCAGTAGAAGTAGGTATAGTTATATAAGTAGATAAAATAAAAATAAGTCCTTTTGTGGAACCGCCAAGAGTTTTCAAAATAGCATCACATTTTTTGCACTTTGCATTTTTACAGTCTTTAGATACTAAAAAATGACTCCAAACGGATGAAGAATTTGAATTTTTTTTTGTGCGATATAGAACCGTTCATTTTAAAGCCAAACCGAAAACAAATTGTTACATTCAAAAAAGATGTTAGAATATATTAGAACATTAAGTTTTTGAACTGAAACAAGTGAAATATCGACTCCTTTGTTTTTACCAAAAGGGGTCATACAAACAAAACATCGGTCCGTTAATTCGGTCTAGGTACTTAAAGAAGAAAAGGATTTTTAAAAGGTCTCGTATTTTTTTATTGCATGGCAGATGACAGCACATCGAGTTTTATGTAACGTTCAAGGTTGATGTATTGGGGCCTCATTTTCAAATTCAATAAAAAAATATGTTTTCTGTTTGCCTTTATTATATCACTGTCAATCCCGAAAATCCCGGGATTGGATGGCAAATCCGGGGATCAAAATTTCAGCCATTTTCGGGCGGGATTTCAGGATCGTGTTCTATACTTGGCTCTCAAGTCCTACTGTATACCAGTGGGAGCGTCTTACCACTACACCACCAACCCCTAATGTTTTCTAGAAATGGATATATGGAGAAATGTGTTTTATGTGGAACAGAATTTCACTTCATAATAGATCTTTCACCCTCCTAGGTTTGGTATATGTTTACAACTCAGCCACATTGGATTTTTGTGTATAGAGGTTTATAGTTTAGTTCCCCCGCTAAGGTTTAACTGCCCAGAGAGATAGCAATATTTTTGCTAGATCATTTTGGAAGAGTTCTTCTCTGAGGTTTAGTGACCCAATGATACTTACTCTTCAGTTGAGGAGGGCACTGCTAGGGCTAGGGATGGGCTAGTCATCCACGAGTTGACTCACTCACGAGTTGAATCATCTTTTTGAAATCAGTCGACTCTTCAAAGAGTCGACGAGTAGTTTTTGTTTGTTGTTGACTGATAAAGATAACAAAAGGAGAAATATGTTTCCGGTTGTTTGTTGTTTACTGAAGGAAAATGTTCTTTTATTCTGGTGACGATTGATTGTGATGTCTTTTTAATGTATTCGCCGAAGTTGAGGACGTTTATTTGGTGGATGCCTCTTTTGTCAATAGGTTTTATTATGTCTTTCTGATCAAATAAGGTGTTTTTGAAAATTGTCACTCGAAGTGAGACGGCTCATATTTGTGAGTCAAGTCGACTCACCTAAGTGAGTCGAAAATCCCATCCCTAGGCACTGCAATCATATATTACATGAGAGGCTAGTTACGCGTCTTCCTCACATAATGCGCACAATGAGTTTCCTCGAAAATCTCCATATTCCGCAGATGATTTCTGAGATCACAGTGTGCTGTTATTAGTACAGTGATTAGTCTCATTTATAGCCAACGATCATACCACGTTGAATACACCAGTTCCTGTCAGATCACTGAAGTTAAGCAAGTCAGTACGGGCGTGGTCAGTACTTGGATGGGTGACCGCTTAGGAGCACCACGTATCGTTGGCTCATTTTTACGGCCCAGCCCAGGCTGGGTGAGGTCAATGTGGGTAGCTGGTTTGCAAGTTTCCAGCGAATGGAGGGTAAAACCCCCGTCTTGAATGACCAATAGATGTTAAAGAGACGTTAAGCCAAATTAACTTGGTCCAAGATCGGCATTCAGTTGGTTCGGACATCATTAGTTTGCTGTTTGGTTCTCCTAAAAGTTACTTCTCGGAGTATAATTTGTAGAATCTTGTAATTGACATGTGTGTCTCTGGATCAGAATATCTCCTCCCCCTACCTGTTGGGACTTCTTAGGCGATTTTACGTGGGTACCAAGTCCACTCGGATTTTTATCTCCGACGTCGATTGACACATTCGACATAGTGTGGACGCCCCTTATAATACAGCATTGTATCTCATTTTCAGCAAATGTAGAGCTAGGATCAATCAAACAAAATAATTGTTCGAAATGTGGATTACTACCTAAAACGGTCACAGAGTCTTTATCATAGATTGCAAAGTGTAGTCCGATTTTCACCAAACTTGTTCTGAAATTTAACTAGAAACTAGTTAATTTAATATTATTTAAATAAATAGTGGCACCTTAGTGGGTTAGAGGCAATTACTTCTCTACTCCCAACTCGTTCTATACAACTGAACAGAGGTACCTTTTACAATATCTAAGGGAAAAGGGAGGTATTTTTTTCGTGAAGATTCCAATGGTTCGTTATTGAAGTTAATAAACCAAAAATTGAATAAAAACTAAAAGTTTTTAAATAAAAATTTAAATTATTCAAATTTTTGTTGAGCAGCTAAAGAGATAGGTAAACAATTTTCCTGAATTGAAGGTTTTCACGTCAAAAAATTGAACAAGAACAAGTATGAGTTCAAGATTACGTCTTTGATGTTGATCTATGTTGGCCTTTCCTATAGCCATAAGATTTTTTTTTTTTTTTTCAAAATTAATTAATTTCATCAAAATTTAAAGTTAAATTGTTATATTTCCACTCTTAGAAACATATTAATATAAGATTGGTGAAAATCGGACTAAAATTGGCAATCTAACATAACGAATCTCCAATAAAACCATGCATTTGAATGAGAACCTTACCAACCTCTAGGTTGGCAAAGTTCTCATGTTCTAACATAGTATAACATTCCGGTGTGATTTTTTTGGGACTCTTGCCCACTTTGGTCAGAATGACGTCGAAAATGTTAAAAACACCAATCCCCCCCCAATCTACCCCGAATTACCTCTCTGGAATGAATGCTCGAAGTATGTTTTCTAGAATCATGTTATTGACATGCTGTCGTTCCAGGCCACTCATTACTCATTTCTTCTTATCAGATAAGGTTTGAGGTCGAACTGTCATCACAACTTTTTAAAGTTAAATGTTTGAGGTCAAACTGTCATCACAACTTTTTAAAGTTAAAGGTTTGAGGTCAAACTGTCATCACAACTTTCTTTTTATCAGATAAGGTTTGAGATCAAACTGTCTTCACAACTTTCTTCTTATCAGATAAGGTTTGAGGTCAACTGTCATCACAACTTTCTTCTTATCAGATAAGGTTTGAGATCAAACTGTCTTCACAACTTTCTTCTTATCAGATAAGGTTTGAGGTCAAACTGTCATCACAACTTTTTAAAGTTTATCACAGATTTTTTTTTTAAATTTAATTATTGTTATTATCTAATCATCTGGGTAACTTTTAATTATTTTAAGTATTTCTTAAATTAATTATTTGAAAGTTGAAACACAGTTAGTATACTGATTGACTATCATAAATAATCAACGTGGCCACAAGACTAAACCTAGAAATAGGGAACACAGATTACTCTGACACTGTTGGTTCGAAATAAGAAAGGAAAAAAAAAAAGTTCATGTCGAAACAAATAATGAGCAAAAGGTGACGTTTTTCGTCTACTACCCATGAATGAAAATTGACCCTTAACATGTACCCCATAAGTGCACAAACCGAGTGAACAGAAACGCACATATTTTTAAGAAAAAGAAAGAGAGGTTTCTTTCTATATATTTATCAAACATATTGTATTGTAATGGGCTGAAATTTTCGATCTCGAGTTAGTTTTCAATGCAAAAACACGTTCTGAGGTGCCCTCAAATCTCGCCCTTGCCGTTCTGTTTTAGGCAATTTATGAAAACCGTCAAAAATCGTACAAAACCGCTAAAAACTGTCAACGGTAGATTGGAATGAAATCAAGAATGTACTGGCGCAGTCCATGTATAAAATTGATGTGAATAGACATAAAATTTACATCTCTAGCTCTTACTTTCTTTTTATGCCGGACACGTGGAAACCGCTAAAAAGCGGCAAAAAACGACAAGAGTAGATTCCGATTTCAACCAAAAGTGTCATTTTACATTCCATGCATATAAAATTGATACAAATAGGCACCAAATTTCAAGCTCTTACCGTTCTCTATCCACGCAGGATTAATAAAAACCGCTACAAAAGGGTAAAAAACGCCAATAAAAAAAAGGTACTTCGATTTTAACCAAAAGCTGGATGGTTCGTTCCAGGCATATCTTGTTTACAGGCGGGCAGACGGACTTACAGACACGCACACGGATCAATGTCTGAAACTCGAGATTAGGGCTCTGGACGCCTCAAAGCGTGTTTTGGCATTGAAAACTCGACATCGAAAATCGAAAATTTCAGTCCATTACAATACTTTCCTTTTTATAGGATAAGGAAAGTACCAAATGAAATTAGAGAACCAGAGGTTTTTAAGTTTTTAGTCATTTTCATCTTTCGTCAAAATTTCGAACGCAAAACTATTTTTATTGATAATATTTAATCTTTAAAGGTCCGTTTACACTGCCTGAACATCCCCGAGCATCGAGCATTCGTGATCGTTGCTCGCCAGTTTTCAACGAGCACGAACACAAAAGAGTCCACTCCTCGAACATTTCTGACAATCAGTTACTCGTGAGGATTCGCAGCGAACAGGTGCGCCGGATACAGAGAAATTAACAAAAGGCACTTTTCATTTTCCCACTCCATCAGTCAAATACTAAATAGCAACAACACGTGTATCCTTCAACAGCTAGGCGAGAACTAGATTCATAGAACACCATTCGACGAATCCCGGGATGTTTACACAGAGCGAGCGGCGAACGAGCGTCCCTTTGATGATTCACCAGAAAACCGACATCGGGCGGATCAGGTTCGAGCACGAACGGGCATTCACTTCGACCTTCATCGACTCGCGGCGACTGTTTACACTGCCTGAGCCTCGAACGAATGTCGTTCGTCACCCCTGCTCGCAACGATTAATGCTCGGGCAGCGTAAACGAGGCTTTAGAGTCCAATTAATCCCATTTAATTGAATTGATTTTAGTTCTCTTTCCATAAATATCAGCAATTAGTTCATGTAAATCCGTACAAACGTTACTTAACTTATCTGGTTGGGGGAACTAATGCAAACGTAAGGAATAGTACTAAATGACGTTGCTCTCTCAAATAGTGATGTACCGGGCGATGCAAATACAGCAGTTCTATTGTTGTGCGCTTTTGGGAAAAAATGAGACAACCCTGTGAGCTTACTGGGTATGCGCCTACACCGGTAGCTGATATCAAAATATGACCGGAATAGAACCCCCTTCCCAGTCAATACACAGAACATTCGGGAAAAATATCTATAAAATGCTCTTTATTTGGTTCGTATCCCAGCTATTATGGCAGATTTTCCAAAAGCGAAATAAACGATTTTTGGCCAAAAGGATTTTTTCATCCTTGGAAAATACCATCAGCTGGTATAATTTTCAGCAAGTGTCCCCCGCCCCACTTTAATATTTCGGCATTTGTTAAATTTAGATTTAACAAATGATAAAGTAGATTTTTTCTCCAACGCCAACTCAGAAGGTAAAGTGAACACCCGACGTCGACATTTTTCACCATTACAATTCTTTATCATCTTATTCTCCTTCTCCACTTGAAAAAGATAAAGTGAAAATCCGACAAGGACATTTTTCACCATTACAATACTTTATCATTTTATTCTCCTTCTCCACAAGGGAAAGATAAAGTGAAAATTCGACATCGACATTTTTCACCATTACAATTCTTTATTATCTTATTTTCCTTTTCCACGTGGGAAAGATAAAGTGAAAATCCAACATCGACATTTTTCACCATTACAATACTTTATTATCTTATTCTCCATCTCTACGTGGGAAAGATAAAGTAAAACACAAAATCGAAATTTTTCACCGTTACAATATTTAATTTTATTTATCAATTTAAATCCTAATTAATGGAATTTATTTATAAAATTATATTATATTTATAAGTATATAGATAATTATCACAATAATATTTTTGAATAATTTACTATAATAACATTGAAATATTTTTTAATAATAAAAAGAACTATTCCAAATTTAATATATTATTTTTCATAATTAATTATAATAGATACCAAGAGGTAGACGTTGCATCATTCTGACACACAAAATAATGTTCATCACTCAATAAATAATTAAAAAAGAAAAATTAAATTTAAATGATTAAATTCCATTGTTCCATTTAAAAAAGTTAATAAAAAATTGAACAATAGTTTATCACCTATATTGAAAGATACAGTAAAAATAATGAGCGTATTTTGAGTCATTAAATATTCTTCTAAAAATTATTTGCAGAATTCAAATTATTAACGACACCATAAACAATTTGAATACCTACAAATTTGAATATTTTTAAATGGCTGTAAAAAGACATTTCAAAATCATTTTCAATTTTTTTTAAAAAATATATAATTACAGATTTCTCACTCTCTATATATCTACAGTTATATTCAATATAAAGATAGTTATATTCTATACGCTTGAAAACACTATAAATTCCTTTTACATAGATTTCTTACAAATGAAATTTAAACGTCTGAATATTATTGAAGGATTAATTTTTTTTTTTTAAATAGATTTTCCACTACTTTAGAGACCAAAATATACGTTTTTAGTGTAAATACTAAAAAAAGAAGATTTTTCACTATTGAAATAACACTGATTTCAAGGACTTAAAATACGCTCAAAAAACTACCTTAAAATGTTTCTCCATTTTTTTTAAACAAATTAAAGACAACGGATTTGTCATTGTTAAAATTTTAAACACTATTTTCTATTTTTTTTATATCTCCGAGTTTATAGTATTTTTTTTTTTTTTTTNTTTTTTTTTTTTTTTTTTTTTTTTTTTTTACTTTATTTCGACTTTAAAAAGGAAAACCGTTATACTATTTAGACGAATAATATAAATAATAAATTATACCTGACTTAATACATGAAAGAATAACATACATATGTATTATATAGGTGCATAATGTGTATTATACAAGTTATGTATACGCATCTTTTTAAAATACAAACGAAATGTTTTGTCCATTTACAAAGAATAGCACAAATTTTTATTTATATAAATTAAATAGTTGATGCCCACACAAAGTCGAGTGTGTCTTTTGACGTATCTCTCTCCTTTTGACCAAAATAATTATAAGTGTGCACACAATTTTCGCCAATAACGGAGAATCCCTGAAGATTTTGAGTATTTTTTTGCTTGTCCTATAAAAAGAAAAGTATTGTAATGGGCTGAAATTTTCGTCCTCAGAGCCCAAATTTAATCTTTTGCATCTTGAAATTCCAATCTGATTTCGAGATATTTGTGAGTGGTTTGTAAATACGGAAACACCCTCTCTGTAGCAATATTCACACATTGCGATTTGATATGCTGGTAAATAACTAACTTATTTTGAGTTTAGCGGCGCCTGTTATTTACCTATCCGCTACCTCCCCACTGAAACACCCTGTATAAAATTTCAATTATATAAAATTACAATTCTATAAAACTTGTAAGATTGACTTTATTGTGAAATGTGTTTCAAGTTANCTATCTCCATACCAAATTTCATCAAAATCGGTTCAGTAGTTTAAGCGTGAAAGCGTAACATACATACATACATACATACAGACAGACAGACAGAGTTAGTTTCGCATTTATATATTAGTATGGATTACAATTCTATAAAACTTGTAAGATTGACTTTATTGTGAAATGTGTTTCAAGTTATCATTGGTTTGAAGAATAGTTTTTTGGATGCCCTTCCTAACACCAAACCTTCTGTACTTACACGGTCTTAGAACCGGCAGCGAATGAATCTGGACACCTACTCCTCTCGGTGACATTCATTATATTCATAGAATTAGGTTCTTCCGTGCCAAACCAAACCAAAGCCGGGGGAGGAGTTTCATCTATTTTATTCAGTTTTACATATTATAAAACAAAGTCCCCGCCACGACTGTCTGTCTCTTTGCGATAAACTGAAAACTATTCTGAAAGGATTTTCATGCGTTTTTCAGCGATAGACATCTACCCACATTGACCTGACCAATGGATGGACCGGAAATAGTTCCCAAAGTTCACCACTGTCCACTCCAAATTATGTTCCATCGTTCACTTGCCCAAAACTGTCATGCGCAAACCCACGTGATCACCCACTTCTATAAATCCCGCGGGATGTTGCCTAACTTCAGTGATACAACGGGATCCATTGGATCCAGACCCCCACCCCCGAAATTTCATTATTTTTTTTATGCATGACTTATGTAATATAGTAAGATGTAACTCAACATCACACCACCACCACCAACAACACCACCAAGAACAACAACAACAACAACATCATCATCATCAACAACAACAACAACATCATCATCATCAACAACAACAACATCATCATCATCATCATCATCACCAACAACAACAACAAAAACAACAACATCATCATCATCATCACCATCATCATCATCAACAACAACAACAGCAACATCATCATCTTCATCAATAACAACAACATCATCATCGTCATCATCAACAACAAAAATAGCAATAATAACAACAACAAAACATCATCAACAACATAAACATCACCTTCCATGATCATCATTTTCGGGTGTTAGTCCTAGCTTGGCTGTCAATCCTTCGCCCCCCCCCCCCCCNCCCCCCCCCCCCCCCGCCTGAAAAAAATCTTAAGTACGGCCCTGGGCGTGTCCAAGGTGCCCTGACTACATCTGATTGTCTCTAGATATTAGTTAACAGTATACAATTGCCTCTTGCTTGGTCTACTATACATCATCCTCATTTCATACTTTATTTTCCAGTATTCTTTGTGATGTATAGTAAAAAGCCATACGCAAAATAATAAAAAAATTCCTTGCTTCCCAAATTGGAAATTTTGAGGAAGCTAATTTGAAAATTGGCACACGACACAATTTAAGTGACACTATTTTAAATTTCAACTCCCATTATTGTATTGAGTGGTGTCTGTTAGGAGAAGAGACACAAATCAAATTGTGATGTCTACGATAAAGACAAACGTTAATGTCTTATCGATATGCAATGCATATTTGCATATCTATCTATACCGGTAGGAATACTCATTTGAGTGACAGATTAAGTAACTAATTGTATTGTATAAAAATAACATCAATTAAAAATTGGCTTGCGTCAATATGATTTTTGCTTATTGGTGTAGGAAGTGGGCCGAAGTGGATGGCCGTGTTGACAAAGTGAACCCCAATCGGCAAAATAGATGGTAGGCAAAGTGCACGTTGGTAAATAAATTGGATAGTGGTAGAAAGAGTGCAGGGTGGTGGCTGAAACGGGCGGTGGTGGACAAAGGAGACAGGGGTGGCAAAGTGAACGGTGGTAAATAAATTGGATAGTGGTAGAAAGAGTGGAGGGCGGTGGTGGACAAAGGAGACAGTGGTGGCAAAGTGAACGGTGGTAAATAAATTGGATAGTGGTGGAAAGAGTGGAGGGCGGTGGTGGACAAAGGAGACAGTGGTGGCAAAGTGAAAGGTGGTAAATAAATTGGATAGTGGTGGAAAGAGTGGAGGGCGGTGGTGGACAAAGAGAACGGTGGTAAATAAATTAAATTAATTTGGATAGTGTTTGAAAGAGTGGACGGTGTTGGCTAAAACGGGCGGTGGTGGACAAAGGGGACAGTTGTGGGCAAAGTGGACAGTGGAGGTTAAAGTGGACAGTGAAGAATAAAGTGAGTGGACAGGGAAGGGGAAAGCGAGTGGAGAGTGGTGAACGCTTTGGAAAGCAGTGAGCTGCGAATAATTAGGTAGTAATGTATGATGAGGACTATAGTAGACAAAGTGGAACGTGAGAGAAAAGGGGGCAAATGGTGGACACAGGAGGACAGAGTGGTGGGCAAATGTGGACACAGGAGGACGGAGTGGTGGGCAAATGTGGACACAGGAGGACAGAGGGTGGGCAAATGTGGACACAGGAGGACAGAGTGGTGGGCAAATGTGGACACAGGAGGACAGAGGGTGGGCAAATGTGGACACAGGAGTACAGAGTGGTGGGCAAATGTGGACACAGGAGGACAGAGTGGAAGGTGGTGAGCAAATTAAACGATTGTGAATAAAGTGAACTATGGCGATGATCAACAGATTGGACCGTAATGAACAAAGTAAGCCGATGTGGGTTTATATTGTGACATGATTTTCATGTTTCCTCTATTCTATATCTCTCGCCGCGCCGCTTTGTCACACCCACCCGCAGATATGACACGCGGATGATCAATATTCTCTATCTTTTGTGCCTACAGATAATATAATATGTATGTTATTTTGGGAACAATGTTTCTTCAGATTTATGGAAAAATACTTTTCAAGGTTTCCATGACATTTTCCTCATGAAGGGGAACTGTAAAAAGATGTAAATGTATTTTCATTTCCTTGTGTGTATTTTTTTTTTTTTTTTAACAAGATACTTCTTATTATTTACATTCAAAATAGATATAGTACATGAAATTAACAATATACATAAAATAATAATTTAGGAAAAAGATGTTATTATGTCACATTTTGTTAACAATTACTAAGCTACACTTATCATTTATTATTATTTATTTAATTTGGCTTAACGTCCTTAACGACTCTTTAACATCTATTGGTCATTCGAGACGGGAGTTTTACCCTCCATTCGCTGGAAACTTGCAAACCAGCTACCCACATTGACCTCACCAAGTCTGGGTTGTGCCGGAAAAATAGCCAGCATCGCGAGGCCGCGATCCCACTTAACATCAATTTACTTATAATGGCACTACCACTTGTCGCTATAACATAGCTACAACTAGACCAAGTTTTTTTCCGAAAAGAAACTTTTCAATTTTTCGATTGCACCACGAATCGAACGCGGTACTTCCTTGGAGCAGGCCGAGGGTGGTGCACACTCCCCCATGAAGAATTTCTCTTACAAATATTCCTGATATACCATTTCCACTATACCGACGTTTGGAACACTTAAAAAAATGAGGCGAATGGGTGAACTTATTCACCATATCAATATAGTTTTTGGGCATTAGGCCTCCCGGGGACAATACTCTCCTAGTTAGGAACAAATAGTGTCCAAAATGGTTACGGTCTGGTTTCCTCTGTTTTTTTGACACCGGGAAATCGCCTCTCCACCAGACATTATCCTCATTTCATATTATATTTTTCACATTTTTATCAATTTTCTCAATTCGTTCGGGTAAGTTATAATACGACAAAGTTTCTATTTTCGACCGCCTTGTCCGCTGAAATATATTGGGCCACCTGTGGCCAAATGGTGGCCATTTAAGTGATTGAGTTCTATAAGTCATCAGAGCCACTACTTGTTTGATGTATAGTAATTTTTTCATCATTATGGTATGATAATATCAGAGATCTGCGGGAGCAATGTGCTTGGTTAACATGTGTTGGATACACATGTGTTTGTTGTGGGAAATTTCTTCCTAGGGGCACAATAATATAAATATGTTTGATTGTTGGTGTGGTATCCCAGCTCGGGGTTGGCTTATCATATTTATAATGTTATCACAATGTGTGATAATGTTGTTACAATAATGTGTAATTTTTGTGAGTTGAACGTACCTAAGCAGACTTGCAGACATGACTGTAGCCTCCAGAGATGGGTAAACATTGAATGAACGGAATTGTAGAACTCGTTCCGTCAAATGAACGATACTCCGAAAGATCCGTTCACTAATTAAATAAGTTCATCAATAAAGATTGAACGAACGGACTTATAGAAGACTTCTTCGAAAGAGCCGTTCAGTAATTTAAGATTGAACGGGCGGACTTATAGAACTCGTTCCGTCAAGTGAACAATTCTTCGAAAGAGCGGTTCGGTAATTAAATAAGTTCATTTATTAGAATAAGCTCATCAATAAAGATTAAACGAACGGACTTATAGAACTCGTACCGTCAAGTGTACGATTCTTCGAAAGAGCCGTTCAGTACTTAAATAAGTTCATTTATTAGAATAAGTTCCATCAATAAAGATTGAAAGAAAGAACTCATTCCGTCAAGTGAACGATTCTTCGAAAGAGCCGTTCAGTAATTAAATAAGTTCATTTATTATAATAAGTTCATCCATAAAGATTGAACGAACGGACTTATAGAACTCGTTCCGTCAAATGAACGATTCTTCGAAAGAGCCGTTCAGTAATTAAATATTAATTAAGTTCATTTATTAGAATAAGTTCATCAATAAAGATTGAACGAACGGACTTATAGAACTCGTAACGTCATGTGAACGATTCTTCGAAAGAGCCGTTCAGTAATTAAATCAGTTCATTTATTAGAATAAGTTCATCAATAAAGATTGAACCCTGTATATGAGATAAATTACACCCTGTATATTTTTGGTACTAACCATGTAACTCTGCTTGATTTGGTGATACAAATAACACCTCATACGTCCATATCGGTTCATTAGTTCGGAAAGCATATTCTGGTCTGAACTTTTAGGTTCACTAAAGAAATTTTTTAGTCACAATTGATGAAAATCAATCTATCATCAACTATCATTAATCAATGTGTTACACCCGGTATAAACAATTGAACGTTAAAATAATATTTCATTATGTATCATGTGAGGAAATCCTAACTAAAGAAAAATATGAACTTTCTAACAATTTATTTGTCTTATATAACACCCTGTATATGAGATAAATTACACCCTGTATATTTTCGGTACTAACCATGTACCTCTGCTTGATTTGGTGATTAAAATGATACCTCATACGTCCATATCGGTTCATTAGTTCGGAAAATATATAACACGTGTATCAAATAAATACCCCCAATTTTGAGGGTTTTTGGAAATTTGGGGCTCAATGGTCCACTGAGGGACAATATAAGTAGCAAAAGGCATATCTGCCACTCACGAGAAAAAAAAATGAGCTATCGTTTATCAAAACCGATTTTGTTGAAACTTCATATACTTCGTCTTTGAGTACGCCTCATACGTAGGAAATAATCATTTTTATCCTGAGGTGTGTAGTTTTTCCTCTGGAAGTAGCTGAAATCGGCAATGTAAGCTGTGGCGTATAATATACTCTTGGTAGCTACCGCATTTTTTTGACTTGGCGGGGCGGAGCGCTACCGCGCTCCTTAATATTGCTATTTTTGTTTTTCAGGGACAAAATGGAAATCGGCTCTGAGTTGATAAATATGTTGTCGCGACAAAATTGAAAATATCGGACCGTGACTGTCCGATTTTGGTGAATAAATTAGAAATTTGGCCGCAACTCGAAAACGGCTTGACCTATTTTAGTTCGGATAATTTTCCTGATGTCGTAGACCATGATTTTGGGAAGGGGTCCATTTCCATAAATTTTTCGGTATCTGCTACCGTTTGGGCTGTGGTATTCTAACAGACAACCGCTACCACATAGGTACACACACATTTCTAATTTATATATATTAATATGTACCACAACAACTCTCGAGCGCTTTTTCTGATTCTAATGAAAATGATTAGGTATCTACATTAATTAGTTGGACTCTACATTATTTTGGGGCCTCACAGTGACCATTTTAAGTGAGGTCTACAGTTTACAGAACTGCTGGTAATCAATGTCATAGACTAAATTTAAGGTAAGAAAGGAGTTCCAGACAGCCTGTGATTAGTCAGGTAGATTTTAATCTTATTTCAGACTATTTCTTGAATTGTTTTTGTGTTCGGTTTCTTTTGCAGTTGGCAGAAGAATTTGCCCAGTGGCTATTCAATCAATGAATTCCAATGCAATAATAAAAAGTGAGTTATTTTTAATTATAAACTATAGACTATAGGTTTATTGAATTTAATGTGATGATTTTTTACATCAGTCTTTGCCCAAGGGGCGGACTGAGAATTCCACCTGTCTATATTCTGTCTATCTGGTTTCACAATTGGAGCCAGAATCTTTCAGTTCAACTCTTAGGTTGGGTCCTCCCGCACACGAAGTAAGAAAAGATTTTTGAGATGTTTAAGTGAACGAGTGAGTAAATGAACCACTTCAATGATATGAGTTATTGAGTTTCCGCTCAAGATTTGAAATCTTCCTCTCTCTAATCCTTCTAGGCCCTCCTCACACGAAGTGATTTCTAAAAGAAAAGATTTTTGAGATGTTTTAGTGAACGAGTGAGTAAATGAACCACTTCAATGATATGAGTTACTGAGTTTCCGCTCAAGATTTGAAATCTTCCTCTCTCTAATCCTTCTAGGCCCTCCTCACACGAAGTGATTTCTAAAAGAAAAGACTTTTGAGATGTTTTAGTGAACGATTGAGTAAATGAACCACTTCAATGAAATGAGTTACTGAGTTTCCGCTCAAAATTTGAAACCTTCCTCTCTCTAATCCTTCTAGGCCCTCCCCACACAAAGTGATTTCTAAAAGAAAAGACTTTTGAGATGTTTTAGTGAACGAATGAGTAAATGAACCACTTCAATGAAATGAGTTACTGAATTTCCGCTCAAGATTTGAAATCTACACATTTGGCGGGATCCTCGATTTTCCCTCATGTCAAAGTAAGGTGGGGAACAACTATAATAGTGGTGGGTGGGGGAAGCAACGACCATAATAATGGTGAATGGGGGAAGCAACGAACACAATTCTGTTTTCAGATTTAAGATAAGAAGAGTGGAGACCTAGGCTCTTAATTTACGGACAACCCTTGGTATAAGGCACATTTCACAGCACTAACGTTGTACATAATATTTTATTAATGATGCTTTGAAGAATAGCACTTTAAAAACGTAAGTCTACCCAGCGTCTATTACACGTTGAATACACCAGTTCCAGTTAAATCACTGAAGTTAAGCAACGTCCAGCGAGGTTGTTCTATGGTGTCCACGTGGGTTCACGCCTTCGTGATGCTGGCTATTTTTCCCGCCCAACCCAGGCTGAGTGAGGTCAATGTGGGTAGCTGGTTTGCAAGTTTCCGGCGAATGGAGGGTAAAACCCCCTCCATTCGCTGGAAATTCCATTGAATGACCAATAAATGTTAAACGTTAAACCAAATTAAAAAAAAAAAAAAACGCAAGTCAATATCGGCCATTGAAATTTCATGAAATCGTTAAATTGTTACATGAAAATAGCGCCCTATGCTGGAACTGTGATGGTGTGCGTTCTAGTTCGCCCTGTGGTGCATAGAACAAACCATTGTGAGGACGTCTCCTGTCTTCTTATTAGACTCTATAGAACAGGTGGTTTTAAAGAATGCACTTATTTTCAGTTACACCCTGTATAATTATGTTATAGATGGAAAGTAACGACAAGGGAACCACCCTGTATTTTCTATATTGTATGATTCATACAATACAAAATATTTCGGAATTTCAAAAATAAAATCACAAAAAAAAATTTTTATTCACATCACAGATTTTCAAACCGTCAATAAATTAAAAATATAAATTTGTGAAAATTTACCCAGTGCCGTAGAGTCATTGTTATTAATGGGAGATAGATCTGTTCTTGTTAGTTTGCCAATCAAAATAGAATTCTATTTGAGTCTCTGCAAACGTTGGAATTAGCGGTACACCGAAGGTTATTTTATAATTAGTTTTAATGTTATACATAAAATAATAGAAATTTATTTAAGGTGGTCCCTACCTACCACATATTAACAAGCTACATTACCGCGCCATTAAAAAAATAGCAATCGTCTGTCTTATTTTAGAAATGACCATCACTTTGGGAAGTACACGCAGAGGGTCATTTTACAATAATAGAAATTTATTTTGGTGCATTCCAAGGAACATTAGCGTCGTTTATCGTGCCATCAAAATGAAAAAGTCTGGTGTGAACATCACACATCAATTTTCAAAATATGTTTTGAGGTCCCCAGAGCCCAAATTCAGAGTTTCAGACAAGTATTTATTGTGTTCTATGTATACAGGATGAGCCCCACCTCCAGTATCTTGAGAACCACTCAAGATATCGACAAGCAAATACGGGTCGCCTCATTTTGGGAGGGGGGATTAATTTTTGTGCGCAGTCTGGGCGACGGCCAGCTCAAAAATATTAAATGCGAAGACCTATCAAGTGATGATTCATTTTAAAAGTAAAAAAAGAGAATAAGTTTATTGAAACAAAGTTCACCACTCTATGACTTACCGTTCTCGAGATATTGGGCCGGTCGTTTATGTTACCTTTGGACTGGCTGTACAGGCTGGGCCGCGGCATCACCCCGAAAATGTAAATGAAAAACCCGTATTTTACCGCTTGTGATTTCTTGAGTGGTTCTCGAGATACTGGGGGTGGGGTAAGACTTTTGGTTCACCCTTTATAATTGAAAAAAAATACTAAATTTCAAGTTTCCACAATTTGAAATTCGCTTTTTAGACGGTATTCGTGAAAAACGATATGAAGCGGCAAAAAAGCCGACAATGGTATGCATATTCGATTTTAACTAAAAGTCTTATTGTACGTTCCATATGTAAATTCGATATAAATAGGCGCCAAATTTTAAGCTCTAGCTCACATCGTCACGAAAAAAAAAAAAAAATACGCCCCTTTAAAGTAAAAAATCATCAAAAGTACCTAAATTTAATTTTAACAATGATTTTGTGGCTTGTTGCATACACAAACATACATAGGCACCAAATGTCAAGTAGTGTTTAGAACTTACATTTCTCTCTTTAGGCAGGAGTCGTGAAAACCGCTAAAAAGTGGATTAAATCGCCAACAGTAAGGTCGATATATTGATTTAAGTATTCAATCAACTCAATCCTTATGACCATTTAGATCATAATAAAAAGTATTTTCCTTCTTAATTTTGTTAAATTGGGATACTATGTCAAGTAAAACCATAATGAGGTAGGTAATATAATACTAAATCTTCACTTGACTGTAAAATTAAAAAAGATGTTGATTAAAGCTGACTAGTTTCGTGCTCTCCCGAGCACATCATCGCATGAGCACCAAGCTTCGTTCAACCAAGCTCCGATGATGTGCTCAAGAGGGCACGAAACTAGTCAGCTTTAATCAACATCTTTTTTAATTTTACAGTCAAGTGAAGATATAGTATTATATTACCTACCACATTATTTTCCTTCTTCTAATCAATCAATAGCATCATATTTTACGATGGTGACCAGATGTATGAGACTGGAGCTTCACGTCTCTTTAACATCTATTAGTCATTCAAAACGATCATACCACGTTGAATACACCAGTTCCCGTCAGATCACTGAAGTTAACGTCGGGCGTGATCAGTACTTGGATGGGTGGCCTCCTGGGAACACCACGTATCGTTGGCTCTTTTTTCCGGCCCAACCCAGGCTGGGTGAGGTCAATGTGGGTAGCTGGTTTGCAAGTTTTCGGCGAATGGACGGTAAAACCCCCGTCTTGAATGACCAATAGATGTTAAGGAGGCGTTAAGCCAAATTAAAAAAAAAAACAGGGATTTCACCCTCTTGCTTGCAAACCAGCTACTCACGTTGACTTCAACCAGCCTGGATTGGGCCGGAAAAATATTAATAGCCAGCATCACGAGGACAAGAACACACGTGGACACCCTCATGGCACAACCTCGCTGGACATTGCTTAACTTCAGTGATCTATCGGGAACTGGTGTATTCAACGTGCCATAGACGCTGGCTAGACCGGGTCTCTAAAGGAGTTGTTGTTTGCTGCTAAAGTTTTTAATTGTCACCATACATCTAATCTTGGAGGCTAATAATTGGCATGGGCCCCCGGAACCATGTCACTCACTGCAATATAATTACGTGAGTAACTGAAACATATTATAATATTGCAGAGTTGCTTTCTGTGTTATTTTACACCATCGAGGTGTACATATTTTCCCAATGGAAATTAATAAGTCATAAATTGGTTAAATTGGGATACTATGTCAAGTAAAACCATAATGAAGGTTGAAAATTACTATATCTTCACTTGACTAAAAAATATTAAAGATGTTAAAGAGCTAACTAGTTTCGTCCTCTCCTGAGAACATCATCGGAGCTAGT
>CM022883.1:16384759-16462898 GCA_012654025.1 Pachypsylla venusta
GTTCAAATTATTGTTTCATTAGTGTATCATTATGTGTGAGGATATACAGGGTGGGTTCAAATTATTGTTTCATTAGTGTATCATTATGTGTGAGGATATACAGGGTGGGTTGAAATTATTGTTTCATTAGTGTATCATTATGTGTGAAGGTATACAGGGTGAATTCATCTGCGTATTCAAATTATTGTTTCATTGGTGTATAATGATACACTAATGAAACAATAATTTGAATACGCATAATGATGTGTGAGGCTTGCTTATGTCTCACGTAATCATTCGAAAATGACATGAAAAGCAGTTTCTTCATCCTCCTCGCAGAGCCTACACAAAATTTTGGATTGATGGAAGTCCATTGTATGTAGATGTTTCTCAGACCACAATGACCAGTTATAAGGCCAGTGGCCAAATCAAATAATTTTAAGGCTCAGAGCGAGTATTTCCATGGTCCCTAGATGGTCTCCACTTACTATGTCTTGAACCCGAGCATTTTTTTCCTACAGTACAGGGGGGGGGGGGTAATATTTTCTCTCTCTCGTGACGATTCCAAAGGTTCATTATTGAAAATAATAAACCAAAACAAAAATTGAGCTTGAAGTAATCTAGAAGGGCCTTGCCAGATGTAACTATAATAAGTCCCCCTGGATATCTTGATTTTGGTCAGAATAGATTTTTTTTTTATATTTCCAATAGTTCCGGAGAAATTTCGATCATATACGTAACTAGCTATTTTCCCGTGTTTCGCTACGGTTACGAAATTTGGATTTTTGGTAGAACCGACCCCAGAGTGAGCACCACTCCTATTTAGAAAATTCAATATTTTATGCAAGGATATGACTTTTTGTACTGCAAGACTTTTTGCACTGCGAAACACCTTTGTATCGAATTTCAGCTTTCTCGCTCATCCCGAAGTGGTACTTCTCAATTCCGATTTTTTGTTAATGAAAACGGTCAAAAATCGGGAAGAAACCGAAAAATTTCAAATTTCATATTTTTTATAGGGTCCTTAGGTATATACTATTTTGGGGGGGTCCATTCTCGGTCATTTTTCGTTATCTCCTTTAGTTTGCCCAGAAAAAAAATTGCAAAAAGACACGCTAAAAAGCGTCATTTATGGCAGTAACTTGCTCCCACTTGAACTTTCGATTTTTTTTCCTTTCTTATTACGCACCTACGTACTAAAAGAGATGTGTGTGCCAAGTTTCAAGTCTCTAGGTTTAACTATCGTGGAGCTACGTTGATTATCAGTCAGTCAGTATACCAAATGTGGTTTGCGTTTTATAAGTATTCATTTAAATTTTACCACTCTGTATACAGATGAATATGTGACCTTGATAAGTTATTCCTGTATCATTTTCAAACATTGCAACCCGTTTATTGGAGAAGTGGAAGTGTGTGCGAAAGTAATAATTTCATTTCTCCCTTACTTTGTAGCTCTCAATAAATCATAAAAAAAAATATAAATTTATATGAAAATAAATAAATAATAATTAGCAAGGCAAACACTTTTCATTAATTTATAAAATTAATAATTTTATTTTATAAAGTGTAAGCCACCACGAGATTAAGGTCTGCCACACGTGTAGCAATGGTGATACCTAATTACTGAATTTTTTTACCAAGTAGGTATAATAGCAGTTTTGTTAAATATAGACCTCGCTTACTTAAAATGGCCACGATGAGGCCCTGAGTGCCCCGATAGGATCCAAAAACTAAAATTAATCAGCAAAAATAATTTCCATATCAAATTTCATCAAAATCGGACGAGGCGCTCGAGAGTATTCGTGGAACAAACCAGACAGACCGCCAGACGTTAAAACAAAAATCGTCTGTTTGTACCACGATAACTCTCGAGCTTTGTTTTAACATTGATGAAAAATATTGGTCTTGGCAACTTTTTTTTTTAATTTGTCCTAACGTCTCTTTAACATCTATTGGTCATTCAAGACGGGGGTTTTACCCTCCATTCGCTGGAAACTTGCAAAACCAGCTACCCACATTGACCTCACCCAGCGTGGGTTGGGCCGAAAAATAGCCAACATCACGAGGGCGAGAAGCCACGTGGACTACCACATGGTACAACCTCACTGGACGTTGCTTAACTTCAGTGATCTAACGGGAACTGGTGTATTCAACGTGCCATAGACGCCAGTGTTAAATCCAATTAAGTATGTTTAGAATATGCATAAAATCAGTGCACAGTTGATTATCTCAGACAGCTAGGTGAAAGTTCATTTTATGTTTTGACATTAAACATTTTTGTATTTTATTTTCTTCATATTATTTCGCTCTTGATCGCCATCCCATTTTTCCCATTATTCACATTGATCATGGCTATTGATTGCTTTTTTTATAAGTTTCTTGTTCTTTCCGATTAATCGATACTAAGCGATAACGATACTGAATAACTGAACCACGGATTAGATCAGTATTCCTTTGAAAGATACTCATGTCGAAAAGCTGACGCTACTAGAGCGACCAACTCGTAAAAGTAAACGCGTGATCTTGTAGTCGCTTCCAAAGAACGACCGGGGTTATTTTAGGTCATTTCGTTAATAATAATCTATGAATTAGTTTCTATCCATCCAATACCATGTGCAAATTTATGATCGGCTATTTGTCTAACTGCGGGTCTGCCCGTCTTATCGCCGTCAGTTGGTCTCTTTCTATTCTCTGTATATCTAAGTTAATATTTTTATATTTGCAAAGAGAGATCAGCTTAAAAATAATTTTGCATTTTCAAAGTACCTCTTCTCGTTTTTTTTTTCTTTTGCTTGTTTTTATTAGGTACTAAAAATTCTCAGGGGTGCTCAAAATGGATAACAATATTATTTTATTTTATGTCCGTACCAGAGTGACCTAATGGGGCTAAAAATAACGTCGGATTTAGAAAAATAGTCATCGTTATTTAGTTCTAGTTGTTTCATTCGTGCTTCGCTGCGATTCTTAATTTTTGTTTTTCAAGGTCAATTTAAATAGAATAACATATTTACATATTCGAATTTCCCATTAAATCCTATATACCATTAAATATTTATTGGGAATTTTCCCCCTCCAAAGATGCATTTGTGACGTATCAAACGAAAGGTCTCGTCATTCTGAATGGAATGGTAACAATGAAAAATAAAATGAAAATTATTTTTTCCCAAATTTCAGAACATGAATATGTTTTAATATGAGTCACACAGGCATCTTTGGAGTGGAGATTCTCGTTGTTACCATTCGATGCAGAATGACGAGACCTTCCGTTTGATATCTCACACAGGCATCTTTGGAGTGGAGATTCTCATTGTTACCATTCGATGCAGAATGACGAGACCTTTCGTTTGATACGTCACACATGCATCTTTGGAGTGGAGATTCTCATTGTTACCATTCGATGCAGAATGACGAGACCTTTCGTTTGATACGTCACACATGCATCTTTGGAGTGGAGATTCTCATTGTTACCATTCGATGCAGAATGACGAGACCTTTCGTTTGATACGTCACACATGCATCTTTGGAGTGGAGATTCTCATTGTTACCATTCGATGCAGAATGACGAGACCTTTCGTTTGATACGTCACACATGCATCTTTGGAGTGGAGATTCTCATTGTTACCATTCGATGCAGAATGACGAGACCTTTCGTTTGATACGTCACACATGCATCTTTGGAGTGGAGATTCTCATTGTTACCATTCGATGCAGAATGACGAGACCTTTCGTTTGATACGTCACACATGCATCTTTGGAGTGGAGATTCTCATTGTTACCATTCGATGCAGAATGACGAGACCTTTCGTTTGATACGTCACACATGCATCTTTGGAGTGGAGATTCTCATTGTTACCATTCGATGCAGAATGACGAGACCTTTCGTTTGATACGTCACACATGCATCTTTGGAGTGGAGATTCTCATTGTTACCATTCGATGCAGAATGACGAGACCTTTCGTTTGATACGTCACACATGCATCTTTGGAGTGGAGATTCTCATTGTTACCATTCGATGCAGAATGACGAGACCTTTCGTTTGATACGTCACACATGCATCTTTGGAGTGGAGATTCTCATTGTTACCATTCGATGCAGAATGACGAGACCTTTCGTTTGATACGTCACACATGCATCTTTGGAGTGGAGATTCTCATTGTTACCATTTGATGCAGAATGACGAGACCTTTCGTTTGATACGTCACACATGCATCTTTGGAGTGGAAATTCTCATTGTTACTATTCGATGCAGAATGACGAGACCTTTCGTTTGATACGTCACACATGCATCTTTGGAGTGGATATTCTCATTGTTACTATTCGATGCAGAATGACGAGACCTTTCGTTTGATACGTCACACATGCATCTTTGGAGTGGACATTCTCATTGTTACTATTCGATGCAGAATGACGAGACCTTTCGTTTGATACGTCACACAGGCATCTTTGTAGTGGAGATTCTCATTGTTACCATTCGATGCAGAATGACGAGACCTTTCGTTTGATACGCCAACTCACATATGCATCTTTGGACTGAGAAAAACTCATAAAATCGATAAAACAAATTATTTAATTGAACGTAAAATTTGATGGAGAATTGTATAATGTAAAAAAAATCAGGTTTTTCTATTTAAAAATCGAACTTCTATGTGAACTTCCTCACCTCATCACTTAATTAATGCTCCTCGCATTTATTCACTCCAAATAGTGTTTGACCACAAATTATATATTTGTGGCCACCACTGAGAGTTCACTGGAACTACATTGATGTAGGAGCTACAGCTACAGGTCTCGCAATGATTACATTTTAATTTCGTTATATTTGTGGCCACCACTGAGAGTTCACTGGAACTACATTGATGTAGGAGCTACAGTTACAGGTCTCGCAATGATTACATTTTAATTTCATTATATTTGTGGTCACTACTGACAGTTCATTGGAACTACATTGATGTAGGAGCTACAGCTACAAGTCTCGCAATGATTACATTTTAATTTCATTATATTTGTGGCCACCACTGAGAGTTCACTGGAACTACATTGATGTAAGAGCTACAGTTACAGGTCTCGCAATGATTACATTTTAATTTCATTATATTTGTGGTCACCACTGACAGTTCATTGGAACTACATTGATGTAGGAGCTACAGCTACAGGTCTCGCAATGATTACATTTTAATTTCATTATATTTGTGGTCACCACTGACAGTTCGCTGGAACTTCATTGATGTAGGAGCTACAGCTACAGGTCTCGCAATGATTACATTTTAATTTCATTTCTGCCCACAAATTTCCCCAACTATGAAATTATTCAATATTTTTAATATGTATTTTGGAGTCCAAGTAGATTTTATTTATTTTCTCAAAATTTATCATAATTTATGGCAGATATTCAAAATTTGAAGGCAGTATGTTGAATTATTAATTTTATGAACTGAGTACACATCATGCGGGTACGGGTTACTCGTTGTAATTATATTAGTTCAGGGACCTCCAGGCCCACCGAGAGGGGGATGGGAAATGGTCCTCTGGTCCCCCCGGGCCCGGGTTTTTTGGAGGGGTCCGGAATTTCAAGGTGGTATTTTTTTTTAAAGCTTTTATAACCTTGATTACCTAGTTTATACAGTTTTTTTTGTATACACTAGGTGATCAAGGTTTGTTATTAATAGAAGTAATTTCATTAGTTTATATTATACATCATGGATACTTATATTTTTAATGTTTGGGTTATTTGCTTTTGAAGATTCATGGATTTTTATATAGGGGTCCGTAACTTTTCAGTCCGAAATTTCTCTTGGTGGCCCTGGGGACCTCTCTGTACCAAGCGTACAGAGAGAGCGTTCCAACCTTCGGTATTATTTCCAACGCAAAAAAAACTACCAGAGGACCATTTTGAATTAACGCATTGTAATTGTGTTCACGTGAGAAACGTTTTCACAATAACAGAAATGAAGAATTGCCAACGTCTATGGCACGTTGAATACACCGATTACAATTAGATCACTGAAGTTAAGAAACATCCAGCGAGGTTGTACCATGTGGGTGTTCACGTGGGTTCGCGCCCTCGTAATGCTGTCTATTTTTCCGGCCCAGCTCAGGCTGGGTGAGGTCAATGTGGGTAGCTGATTTGCAAGTTTCCAGCGAATGGAGGGCGAAACTCCCGTCTTGAATGATCAATAGATGTTAAAGAGACGTTAAGCCAAATTAAGGAAAAAGAAAGAAAAATACAAAGAAATGACTAATCAATATTCCTTTAAGTAATCCGACATTAATTTTGGTTCGAACCGCCGACTCTCAACACGAAACCAGACGCATAATCAACTGAGATAATTAGGGCTAACCATTGGAAAATGTTTTTTTTTTAATTTGGATTAACGTCTCTTTAACATCTATTGGTCATTCGAGACGGGGGTTTTACCCTCCATCCGCTGGAAACTTGCAAACCAGCTACCCTCATTGACCTCACCCAGCCTGGGTTGTGCTGGAAAAAAAACTGGCATCACGAGGGCGCAAACCCACGCGGACACCCACATGGTACAACCTCGCTGGACGCTGCTTAACTTCAGTGATCTAACTGGAACTGGTGTATTCAACGTGCCGTAGACGCTGGCTAAGGAAAATATCTCAATAATATAAAAAACAATATTAAGCCAGCGTCAATGGTACGTTGGATGTACCAGTTCCCGTAGGATCACTAAAGTGAAGCAACGTCCAGCCTCACCGAAAAAACTCCTTAAGTATGATCACCTTTAAATTTGTTTTGCATCAGTAGAGTTAAAGGAACTGTTCTATTAAAAACATGCACATTACTTATTTAATGTCATCTAACATTTCATAACTCTTGATTCAAATGGTTTTCTATGTAAATTGATATGCTTTCCGATTTAGGTATTTTTTTAATGCAAATAAGGAGGGTTCCTTGGAGCCACATTTATGTTACCATAGGATTTACAGGGAGCCATAAGTTTTTCTTCCCGGACCTGTTTGTCCCGCGTACGGCCCTGAAGAGACTTGTGTCATTCATTCCACCTACCAAAGTGTTGGTAACAAATCACTATTAGATCTGTCCAAGTTAGCCAACATTCCTCATAAATCTTGACAGACATCAAGAATGTCTCCTCAGAGAAAGACGTGACTCACAACAATGTATTGTGGTTGTCAAAATATTCTATTGGGACCACAATAGACGGAATGAATTCCGGTTTGAATTGTGGATACCACGTTCCATTCTGAGTCAACAACTCCTATGGTTGATTCTAATACAGGGTCTTTGACAGGCCCTGGAACGACCAAATATCTTAAGAACGGTAAAAGATGAAATGCTGATTTTGGGTCTGTTTCTAAGATGAGAACTTATTTAGGGGAAAATGTAAGAGAGAGGCAACATTGCACAATTCATTTAAATCAAAGGTTCCCAAACTGGGGGGTGCGAGACCAGTTGAATTATTATCATTTAGTTAAAATATATGAACACAATTTTTTACAAAGGTAATTTTATTGAACATGATGTTTAGAAAATTTGAATGAGATATAGCATTCAGCAATACATTAACGTTTTGAATGAGATAGCATTCAGCAACACATTAGCGTTTTGAATGAGATAGCATTCAGCAACACATTAACGTTTTGAATGACATAGCATTCAGCAGCAAATTTAGCGTTTTGAATGACATAGCATTCAGCAACACATTAGCGTTTTGAATAACACAGCACTCAGCAACACATTAGCGTTTTGAATAACACAGCATTCAGGAACACATTAGCGTTTTGGATGAGATACCAGTCAGCACCACATTACCGTTTTGAATGATATAGCATTCAGCATTAGCGTTTTTAATGAGATAGCATTCAGCAACATCCAACCCGTTCATAATTTATAATGTAAAGGGGAGGGGGGTGTGGGAGGCTTTCATTTCAAGAAAAGGGGGGCGCGGTACCAAAAAGTTTGGGAACCCCTGATTTAAATCCATTTTGAATAATTCATTTAAATCAATTTAGTTGTATTTATCAAACTCTTCCTGACCCCAGGGGTGAGTTTCTCAAAAATTACTCAAAACATCAAAATAAAAAAAAAACATACGTAACACGCAACTCATCCGTTTGAAGAGGGATTAATTTTAAATTGATTTTTAATGCCCCGCGGTATATTGATTAAATAAGATGTTAGATCGATTAAAAAGGACTCGTTGAAAGTTCATTGCAGAAAAACACAGCGCCTTAGGATACACCGTTCACGAGATACAGGGTTTAACGTGAAAAATGGACTTGTGGGTCCTGACTCTAAATCACTCTTCTGAGAGAAGCAACGCTAAAGCGGTGTACATAAATATACATTCCAACGGAATTTTGCATCTAGTTTTTTTTTTGAGGGGGGGGGGGGGTTTNGGGGGGGGGGGGGGATTTTACAATAAAATCTGTAAAAAGCTGAAATTTTGATGTATATCTGGGTATTAAGATTGGGCGGTACTTTGATTTCCCATCATCTAAATCTATTTAAATTTTAATAAAGAAGGGATATAGTTATTTTTACTCCCTATACCTTTACAAATACTATAAGCCTCCTTAAATTGAATGCAAGATTACGGCCTACTACGTGGTACGCATTTTGTTCAGCTTAGTCTAAACATACTGGGTATTACATAATTCTATGTCGTCCATCCATTAATAACATATTGCTGAGACCAAAATAACATGATTTCGCTTTATAAATGCTGGAAGTTGGAAGAAAAATGTCGTTTTATTCCCAATAACTTTGGTTCCACGTCATTTTTTTAATTTATCAATTCTTTGCGAAACGTGAGATCAAAGTAATTGAGAAAAAGCGCCATTTTTCGTTCACCTTTGAGGCTCTGTAGTTTGTTTTGGAAGCATTTTCGGACATGGCTGTATAGAGTGAAATCATCTTATTTCAGTCTTTTTTTCATTTGGCTTAACTTCTCTTTAACATCTATTGGTCATTCGAGACGGGTATTTTACCCTCCATCCGCTGGAAACTTGCAAACCAGCTACCCTCATTGACCTCACCCAGCCTGGGTTGGGCCGGAAAAAAACCGGCATCACGAGGACGCAAACCCACGCGGACACCCGGACGCTGCTTAACTTCAGTGACGGGAACTGGTGTATTCAACGTGCAATAGACGCTGGCAGTCATCTTATTTCAGTCTCAAGACGGATTCACATCAAAATATAAACAAAAGAAATAAAATATTTTTTAAAAAACTTACCGAAACAAAGGCTGTCCTTGCTCATATTTGTTCATGCTCTAAACCATAGGTTCTCAAACGGTGGTACGCGTACCACCGGTGGTACTCGGACCCATTTCAGGTGGTACGCGAAGCCATTTTCAGTTGTACACAAAATATCATAAAATAAATGTAGACATTTTGTAAAAAAAAAAAAGAAAAAAAATTCCACAATATACGAGTGAATTAGAGTAGATTAGAAATCCGTTCGCAGAATACTCAGATGCAGGCGTTGCTGACAAATATAAAGAATCTGTTTTTGATCTGACAAGTGACAGCACCGCGAAAGATATGTTCAACAGTAGTAGTATTTTAGTTGATTTTTGGATGAAAATCAACAAGATCAAATATCCAAGTTTCCACAAGAAAGCACTAAAAGCCCTATTACCCTTTGTTACCACATATATGTGCGAAGTGGATTTTCTCAAATTTTGTACTTGAAAACAAGTATAGGAGAAAATTAGATTTGTCATGCCATTCGCGTCAAAATAGTAATATTCAGCCTGATATTGAAGCAATTGTTTCTGATAAGAGTAGGTGGTACGTAATCTCATCGGAACAGGAAGAAATGGGTTTAAAACCCCACAATTCTACTCACTCTGCCACTCTGTTTTACATCGTATCAGGTACCTTTGCATGATTATTTTTTAATTTCAGCTTCTTTGTGGAATTATGTTCTCATATGTTATTTTTTTTATTTTTTATTTTCCTTTATACAACCCCTTCCCCCAGGGTGGTGGTACTCCAAAAAATCGAAAAAATACCAACTGGTACTTCGTATTGTGAAGGTTGAGAACCCCTGCGCTAAACGGATCCACATGTAATTATAAACAAAAGAAAACAAAATAATTGTTTTAAAAACTTACGAAACAAAGGCTGTCCTTGCTCATATTTGTTCATGTGCTAAACGGATTCACATGGAATTATAAACAAAAGAAAACAAAATAATTGTTTTAAAAACTTACGAAACAAAGGCTGTCCTTGCTCATATTTGTTCAAGTGCTAAACGGATTCACATGGAATTATAAACAAAAGAAAACAAAATAATTGTTTTAAAAACTTACGAAACAAAGGCTGTCCTTGCTCATATTTGTTCATGTGCTAAACGGATTCACATGGAATTATAAACAAAAGAAAACAAAATAATTGTTTTAAAAACTTACGAAACAAAGGCTGTCCTTGCTCATATTTGTTCAAATAAAATAATTGTTTTAAAAACTTACCGAAACAAAGGCTGCCCTTGTTCATATTTGTTCAAATAAAATAATTGTTTTAAAAACTTACCGAAACAAAGGCTGTCCTTGCTCATATTTGTTCATGGATAATTTTCCAAAGCCAGGTATCTTAATATTGAAAACATTCAAAAATGAATTCGATCTACATCGGTTGTTAGCGACGACATCTGGCGGATCCGGTTCTGGTGGTTCATCGGTGACCGCTAGTTTGACAGCCACAGCTGTTGTAGGTGTCATTGTGGATGCAAGCAATTGCTCCCAAGGTGCGGACATATCCGAAGAAGACATTTCAAATTCCGAATCGTGCCGAATGTTTGCTTTGGTTTTATAACTTCTATATAAATGTAATTCACAAATTCATAACCACTGAAAGTACTGATGTCCTAAATAATTTTATAATATTGTACTCATTTACGTAATTATTTATTGTGAAAAATCATATTTGAGACTAATCAAAAACACATGCGGTATTAACTGCTTTAGCTAGATTCTTTACGATGTATATAAAAAAGTTACTGGTTAAAAAAATCGATATTTGTGACTCACAAATCGTAAACTAGAGTTCAACCCTGATAAATGTGAGGTCCTTAGTATGACAAATAAAAAACTTTGCCAAATGGGACACATGGGTTTATTATTTTTCTGGCAAAAAAAATCCCCCCCCACAAAAAAAAATTGAAGAAGGGATTCTCTTGACGATTCCAAATCTGGGGCGTAATTAGACCCTAAATTTGACATACCTACTAAATTTGAAGTCTCTGGCTCTTATACCTATACCATTCTCTTTTTAGACAGGATTAATGAAAACCGCTTTAAAGCGGTAAAAACCGCCAGCGATATATTTGATTGAACCCAAAATTTCAAATGTCTAGCTCTTACCATTCTCCTTTTAGACACCAATACCGCTAAAAAGCGCTAAAAAATACCGCTAAGAAGCGGTGTATTCGATTGTACCCAAAAGTTTCGGGGCACAATTAGAGCCCAGATGGGACCTATATACCAAATTTCATCCAAATCGGTCAACGCTAAGTGGCAAAAGTGTCCACCACGGCGGACAAACGGATTTTTTTTTATTCGATTTTTGGATTCTACGTACCTTGAAACGTATAATATTAAATTTTGAGGGGGCGTATTTTTTTTTCCGTGACAATTCCAAAGGTTCATCATTGAAAATAATAAACCAAAAGTAATCTCGATATTTTCCGTTATAAGGTACGAAGAATTCAGAAATCGAATAAAAATCCGTTTAGCCGGCGCAGCGGCCCCCATACCTTGCACACCGTAAGCTGTGAGCGACAGTTTTGCCACTTGGCGTTGACCGATTTTGATGAAATGTGGTATAATAGTTCCATGTTAGGTCTAAACCTTATTGGGTCCGCCTCCGCCTACAAACCAAATTTTCGTAAAAATGAGTCAACATACCAAATTTTATTAAAATCGCTCACAAGGGATGCCGCGCAAGACGAACGATTTTTTGTTCTTGTTGTATTTTTGGATTCTACGTAACCTGAAGGAGCATTCACCCTGAGCAGTGACAGTGACGGCACGCTATTCCCGGCGCTAACCGTGAGCTCGCAGTGATGCACTATTACTGTCACGTGCCGATCTAAATACTAACATCTCCTTTCAACTGCCTGGAAGATAATTTTAATTTTTCCGTGCAGATCACGTGCCGGTCGCAGGAAGTGATCACTGTCACTGCTTAGTGTGAATACTTCTTTGAACGTAAACTATTTCGAGGCGGGGTCGTGTCAAATCGTGGTCGAAAGTTCAATATTGAAAATAATAAATCAAAATAATGTTGTTGTATGAAAGAAGGATAAACCAACACACTTTCGCATTTATAGTCGGTATTATAGTTTTTGACAATACTAAGTACTTGTTTGCAAACATAAATTTTACATTCATGAACTGACCTATATGAGGCCCTAGAGTAGAGTGAGTGACTAGTTTCAAATTAATACTAAGTACTTGTTTGCAAACATAAATTTTACATTCATGAACTGACCTATATGAGGCCCTAGAGTAGAGTGAGTGCCTAGTTTCAAATTAATACTAAGTACTTGTTTGCAAACATAAATTTTACATTCATGAACTGACCTATAGAGTAGAGTGAGTGCCTAATTTCAAATTCAAGTACTCAGCACTTTTAACAACTCGCAAGTTGGTAGTAAAAACATTAACAATAGATAATGATCACGACAATCGCATTATTCATAACGACACAGCTAAATACATAGTCATAAAATGATTACCTAGTGCAGGGATACCCAACCGGGGGATCGCACAGCCTGTTCGGGTCGATCAATTTTTTACTTTCCTTATCCTATAAAAAGGAAAGTATTGTAATGGGCTGAAATTTTCGATGTCGAGTTTTCAATGCCAAAACACATTTTGGGGTCCCCATAGCCCAAATCTGGAGTTTCAATCATTAGTTCGTGTGTCTGTCTGTCTGTGAACAAGATATCTCAAGAACGGCAAGTGCTATAGAGACTTGAAACTTGGTGCCTAATCATATCAATTTCATACCAGAAATTCAAAAATACAACGTTGAAGGCCGCTTTTTGGCGGAATGAAAAGAGCTAGAACTTGAAATTTGGTGCCTATTCGTATCAATTTCATACAAGAAATTGAAGAATATAACTTAGGTTGAAGTTTAATATAGATTTGGGCTCTGGGGACTTCAAAACGTGTTTTAGCATTGTAAACTCGAAAATTTCAGATATTAAATAGAACTACCCCTTTTGTAATACATTTTTGAAGAAAGTAAGACAAAATGAAATTATATTGACATTTATTTGAGATCTCTACTCAAAACAGTGACGGACTTGTTTCATGTTAAAGTTGAGCATTTCAAGCACTTATGCATAACACTGTACCTGTTTCAAGTCTCAAGTTTTGCGTTAAAGGGTTTATTAAAGTCATTCCAAAAGATTTTTATCCCCCGAGGGGAACTCATATCAGGAGTATGGTTTCAAATTCGAAAGTCACTGAAACACGTGTTGTTTTACTTTTACTTCAAGGAAGATTTTTTTCTTCTCTTTTTCCACATTTTTGATGACCTAAGAAGCTACGGCAAAGAATAACTCCGGCCCTGTTTTGAGCATATACAGATCTCAAAATACACTTATTTTAGTTTTCAAAAAATTAATACAACATGGATGGTTCTTTTTAAGATTTTAAAGATATTCAGCTCCGTCCTTATTTTGGAGACACCCTGTACATTTAGATGGACGATCGCAACAATTATTTGATAACAAAAAACTATCTCCCGCTGTAAGGTTGACCACCCCTGGTAAAGGCGGTAGACAAGAGTGTACCTTGGTGCACACAACTGGGTCTCAGTACCCAAGTTACTCAGGAACACGTGACGCTAGCCTTGGCACTTGTTGCCACCTAGGACTTAGTCATAAAATTATTACCTAATGCAGGCACCTACCTACCTGGTTGCTTATAGAGGTAAAATATGATATGATATTTCTGTGTGTGTCAGTCTGTCTGAAATTTGGTAATTTGGTATGCACGAGTAAGTATTATCTACCTGATTGCTTATAGAGGTAAACCAAAGTGTAGTATGATATGATATTCGTGTGTGTGTCAGTCTGTCTGAAATTTGGTAATTTGCTATGCACGGGTAAGTATTATCTACCTGATTGCTTATATGTAGAGGTAAACCAAAGTGTAGTATGATATGATATTCGAGTGTGTGTCAGTCTGTGTGAAATTTGGTAATTTGGTATGCACGGGTAAGTATTATCTACCTGATTGCTTATATGTAGAGGTAAACCAAAGTGTAGTATGATATGATATTCGAGTGTGTGTCAGTCTGTCTGAAATTTGGTAATTTGCTATGCACGGGTAAGTATTATCTTCCTGATTGCTTATATGTAGAGGTAAACCAAAGTGTAGTATGATATGATATTCGAGTGTGTGTCAGTCTGTCTGAAATTTGGTAATTTGGTATTCACGAGTAAGTATTATCTAGCGTTGGTGTTTTTTTTGCCACTTAAGCCTGCCCCAAAAGAGTACGGCAGGTGCCGGAGACATAAAATTTGTTATTTCTGTCAATTATATACAATATGTATGTATTGGTGTATACATAGAGCACGACAAATCCTACTGTTGGCATTCATGAGACAGCATAGAAAATTTCAGCCGTACGCAGGTTATTTAACAGTTATGCACACTACACACACATGGCGCAAACTGAAACACACACGAGTGCATTTGTTGCCATGTTGCAATTAGGTCCTGTCCACGTAATGAATGATGGATGGATCCTTCACATGTCTGTCTGTCTGTCTCAAATTCAATGCAGCTGTTCATATTTTATTTCTCGCGTTCTCTTCATCACTCACTCTTTTAATTGAATTCATAACAGAAGTAGTTCTATAAACTGTAGACCTCACTCTAATAATGGGCTATTAAACTTTGGATGGTCCAATTGACCAAAATATCTAATTATCTTATTCTATGAATATAGCAAATGTCCATACCAAATTTCATCAAAATCGGATATGACATTCGAGTATTATGGTTCAAATAGACAAACAAAAGAAAAATTGGGGTGTTAAAACCAGACTTCACTTCGTAGAGTAATCAGCTGATTACATGAATATGATGCATGTCCATACCAAATTTCATCAAAATCGGATAAGGCATTCTAGTATTATGGTTCAAATAGAAAAACAAAAGAAAAATCGTGGTGTTAAAACCAGACTTCACTTCGTAGAGTAATCAGCTGATTCATTGAATATGATAAAAATTGGATTAGACGTTCGAGAGTTATAGTGGAATGAAAATAATTTAAGTAATTTTAGGTGAATGTTTGAGTTAAAATTAGACCCCTCAACTCATTCGGGCAATACTTTTTATCATATTTTTTTCCGTGAACAATTGAACATCCATACTTAGTTTCCGAAACATTAGTCATGGCGTTCGAGAGCTATCGTGGAACGGAGAGACAGACAGACGTCTAAAGAAAAAATGTGATCTGTTTAAAAGTAGACCGTATCGTGGAACGGAGAGACAGACAGACGTCTAAAGAAAAAATGTGATCTGTTTAAAAGTAGACCGTATTTCTTTCGTTAAAGCAAATCATGTTTGGTGATGTGGGGGGCGAAGTCCTCAAAAATTCAATTCAATGAAATAAATGAGAGTGTGTTTGTGGACTTGTCCTTCTTTCACCCAGTAGCGGATTATTTATATTGAAATGGGTCTCCTAAATACCATCAAAATCGGTCAACGCTAAGTGGCAAAAGTGCAGTTCACAGCGTACGAAAGAATAAAAACGAATTACGAACAAAACAAAAATCGAATTAAAAAATCAGTTCTTTTGACGTACGCCGCGCCGTGAACTGTACTTTTGCCACTTAGCGTTGATCAATTTCATTCATATATGCTTCTATGGGCTTATGTTTATTTTTATTGACAATAATAATATATGTTTTGTGCAATTCACACAAACTATTCAAACGGGACAACCTAGTTTTATTGCTTATTTGAATTCTAAGAAAATATTATGAAAATAAAATTGTCAGCCTTTTGGCGGAGAATCCGTATCTACAAAGGTACAATTTAAAAAGAAAATCGTGTGGATAGCCACGAATTTCAGCTAAAAGCTGAGAAGAAATAAGGAGGACATGTCTGGGAACCCCTCTAACCCCGACGGAACCAAACAGCTTGTCAGACACAAGCTCTCTGTTAACACAACCCTCCAAAAAACACTTCATGTGAAAAAAAACGCCAAGAAAATGCCCCTACAAAAAAAAAGCTAAGAATTCAAGTGATCCAGTTCCCTCCCGAAAATTATTTGCCAACGAAGAAGGTGATATGATATAGGTGCCAAGTTCTTGCCACCTGAAAAGGTTATGCCTATAAAGCAGGTGATATCATAGGGGTGCCAAGATCATGTCACCTGAAAAGGTTATGCCAACAAAGGAGGTGATATCATAGGGGTGCCAAGTTCATGTCACCTGAAAATGTTTTGCCTACAAAGGAGATGATATCATAATTATAGGTGCCAAGTTCATGTCACCTGAAAACAATCTGTTATTCTCAAAACAATCTGTTATTTTCACTGCTTGCCACTTNCAAGTTAGTCTATGAATATGATCGGATCCAATCTAAATTTTACTCAATTAATAAGAAAAGCGAACAATACAAAATTGAATATCAATATCAAGAATCAAACCATGGGAAAAAAAGAAAGAAAGTAATCAAAGAAAGAATTAATGAACAAACAAAATCAAAATGGCAAAACAAGAACATGCATGGTCAATTTATTAGAAACCTGAAAGATGATACAAACATAAACCAAAATCAAAGTTTTTACTGGTTAACAAAATGCGATCTGAAAGGTGAAACGGAAAGCCTCATTATAGCGGCACAAGACCAAGCATTAAACACCAAATATCATACCGTCAAAATACTAAAAATAGGAACAGACAAAACATGCAGAATTTGCAAAAGATTTGACGAGACTACGGAACACATTATATCTGGGTGTCCTATTCTAGCCGAAAAAGATTATATTGAACGACACGACAAAATTTGTAAAAAGCTCCACCACGAAATTTGTAATTCACTAAAAATTGAAACTGAAAAATTAAAATGGTACCTCCACGAACCTAAACAAGTATTGACTCAAGGTGACACAACTATACTCTGGAACCAGCAAATAAACACTGATCGAACTATACTTGCCAATAAGCCGGATATAGTAATTCATATTAGAGGAAAATCCTGCTGCTTGATTGATGTGTCCATCCCTGCTGATAGAAACATACACAAGAAAGAAAGCGAAAAAATATTGAAATATAAAGATCTAAAGCTAGAAATTCAAAGAATGTGGAACGTGCCCGTAACCATCCTTCCTATCATCATTGGATCAACAGGAGTTGTGTCAACCAACTTTGAAAATTATATTAGATCACTGCCAGGCAAATACAACCTCCAAGACCTACAAAAAACGGCTGTCCTTGGTACAGCCCACATCCTAAGGAGGGTGTTGAGTTGAAAAGGGAAATGAAATGTCATGTGACCTGAGGAAAAGTGTCTTTTCTTGGTCACATGACACGACCACCCACCTCTTTGGTGGTGAAAGTTAGAAAAACTTAATTGAAGATAATAATAATACTGCTTATTTATACTACTCGAATGAGACTAACGAGTCCCTTTACACCAGCAGTAAGCTTGTACTATTAATGTGGTCAAAATCTCAATTAATTGAGAGGATAAAATCCTACCTTGGCTGGGGTTCGAACCCGCGACCTTCTGATTACCAGGCGAGCGCTTGACCACTCTACCAAGGCAGTCGATATTTTTCCCAAGTACATTTACATATAACTCGAGAACGGCATCAGCTATGGCGATGATCTTTTTCCTGTTTTCATTCTAAGATTATACCGATACGATTCCCAAGTATGTTTACCTATAACTTGAGAACGGCATCAGCTATGGCGATGATTTTTTTTTCTGTTTTTATTCTAAGATTATACCGATACGATTCCCAAGTATGTTTACCTATAACTCGAGAACGGCATCAGCTATGGCGATGATTTTTTTTTCTGTTTTCATTCTAAGATTATACCGATACGATTCCCAAGTATGTTTACCTATAACTCGAGAACGGCATCAGCTATGGCGATGATTTTTTTTTCTGTTTTTATTCTAAGATTATACCGATACGATTCCCAAGTATGTTTACCTATAACTCGAGAACGACATAAGTTATGGCGATGATAATTTTTCCTGTTTTCATTGTAAGATTATACCGATAGTTTTCCCAAGTATATTTACCTATAACTCGAGAACGGCATTAGCTATGACGATGATTTTTTTTCTTTTTTTTTCATTCTAAGATCATACCGATAGTTTTTCAAAGTATATTTACCTATAACTCGGGAACGGCATTAGCTTTGGCCATGATTTTTTTTGTTTTTTGTTTTCACTGTGCGATTATGATATAGTGTTGGCTAGTTTTCAATCACAAAATTTCCCTAATTATGTGTTATAAATCGAGAACGGTATAAGCTATCGCGATGATTTTTATTTATTATTTTCTTATGAACCATTGTAATAGATAAATGCCCTGCCTCAAAATTTGATATTTTACGTTTCAAGGTATGTAAATTCCAGAAATCAAATGATACATATCTTCCGCCGTTTGCCGCGCGTACGCCGAAATTGGAACTTTTGCCACTTAGCGTTAATCGATTGTAATGAAATTCTGTATATAGGTCACTCTCAGTCACACATATAGGGTTCCGTATTAAAATTTAAGTATTGAATCTTATTTATGTGAACCCAAAATTCATTTAAATCGGTTCACGCTAAGTGGCAAAAATGCAGTGTACGGCGGGCGGTGTACAGGGGGTAGATGAAGAACAGTTTAGGGGGGGNGGGGGGGGGGGGGGAGGAAGTATTTTTTTAGCAGGTGAAATAGTAAACTGTGTCATTCGGATCATTTTTACTTTCTCTTCCTATAGGAGGTAAAGTATTGTAATCGTGCAGAAATTTTGGACATTTTTTTACACTGAATATTCAAATTCAGCCTTCATATAAAACATTTCATTGGTTATAATAATGTTTTAAATTGAAGGCGCATCTTATGTTATCATAATAAGTGTCTGGAACCGGGGAGAAGTGTCTTGCAACCCTTTTCAAAAAAAATTTAAATCCATTTTTTATTTGCTGTCATGGATCCATTTTGGACGGTTGTACATACGCAATGGAGGCATGGCCTAAAAAACATTTCCTAACCTCTCTAAATTGGTTAAAAAATATTATGAAAAGGGTTGCCAGACATTCCTCCTCGGTTCCAGAACCATCATAATAATTCACTATGGCCGTAGCACGTGCTTATGTTTACATAAATAATGAGCTGATCAGCTGGAAATAAGAAATGAGAGCGGGATTGATTTTGATTTGTTATTCTATTGTATGATAAGATAACGCGATAGTGATAATGTTTTAATTAATTAAATAGGACATCGTAAACGGAAGAAAGTATAATACCAGATTATGACTGGATGATTTATTTTAAGTTCAAAGGTTGTTATCTTTGAAAATTTCTGGACCACTGTGATAAATTTCATCTACTTTAGGTATGTACTTTAAATTAATACCTCACTGTAAGCAATGTATGAGGGGCCACTTTTCTGTGATAAATTTCATCTACTTTAGGTATGTACTTTAAATTAATACCTCACTGTAAGCAATGTATGGGGGGCACTTTTTTGCCATTTCAAAAAGTTTGTGATTTTTGATTATGTGCCCCATGGATAGTTAAAAAAACTATCCAAGGAACGATTTGAATGGTCCCCCAAAATATCAGAACTAAGCTATTTGTAATGAGGTAAAGAAAATACTATATCTTCACTTGACTATAAAATGATTAAGATGTTAATTATAGCTGACTAGTTTCGTACTCTCCTGATCACATCATCAGAGCTTGAAGTGAGTTTGAAGAGCTTGAAGTGAGTTAGTCTTGAAGTGAGAGCTTGAAGTGAGTTAGTCTTCAAACTCACTTCAAGCTCTGATGATGTGCTCAGGAGAGTACGAAACTAGTCAGCTCTAATTAACATCTTAATCATTTTATAGTCAAGTGAAGATATAGTATTTTCTTTACCTCATTATGGATTTACTTGACATAGTATCCGAATTCAACAAAATTAAGCCATTTGTTGTTGTAGAGAAGCTATCTATTGTGGTAGTAAGCGTTCCAGGTCGCTCCAGTGTATAGCGTTGACCATTATGGAGACTAGAACCAAAACAGAAGTTTTATAAACTGTAAACGTTATTCGGTTAAAATCCTATCACGAGTCCCGGGGTGGGCCAAATTATTCAAATGATCATAAAAATGATCATTCTAAGTTTTATCAAAATCAGGAGTTCGAACAATCGTAAATGACTAAAACTAGACTTTATTTTAGTGCAGTCAAAAGGGTTAAGTGTTCTTTTTAGGTTGCTCAGTGGTTAAGCGCTCACCTGGTAAACAGGAGAGCGTGGGTTTAATCCCCAGCAGAGGCAGGATTTTTTCCTCATTATTTGAGTATTTGACCACATAAAATTAGAGCTGTAAGGATTAGGTGTTAGAAAATGCCTCAGTCATTAACCTCGCCTAGTGTTATCCTTCCACTCAAGAGTGTATTTTTTCTTTAAGAGTTCTTTCAGACAGGTCGACTTTAGCGAATTACTCCCTGCTAAATTGTAATTTTGAGGGAGTTTTCTTCCGTTGGATAGCGTGTTACTGCTCTATTTTTATGTTTATGTAATGCCGAATTAACCATGTCAGGGCACCTGGGCGATGCAATTCCCGGGAGCCAGAAAAAGGTAAAGGCCTTTTCTGACTTCCTAAAATACATTTTTTTCCAACTAAAATGCATTTATATTCATAATTACGCTATTGCTAGATCTGCCAAAACCTTAAACTGATTGTATAAAAACGGCAGGGAAGGCTGCACATTAGTTAACCTATTTGAAAAAATATGAATCTTCCTAACGCTACTCCATATAAACCCAAAGTCCCCATTTCAAGACATTACCCGGATGAGGAAAAAATAAGAACAAGATAATATTAACCTCACAGTAAGGCTATGACCCTAAGAGTGCTCTCAGGCACCTCTATTTTCACTTGTCTAATGGCATAGCACACATTATGAGGAAAAAATAAGAACAAGATAATATTAACCTCACAGTAAGGCTATTATCCTAAGAGTGCTCTCAGGCACCTCTCTCTATTGTCACTTGTCTAATGGCATAGCACACATCATGAGGAAAAAATAAGAATAAGATAATATTAACCTCACAGTAAGGCTATGACCCTAAGAGTGCTCTCAGGCACCTCTCTCTATTTTCACTTGTCTAATGGCATAGCACACATCATGAGGAAAAATAAGAACAAGATAATATTAACCTCACAGTAAGGCTATGACCCTAAGAGTGCTCTCAGGCACCTCTCTCTAGTTTCACTTGTCTAATGGCATAGCACACATCATGAGGAAAAATAAGAACAAGATAATATTAACCTCACAGTAACGCTATGACCCTAAGAGTGCTCTCAGGCACCTCTATTTTCACTTGTCTCATGGCATAGCACACATCATGAGGAAAAAATAAGAACAAGATAATATTAACCTCACAGTAAGGCTATGACCCTAAGAGTGCTCTCAGACACCTCTCTCTATTTTTCACTTGTCTAATGGCATAGCACACATCTTTGCATACATTCAAGGAAAAACAAATACGCATGTTCTTATGGAATTCCGCAGGTAGCTCGTTCATGTTCTTATGGAATTCCGCAGATAGCTCGATCTGCGGACGATCCCATAAGACCATGTGTTTCCTTATCTATATGTAAAGATGTATGCTGTGCAAGAAGATAGGTGAGTATGCCGCAGTCTGAGAGCACCCTTGGGTACAGGGTTGACCCTGCTAGTTTTTATTGTATAAAATATTTTTTAATCACTTAGTTGACAGAGAGATGCTACTCCACGGTTGATCCAATGATCTTCTGGTTGAGATGTTGGCAGTGTGATCCACATAACAAAATTGGTGGAGTGACCAGTAGTGGATAAAGTACCCCTTCGTTCTCCGGTTTTGTACACAGGACATTCATAGGATGGCTCCTTTATAAATTCTTGCTGTAACATTAATAAGTGTAAATATTTCTGGTAATGTTGACCAGAAAGGCAGAGGCAACAGCAAAGATAATGATAGTACAGAGATGCTTTCTATTTTATATTACGCCATCACTATTACAGTCTAACCTATGATTTTATTTCCTCGTGGAATTCAGTAAGTCATAAACTAGTAGTTCTGTTAACTGTAGACCTCACTTCCATAAGCGCCGCCATGAGGCCCCAGGTGGCACAAATTCTATGAATATAATGAATGACTTAAACAAATTTCACCAAAAGCGGACAAGGCGTTAAAGCAAGACCGTATCCAGGGGGGGGGGCTCCTTGGAGTCCAGACCCCTCGCCCGAAATTTAATTATTATTTTTTATGCATGACTTACCTATGTAATATTGTAAGGTGTAACTCATCATCATCATCATCATCACCCCCACTACCACCAACAACATCATCATCAACAATAACAACAACATCATCATTATCAATAACAACAACAACAATATCATCATTATCAATAACAACAATATCATCATTAACAACAACAACAATATCATCATTATCAACAACAACAATATCATCATTATCAATAACAACAACAACAACAATATCATCATTATCAATAACAACAACAATATCATCATCATCATCAACAATAACAACATCATCATCAACAAGAACAACAACAACAAGCCCAACCAATCTAGAGCCGTCAGCATTATGGACAGATCCTGTTGCAGTTGTTGTCTTCTTTGGCATGGAAACACAGTGAGAGTCGTTGGGAACGTTAACAACAACATCAACATAACCTTCCATGATCATAATTTTCAGGTGTTAGTCCTTGCTTGGCTGTCAATCCTCCGGATCCCCCCCCCCCGAAAAAAAATCTTGGGTACGGCCCTGCGTTAAAGAGCTTTGCGGAACGAGCAAGGCGATAGACAGACGTTTAAAGATACATCGTGGAGGTAAATCTAGACTTCGCTTTTTTCCAGCGTCAATGTCATGTAGAATATACCAGTTCCCGTAAGATTACTGACGTTACAACGTTCAGTGCTGTTTTACCTGGTGGGTGGCCACGTAGGTTCGCGACCTCGTGTGCTGTATATTCCCAGCCTAACCCAGGCGGGGTGAAGTTAATGGGAGTAGCTGGTTTGTAAGTTTCTAACGAATGGAGGCTAAAAACCCCGCCTCAAGTGGCTTTGATGTTTATCAGACGTGAAGCCGCTAAAAAAGGCTCACTTTGTTCGGCCAATGAATTGCAAAAAAATACGTTTTCGGGGAAACCAGTTTTTCCAAATTATGTTGACGTGATGTTATCTAATGAAATGCTGATCCCATTGGGAATCAATTTCAAGTTTCCAGGGTTTCCTTCGTCGGTGTGGCTCGTAGACACTCTAGCCCCAGCAATTTGATTGGAACTTACTTTCATGATGGGTTTGAACCACATAATTGGCAGTGGATCAAATAAGATATTTATTTTGGATTCATCCAGTTGGTTGGTTTGGCGATTAAATCTGGCTCCTTCTAAAAATAAACCCTGGAAATATCAAACACAAATATGATATCAATCAATCAAGAGCGGCACCATCGTTTTCCGATGGTAGATGTTAGCCAATTGTAGGCGAGAGGGGCTCCAAAAAAGTTGTTATTTGCTGCTAAGTCTTGAATTGTCATTATAAATGTAATTTTGGAGGCTTATAATGTAACATGAGCCCAAAGTACCATGTTAATCACTGCAATATAATAACGTCAGTAACATAATAATAATGCAAAGTTGCGTTCTGTATCATTTTACACTATTAGCTCGGTCCCTGAGGATGTCACCCTCAAGTATTTTTTTTTTTTATCACTAGGACAGTTGTAACTCATTATTGGATTAGAAGATGTCACCCTCAAGTATATTTTTTTTCACTAGGGTAGTTAGTAATTCATTATTGGATTGGAAGATGTCAGTAATTCATTATTGGATTGGAAGATGTCACCCTCAAATATTTTTTTTCACTAGGGCAGTTAGTAATCCATTATTGAATTGGAAGAAATTACGCCTTGGTAAATGTGCTACCACAGCTCCCTTGTGCACGTCCAGGGTGTAGAAAACTCTGACACGCAGACGTCTAAGGAGCACAAATATATTTTTTTATAATCAAAATAAAATTTTATGGAAAAAATTTGGAGCTGACCGGGAAATACTTTAATACTGCACATTAGCCCTGTTATGCATTTTGAGGGCCAACGTGCACTTTTGGTATGTAAGACCGAGTTTTACTATTCGCGTTGGTTTCAGTTTAATCCGCCAGTGTAGCGCTAGTTGAGTCGAACTTACTATGTATGTATGTTTGTGGGTAAATCTTAGAAATTAAATTTAACCCACTTCCCATTGTCCGATTGAGCTGAAATTTGGCACCGTGGTAGATCTTCGATGACAATTGAATGTGGTTTGGTTTTGGTTGGGGTCATTTCGTTACGGCCACTTTTCTGGCCGATTTTATACAAATTTCAGAAATTTTCCGATTTTTGGCCAATATCTCAAGATTTGTTTAACTACAAGATATTATATTATAGAAAAATGATTGTAACCCGTTAACTAAGGATGAGAGTAACCAAACTCCATTCACATTTTGCCCGGTTTGGGTGGCCTTTGAACTATTTATCATACCTCACAGAATGCGCTGCTGTCTTCCTCCTTTAACATTTTCTGTTTTGTAAGCGTAAACATAAAAGCCGATCATTTTCATTATTAATAAATGTTATAAAAAAGGAATATATAGTCATTTTTAAAACAGTAAGCGGCATGGGGGATGTTGCAGAGCCCCCCTCAATGTTGAAAGGTTTATTTGAAACCGAGTTTTTTCAAATGAAGGAAAACGGCTCGAATGGTAGCGATTTGTGTCCCTATGGAAAATTTACTCGTAAAGTTCTCACGATGGCCGGCTCTACGCACCAGGATGCCTGAAACACATATAACAGTTTCAGTCAAAGGCCATCAACATCAAAACCTTTTCGGCAACTGAAACACATATCATAACAGTTCCAGTCAAGGGCCATCAACATAAAAACCTTTTCGGTAACTGAAACACATATCATAACAGTTCCAGTCAAGGGCCATCAACATCAAAACCTCTTCGGTAACTGAAACACATATCATAACAGTTCCAGTCAAGGGCCATCAACATCAAAACCTTTTCGACAACTGAAACACATATCATAACAGTTCCAGTCAAGGGCCATCAACATCAAAACTTTTCGGTAACTGAAACATATATCATAACAGTTCCAGTCAAGGGCCATCAACATCAAAACCTTTTCGGTAACTGAAACACATATCATAACAGTTCCAGTCAAGGGCCATCAACATCAAAACCTTTTCGGTAATTGAAACACATATCATAACAGTTCCAGTCAAGGGCCATCAACATCAAAACCTTTTCGGTAACTGAAACACATATAACAGTTCCAGTCAAGGGCCATCAACATCAAAACCTTTTCGGCAACTGAAACACATATCATAATAGTTCCAGCCAAGGGCCATCAACATCAAAACCTTTTCGGTAACTGAAACACATATCATAACAGTTCCAGTCAAGGGTCATCAACATCAAAACCTTTTCGGCAACTGAAACACATATCATAACAGTTCCAGTCAAGGGCTATCAACATCAAAATCTTTTCGGTAACTGAAACACATATCATAACAGTTCCAATCAAGGGCCATCAACATCAAAGCCTCTTCGGTAACCTCATATAGATAAACCTAATTCTACCATTTTTTTGTATCGTGAATCCAAACATGGGGAGAACCGATAACAATATTTAATTTTAAATAAATTAAAAATACAAAACACTTACCTAAAACACTATTTCTAAACGCCAAAGTGCTTTGAAAGCGACTACAATCATATAAAATATCACACTTACTGTGCCGAGGTTAACCTATATTCATTTGGATCAGTCGCCTGCAGTAGCGTGGTTTGTAGTCACGATCGAGGTAAAGAAACTAGTTCAAATCATTTTCAGTCCAGTCGTTCGAAGGATGGAAGGTTACTGTCTATTTTTTTAAGTTTATAGTGTATAAATAGTGTTTTTGGTAAGTGTTTTGTATTTTTAATTTCATTGACAATCGCCTTTTTCCGTGCGCTCCTCTATTTAGTACTCTGCAAACATTTTTTCTACCAAGTGAGCAATCTGGCTTGTAGCGCGGGGTTAACCTGCTTAGACCATTTAAAAAAGGAATTAAGCAATCAGTGTTGTGTCACTACTGAGGTGATTGACCGTTTGTTAATATACTAAAAATAAAGAAGTAAAGCCTAAAATGTCAGACTCACCGAACAATAGACTCCAAAATCGAGTTTCTGTTTTGGATTATCTGCAGTCTCGAAGCTGGTCATCACAAAGGTCAATGCAACTTGATCAATTGGAATCTTTTTTCTCCGAGAATAGTTCTGGAGAATTCCGGTGAGAAACGATTGGGTGAAATAAAAGCCAGAAATCCAAAATACCTGAGGCATTCCGTTGTCTATCCAAGATTGAAAAAATTGTAATCTGTGAAGGAATCATTCAATTTGTTATTGAAACATGATCGATAAAGATGGGGAATTTTTCAATTAAGAGATCCAAAGACCTCTTAATATTTTCTTCGACGCAATTTGACTTCCCAAAGGTTTCACAGAAGGGTATGATTTAGAGGCCCAGGCTCCCAAACATCATAGATGTGTTCACTTCCTCCAATATATCTGACATCACAATTTCACCTTTAACAGCTTTCTTTACTCCCTCCAAAGATTTACCTTGCCAGTAAGTCAGCAATGTAACTTCCCAAAGGTTTCACAGAAGGGTATGATTTAGAGGCCCAGGCTTTTGGTACCCTCCCAAACATCATTGATGTGTTCACTTCCTCCAATATATCTGACATCACAATTTCACCTTTAACAGCTTTCTTTACTCTCTCCAAAGATTTACCTTGCCAGTAAGTCAGCAATGTAACTTCCCAAAGGTTTCACAGAAGGGTATTATTTAGAGGCCCAGGCTTTTGGTACCCTCCCAAACATCATTGATGTGTTCACTTCCTCCAATATATCTGACATCACAATTTCACCTTTAACAGCTTTCTTTACTCCCTTCAAAGATTTACCTTGCCAGTAAGTCAGCAATGTAACTTCCCAAAGGTTTCACAGAAGGGTATGATTTAGAGGCCCAGGCTTTTGGTATCCTCCCAAACATCATTGATGTGTTCACTTCCTCCAATACATCTGACATCACAATTTCACCTTTAACAGCTTTCTTTACTTCCTCCAAAGATTTACCTTGCCAGTAAGTCAGCAATGTAACTTCCCAAAGGTTTCACAGAAGGGTATGATTTAGTGGCCCAGGCTATTGGTATCCTCCCAAACATCATTGATGTGTTCACTTCCTCCAACTCATCTGACATCACAATTTCACCTTTAACAGATTTCTTTACTCCCTCCAAAGATTTACTTTGCCAGTAAGTCAGAAATGTAACTTCCCAAAGGTTTGACAGAGGGGTATGATTTGGAGGCCCAGGATTTTGGTATCCTCCCAAACATCATTGGTGTGTTCACTTCCTTCAACTCATCTAACATCACAATTTCACCTTTAACAGCTTTCTTTACACTTTCCAAAGATTTACCTGGCCAGTAAGTCAGCAATGTAACTTCCCAAAGGTTTCACAGAAGGGTATGATTTGGATGCCCAGGCTTTTGGTATCCTCCCAAACATCATTGATGTGTTCACTTCCTCCAACTCATCTGACATCACAATTTCACCTTTAACAGCTTTCCTTACCTCCTCCAAAGATTTCTTTATTATTGCTGTCAGTTTATTATATCGAATAAGTTCCTAGAAATAAAAAAAGTAAATTTATAACTATTCTGGAAAATAAATGGTTTTTAGTGACCCGTAGCTGACCGGTTCTATGCACCAGGGTTATCTGGAATGTATATTTCCCGCCAAAAAAATTCGGGAATCTCATATCATCTGATTTCTACCCCTTTTTCAAATCTGAATCTAGAAATTAGAAGATTAGTTAATTTTAAGAGGTACACCGATACACCCAAATAATATCCTTAAATAATTTAAAACAAAAAATGTTCGAGGACCAGCCGGACCCCAAATGTGAACCTCGCCTAGTGGTAACACTCCACTCAAGTATATTTTCTTTTTTTGAAGTTATACTTCTTTAGGCGCGTTATGAAAAAAATGATGAGAGTGAAATTTTAAGATGCGCGCGCACCTGTAACAAAAAAAAAATATCACCATATCAGTGTAACACAAAATTATTACCGATCAGTGTAACACAGATGAAGTTAGTTATGAAAAAATGATATATTGTATTTTCTCATTCTATATACATAGAATATTGTGGCTAGGCCTCCGTTTCATAGTTGGTAGTTTCTGAGTTCACTCCCGGGTGGGGTAGTATGTTTTTTGAAATATTACTAAATTTATTTTTAAAAAGAAGTATAACTTCTCACGCGCGTACATAAGTACACGCACCCATTTATTTTGTCAATAGTGGCACCATCGGAAACGATGGTATTCAGTTGTTCTGCAGCTCTAGTTAGCTTGTTGTTTATTGCTATTTTTTTTTTTTTTTTTTAATTGTCATCAAACATTTAATCTTGGAGGCCTGCAGAGTAGCATTCTGTGTTATTTTACACCATCAGCCTAGCTGGAGGCGGCTCGTGAGGATTTCACCCTCGTGTAACTTAACAGTATGATTTGTTTTTAACTATGGTAGTTAATCATAATTGGATTGCAAGAAATTACACTTTTGGAATGGATATATACCTAAAAAAGCAACATTCATTTTCTGCCAAACTTGAGCGCGGTTGTCCTTTCCAAGTAGGTCTACCGGACATCCGGCTTTGGCAGGACAAGTTTTGCTTTCTGCATGTTCATCCTGCATGCTTGTGAAAATGGAAAGTATCCTGTTTTTTTAGTCACAAAGTAACGTGCGCAGATGAGATGAAGATAGTGTGGGTTGAGGTGATTTTCAGAGTGCAGAACTCTGAAAAGTATGGGCAGTAGTTCTAAGTTTATGAAAACAATTTACAAAGCACTTTATTGTACATATGTAAAACTACTAAATACCTACTTTTTTATATCATAAATCGACACGTCCTGCTTTTTCATGCAAAATGTCCTGCTTTTGAAAATTTTCATCTGGTAACCCCATTTTAAACCAATTACACGCGATGTGATGTTCACGTAAAAACAAAACAAGACAATATTGAAATCAAAAATGTGCTGATGTATTTGCTTTGCAAAGGACGAACGCCCCAAAATATATAACTGGAGATGACATTGTTACCCAACTGTTTCTTATTCATTTGGGAATGCAATGCCAGGACCTTTGAATTTACAATATCCAATGAAACGTCGTTATTTGGTAACCTGCGTGCTCATGAAACTGATACTCAACGAAATGCATTATCACCATTAGTTATTATCGTAAGTACTCTTCGACACATAATTAATGGCAACAATCGCAATATTATTGTCAAGGTTGGACCTTATTTGGAGCGTCAGCCATTTTCCTATATGTTGTTGTTGTTGTAGTAGCAGCTTCCACCATTTTACACCTCATCAGCTACCGCTATCGGTAGATCAAGGAATTGAGCTGCTTCAACTGGCTTCAGCCACAGGTCTATTGGTTGCAAAGGTGTTGGATTGTCAGGGCAGTTGAAAAGATGTACTGTGTCATGCAAAGATTGATTGCATTTGTTACATTTGTCTTCAATTCCAGGATCAATTCTGTTCAAGTAGTTGTTGAGTATTTTAGAGAAACCAGAGCGAAGCTGAGCAAGTATTGTTCTGGTTCTCCTGGGAAGATTCTTCTCATCTTCGGACACCTCATGGTTTGGCGTTCAGGACACGATTAGGATTATAGTTGTTTATTTCGTGTTCTACTGAGTTCGTATGTATTATTGTATGGAGTTGCCTGAGTGTTGAGTTTTCATGATTTGGTCCAATGAGATCTGGTTGGAAATTGGTGACCGTTTTGCGTATGGTTCTAAGTGGTTTAGGTGCAAGTAATAAAGAGTGACAAGGATGGTCTTCTTGGTGGCATGATAGAAGATACTGTTTAGTTAGCATGTTGTTGTGAGACTTGACAGGAAGGATCTTGGTTTCTATGTGCAAGTGGTCTATTTGTGTCATCTTGTGGCATCCAGTTGCTAGTCTCAATGATGCATTTTGACGCGTCTGTAGCTTGAAATGAAGTATCCACTTCATTTTCCTATATCAGTATTATTGTTTACATTTGAGTTCCAAATCAGTATCGAACTGATGCTGATAAGTCGGCCCTAATTGTTTTTTGTGTTTGACTCTATTGCTATGGAGAGAATTCAAAAGAAATCTTATTTTGAAACCACGCTTCAAAGCTAAAGTTCTTTTTTTTATATCAATATAAGTTTCTTTCCTAGAGCAGACTAGATCATTTATAAGTGTTTCAATAGATATTAGTGGCTTTATGAACTGTGGACCTCACTCATTTAAATGGCCTCGGTTGACTAATATATCCTAGAAACAAGTCAGCTATTTCTATAAATGCAATGAATGTCCATACCATATTTCATCAAAATCGGATAAGACGTTCGAGAGTTATCATGGTACAAAAAGACAAACCGACAAATAAATTTAATTGTGTCGTGTTAAAACTAGACATCACTTCGTTCGGTCAATTACCTGTTTGAGCACCGTATTCATTGATTGAGTATACACAATTGGATATTTCTTGTTCGCACTTTGTTCATTGAACTGCTCGGGAAACTTTTCTATCAAATTATCAATCAGTTTAACATTCTCATTCTCCGTATCATCGCGTTCAGTCTCTGAAGAAGATATCTGTTCTGATTGAGTCAGCAAAATATTCGCTAATGTTTTTCTTGTTTCGTTAAAGTTTTTCGTCAAATCAGCATTCTCATGAAGACCAAATATTTCTGGACTTTGATTCAATGGTAGTGTTTGTATATAGTTTTGAAATCCTTTCAATGATGTGTCGTTTGGGATATGATAGATGTCGCTGATTGAATAGGAATAGTTTTTAGTTTCGACAACGTTGATGTTGTAGTAATTTTTAAGTAACGTTGTCATCAGACGTCGATCTTTATCATCTGTCACGCGGCCACCGTAATTACACTCACCTGAAAAAAATTAAAATAAAATCTCCAATTGCTGCTTTTTGCTGAGTAAACCCGTGGTTGGGACAAAATTTGGCTTTTACAAAGTTCCTTAAAGACATAAAACATGTATTTCCCATAGGAGGTAATTCATTTTGATTTGATGCCATCTTATTTATTGTGAGCGGACCTCATATGGTAATCGGTAATTCGAATGTAGAATTATACGAGTATAGACATCTGTGATTTTTAAAAACAAAACTTCAAAGAGATTTTCAATGTTGCCAAAGTAAATATATCAGAAACAAACTCAACTCCAAATATTTTCGGTGAAAGCCAAATTGAACTCTCTTCTTATATTCTCGATTAAGTAACACTGAGTTAACTTTTTGTTTCGTTGAGGTGGCGCTCCTGTCTTTATATCGTCGGTCAATATATCGTTCCAGCCAAAGGCAAAAAAATTTGAAACACTTATTTACCATCGAATTACTGGGCTTTCTCAATTTTCCGTCTTTACCTGTTTCCTTTTTTCGTAAAAAGCGGGACAAGAGTGTCTGATAAGCGGGACGTATGTTCATCAAATGTATACCTAAAAATGAGAGGCACATTTGACGTCATGTGTAGAACTTGACAAATTTGGAACGACTGGGTATCTCACCTGGTCTTCTTAGTTCATGACTATTACCTGTGAGATAGATGAGCGCATCAAATGGTATTGTTTTGTACTCATTAAGGAACATATGCAATTGTTTGATGCTGATGTTCAAATCGCTCAGATTGAACTCATACGGGATGTTCCATCCGAGCGGTCCATACTGTGTACGTTCTTGGACAACTGCATGGAATAGACAGAGAGAAAAAAGAAGGTGTCGCCATCTGGTGGGATGCGTGCAATCGTTGTAGAAATCTTCATTGTTGATTGGATCATTTGTGAAGGATCGATATAGGTTGTTCTTGATGCCTGGTGGAGGAATTGCATAAAGTTAGTCTACCAGGGTCAGGAGTACTTTAGAGGTACGTCCCTCCATCTAGCAATCATAGCTTCATAAATATATTGTTGGTTAATTATTTTCAATAATGAATCGTTGACTTTTTTCAATAGTGGCATCATCGTATCCGATGGTAGCCAGATGTATGAGACAGCAGCTCTAGATAAGTTGTAGTACCTATACTGATGCTTATGTTTTTAATATTGTCATCATACAAGCGTTCTTGGAGGCTGATAATTGACATGGGCCCCCAGAACCATGACAATCAGTGCAATATAATTAAGTCAGTAACATAAAGAGTTATAAACGTAATGATATTACAGAGTTGCTTTCTGCGTTATTTTACACCATCAGCTCAGGGTGACTCGGCCCGTGAGGATGTCACCCTCAAGTAACTTCTTACAATCTCAAGTATGATGTACTTTTCCTCATGGAAAGTTAGTAAGTCATATATGGATTGGAAGAATTGAATTGAATTCATTATTTTCAATAATGAATCGTTGGAATACCAAAAAAAACACTTTGCCTCAATCAATCTATCGTGGTATTAACGTTTCCGATGGTAACCGGACGTAGGAGAATTCAGCTCCTATTTAGGTTGATGTTTGCTGTTAAAGTTTGTAACTGTCTTCATACATCTAATCTTTGAGGCTAATAATTGACATTGGTCCCTATAACCATGTCCATCACTGCAATATCAGTGATGGACATGGTTCTGTTGGAAAACCCTATAGATAACATCAGGTATTCGATATAAGCCAGATGACTGTAGTTCTGTTGCAATCAAGGAAATGAGGCCGTTCTCCTTCGAGTTTCTATTCTCTCTGCGGTTAACAACCTAGCCTAATACATTGGGACAAACCTTCCGTGCATACCTTTTGGTGCTTCTATAATCATTTTAATTCCATTTTCAAGAATGGACACTGGAAAGGTTGCAGAAGGATAACTCGTCAGCCATAATCGAAAATCTGGATGGGCATTTTCCGGGACGATTACTTCTGAGCAGATTCTTTCTAATTCTCGCATCCAAGATTTGGCCACATGACAATTTTGTAGAACAATCCATTGTCCTGACTCTAGTCCTTGGTAAATGTAGGACTTTGCTATGTCACCTTGTCCTGAGAGCAAATCATATAAAATTCTAAACAAAGGTTTTATTCGTATCTCCATTATTTTATTTTTTTTTTCCATAAAAAGATTACCTCTGCCCCCTAAAACCTTTCAACACTGTCACTGAAATTGAATCATAAAAATTGTGATATCCAAAGAAAACATTTATATGTGTTTATGTATACTTATACTAATCTGTGTGCTGATACATGATTAGATGACGCACAATAACAAATAAATGGTACGGAAAACCGTACTAGACTTTCTCTTCATTAATCATTCCATCAGACTACCACCGANTGGCCCAAAAGCAATATGGCCGAATATATTTGATCTTTATTTTGGCCTTTGGCTTCCCGTCAAACGATTTTTTGAGCCAAAATATGTCTAAAATTTCTGCACGAATACAATACTTTATCTTCTAAAGAAGAGAAAGTAAAAAGCGACCATTTTTCCCCATCTTTGATTTGAAATTTTTATTTTCGAGCGAGTAGATTTCGGACACATGATCATAGAACATTTTTCAAACACACTCCTAGAAAGATTTTCTTCAGAAACTGATTAGGACGGATGATGTTTTACTTTCCTTATCTATTAATATTGTAACGGTCTGAAATTTTTGATCTCGAGTGTTTAATGCCAAAAATACGTTTTGAGGACCCCATAGTTGAAATCCTGAGTTTCAGCAATTGGTCCGTGTCTATTTTTTTCTGTCGGTCGATCTGTGAAAAAGATATCTTGAAAGTTGATGTGTATGTCATTTTCATGCCAAAGACCACGAAATTACATCTATTAAGTTTCATATTATGCAGATATAGACGGATACCAGTCTGTCCATATTGCTTACCTTGTCCCATAGATACAGTCAACGGTTTTTCTAAATTCATATCTTCGTTGAATTTTAAAAGAGAATCCATTGGGTCCGAGCCAGGTGATAAAATGAATATCAGTGGACTGGAACAATTGCTATCATCGAACGATTGTTTGATATTGAATGGAAGTGATTCAATGTATTTCAAACCTAAATTTTTAGACACATAAAGTTGGATTCCTGAAATTATAAAGAAACAGGTCTCAAGATATATTACGTACATTACTCTCTAGAGCATTTGAGACTTCGAAAAGAATAGTCGACTTGACCTCACCAAATCCAAGTTTTTGTTGTTGTTAAACTTCTCGATGACTTTGAGTGTGTCTCCCATCCGAGGAAGCTGGCTACCATAATACGATCTGTCCATAATGGTGATGTCTTTAGACGGCAAAATGGGATACTAACAGGTATATTAATTTATTAATAGGTATATTAATTTAGAATTCTGAATTATTGTATGTATGTCATAAACAAACTGCGACTTTCGTTGCGAAGAATTATCAATAAAAAAACAGGTATACCCCGTGCTTTGTCATGCTTTGCTCAATTTAAATTTTTCATTATATTTTTCAACCACAAATTTACTAGTTTGAGTTGAACCATATGACGGCGTTGTGAACAGAGGCATTATGATTGAAGAGCAGAACCCATTGTAAAAATTTACTTGGAACCTAAACAAAGATGATCTGTCAAAATTAAACTAATCAAAATATGCCAGCGTCTATGGCACGTTGAATACACCAGTTCCCGTTAGATCACTTAAGTTAAGCAACGTCCAGCGAGGTTGTACAATGTGGGTGTCCGCGTGGGTTCGCGCCCTCGTGATGCTGTCCTTTTTCCGGCCCAACCCAGGCTGGTTGAGGTCAATGTAGGTAGCTGGTTTGCGAATCAAAGGTAAAACCCCCGTCTTGAATGACCAATAGAAGTTAAAGAGACGTTAAGCCAAATTAAAAAAAAAAAAAAATTGAATACCTTGTCTTATATAAATGGTGTGAGACATTATCAGAACAACAATATATTAACAATATATGGTCATACGGCTACGAACTTTTTGACTCATCCCTTGCTCTGTTCTTACCCTGTATGACTTTATCTGGACGTATAATTTTCAAAATATTCAATCTACAAATGTCTGATTTGTCTTTCAAATATTTATGTCCTTCTAAGTTTGGTTGTTTCAATTTGTAAAACGATTCCCATTCCGAATTGTCACTTTTAATAGACGCTTTAAAGTCTTTCAGCTGTGCCAATTTGGATATTTGTAGAATATCAATCCATGTTTTATCATTTAACCAATGAGGAGATGGATTGGGTTCATCCATAGAGAGATCTATACTTCCCGTTAGAAAGTATTTGTAGAGAATGTCGTCTAGTTCATTGTTGGATCTTTGTATTCCTGGAATGAAATTAAAAATGAGTAAGGTATTTGAGTTGCTCGCCATCTTGTTAGTGTCAGTGAGTAACAGGACATTGTAATTACAGAACATATCAGTACAGCATGGGAATCTTGAGGGGAAACCCATTGTATACTTTGAAATCTTCAGGGAAACCCCACCAGAGCAAACCACTTCAAGTTACAACTACAACGGATTAGCTCCCGGGAATATTCTAACACGTATTTCATGATCTGTGGACAAATTCTATTCAAGTTGTTTCTATGGTCTTTGTGTGAATGGTGAGTGGGACGAGAGTTGCTGATCCAATAACAACTACTACCGGGAATAACAACTACTAGAGACGTGGAAATTTTAACAACAACATCAAAAAACAACAAACAAGCAACATGATATACAACATGACCTACCTGTACATAACACAAAGGAGAAGACTAATTTATGTTGTTCAAATAGAGACGTGCAAATATTAACAACAACATCAAAAAACAATAAACAAGCAACATGATTTACAACATCACCTACCTGTACATAACACAAACGAGAAAACTAATTTCTTTTGTTCAAATAGAGACTTGCAAATATTAACAACAACATCAAAAAACAACAGACAAGCAACATGATATACAACATGACCTACCTGTACATAACACAATGGAGAAAACTAATTTATGTTGTTCAAATAGAGACGTGCAAATATTAACAACAACATCAAAAAACAACAAACAGGCAACATGATATACAACATAACCTACCTGTACATAACACAAAGGAGAAAACTAATTTATGTTGTTCAAATAGAGACGTGCAAATATTAACAACAACATCAAAAAACAACAAACAAGCAACATGATATACAACATGACCTACCTGTACATAACACAAAGGAAAAAACTAATTTATGTTGTTCAAATAGAGACGTGCAAATATTAACAACAACATCAAAAAACAATAAACAAGCAACATGATATACAACATGACCTACCTGTACATAACACAAAGGAGAAAACTAATTTATGTTGTTCAAATAGAGACGTGCAAATATTTTTGTAAATATTAAACGTGAAATGTTGATTGAGCGAGATCAGAGTTTGTTGAAGATCTTCTGATTTGACGCTGTGTTCAATGGAATTAACATAAAGATTGATGAACCAATTCAGCGAGTATTGATACATAGGATCTATATTACTGAGTTCACTCGTACAGAAGAACAATACTGATGAATGTTTGGATACGGGAGTGTACATCATGCGAGCATCATCGATTTCAATTTCAGTTTTGTTTGATATTTCTTGTTTGGCTGTAATTTCTTCCGAGAGGATTTTACTTGATGTTAATATTTGTACGGCTGATTCGTCTTCTAAGATGTTGCCTTCGGAGCTGCTAAGTACTTTAAGAATTTTGTCTTCAGTTTCTTTAAGTATTTTTTTATTATTTGCACTGTCTATAATAAGTTCATTCTTTTTAGTTTCCAATACTGGTTTCTCTTTGGCTACAACAATACCTAAAAATTTAATATGATTGTTAATTATTATTTGTATGACATTTCTGGGACAAACATAATACAATGTATTGTCTTCCATTCATCCGATTGTGATGAATTTTTGTGTGCAAAATGGGCGCTTAGGCATAGATCATATCCCATAGCACCCTCACACCAAGCACTTGTATTTAAAAACAAGGTTTATTTATGTTTCTGTTGTTGTACGAAGTACTTAGGTTCCTGACAAAAAGTGGGGGCCCGCTAGTGATAGACGAATATATAATGCTCTATTAACTATAAAAGTGATGTGGGAAACAACACACGAATATATCAGAACTTGCTCGATCTTCACAAGTTATAACATCTCATACTCTGATACCCTCACTTCTACTCTGGACATCGTAGAGTCAACATCGGCCTGACGATGATAGTCTGAGTACTATCGAAAGCTTGCCAACTTTAATCAATCCGAATCGATATTGTCTAATTATTTAATTTATTTATATATATTTATATTTGGTTTTTTTAAAAAATGGTAGCCTCAGATGGGCGTGAATAACCGGCTGCTAATTTCAATTACAAAACTGATCTGACTGCGGGGAAGATTTTTTCCCCTAAATTTAATTTTTTTCTCTCTCACACATATTTATCCTGTAATGGAGAGAGATTTCCCATCTCCATGTTTGACACCCGTACATTCGCCATAAAGACATGACCGTAAAAACGTTTTCTAACCTCTCTGGTTGGGGAAAATATGTCATTTGTCATTTTGAACCCGGAGTCAGGCCTATTACAAACCAGTAAAGGCTCTACAGAAAAGGTCCGTGTGTAAAGAAAGAGGTGAAAGACTTGGTTTCTGTACTACTAATAAACAGCGTGATAAAAAAGTTCAGTGTGTGTACTAAGAACGCCTAGTTAGTGTGTGTGGGGGGGATCAGAATGATGAGACATCTACTCACCTAAAAGTTGATTCTGTAAACCAGTTGGAGTAATAACAAAATTGATCAACGTAATTTTCGTTAACATCTCCGGTATGTAATGCGGGTTCTTCAGTCTGGTAGTAATGTACAGTCGAAACTTGCTATTGTACTCGATTTCTTTATTATTTAAATTAATTATCAGCTGATTGTTCATTTTATAGAAGCTTTTCAACAGAACCGGATCTAAAGAGCTTTCAATAGTTTCTTGAACATTTTCCAATAGGACTGCAGATCCTGTCCGAAGAGCCTTTTCAAATGATCTTAACAAAGTGGAATCAGTTAGTTTCACTACGAAGAGGTTGTTCTTTTCAACGTTCTTAATCCATTGATTCGCTTGTCCTTGAGGATCAATAAACAAAGGCCATTTACGACTTTTGTTCATGATTATTGCGTTTTCTATGCTATAGTCATCCACAGGCAGGCCGTGTATATTCCATGATTGAATTTGTACTGCATCTCCCAGTGTTTTTATCATTGAAAAGTTTAATGTAAAAGGTATTTGTACTTTTTGACTGGAAATTTTCCATTTTTCTATTAATTTATTTCTAAAATCAATTGTGAATGCTCCTAAGTAGGTTATTATACCTGAAATGAGTAAAATACTCTAAAATTGTATTTATTGTACAGACTGCAACATAATTCCATGTCAATGCGTTGTCGCATCGTATTCTAGAAACTAAAATAAGATGATTTCACTCTATAGTATGGAAGATATTACATATTGATAGGGTGTAACATAATTCGATGTCAATGCGTTGCCACATAGTATTCTAGAAACTAAAATAAGATGATTTCACGTCTGTATATGCTTTCCCTTCAAACTACAGAGCCTGAAAGTTGCAAGAAGAATGTAGTTTTTAGCTTTCACCTTTCGTACAAAAAATTAAATTTCGTTCACTTATCTAACTATGTAGCAATCATTCGTGAAAAATTGTGGATCTATAGTATTTCAGGCGCTTTTAGTCGCAATCTCGTTTTTTTCTCGACCGTTTTCCTGCCTTCCTCTTAATTTTTTCGAAATGAAAATTCTGACATTTTTTGTCGTAAAAGAAATGCATCTTTTTTTAAATTTTCAGAAACCAGTGATCGTCAAAACAAGTGTATTTAGATTGAACGTCCCCCTTATCTCCGAAACAAGTGCCACATAAACCTAGGTAAGTGATATATATGTATATTTTTTTACGAAACGTGTAACCAAATTTATTGAGAAAAAACGATATTTTCCTTCCAACTTTCAGGCTCTGTAGATTGGAGGGGAGGTATTTTGGGATATGGCTTTATAAAGTAAAATCATCTTATTTTGGTCTCGAGAATATGTGGTTAACGGATTTACATTGAATTATGTGAAACCCTGTATAGAGTTTTTCAAAAAAAGCGAAACGATATTGGCAGCCTGTGGCGGCTGCCTGATCTGTGTTAATTATTCTATTAAATATGCCAAATCACCATGACAAGTTACACGATTGAGCAGCACGTTCACGTTCGCCACACGGATATTCTGTATGAACTTGTGGTTATCTCTCACACAGAGAACTTATGGTTATCTTTCACTGCGCTAGACTTGGCCTTATGTTTTTTTTTTCCTGAGATCGCAGGTCATTGCCAATAATAATCGACCAAATCCTTTCGATTAAGTTTCCAGAACTAAACGTATGGATCTACAACGCTGTACAATTGCTGGAACAGATGAAGCCTTTGTACCAATTCTATGTTGTTAAAGTTTACCTGCACCGATCAGTATATCTCCAATACAGTTAACAAGAGCTTTGGACAGTGACGCAGAACTTTCACTCCATCTAGCCTTTTCTCCCCCCAATCCGCCAATTAACTTCTCTGCGCGTTCTAACTTTTGTTTGCATAATTCTATTTGGTCTTCCAATTCTTTTTTATCTTTACTTTTCTGTGCCAATTCGTCTCGCAATGTTTGCAATTTTCCTAATACAGTAGCCAATTGTGCTCTTTTTGCATTTAATTTTTCCATTTGTACTGCATAGTCAGCTTCTGCTTCTGCTAGTTTAGCTTTTTTAGGTCCTACTATTTTAATAACGCGATCATAAACTTCCATGGCACGCACCTGTAAAAGAAAATGATTTTTCTTTTAAATAAATGGTTTTATTGTGATCTGTTGCTTGGATTAAGTTAACCGAACGAAGTGAGGCCCAGTTTAAATTCGATAAATTTTCTATTGTTTGTCTGCTTCTCTTTTTGTGCCAAGATAATTCTCGAACGCCTTATTTATCCGATTTTGATGAAATTCGTTATGGGCAGTCTTATATTTAAATTATTAGCTTATAAGTTTTTGGGACAGCCGGGTGTAAATGGTGGTCAATTAAAAGGTTTACAGCTCACAAAACCACTAGTTTTATATATTTTTTTGATTTATCCTAATTTTATCAATGCCAGGTCCAAGCCAATTAATTAGCCGATCTATAGTCGAAAAAAACAGGGGAAAGAGTTATTGAATCCGTCATCCTTAGCTGTTTTCGGAACAAATTGTAAGCGATCTTTGGTTCCAAGCCAATTAATCAGCCGATCTATAGTCGAAACAAACAGGGGAAAGAGGCATTGAATCCGTCATCCTTTGCTGTCTTCGGAACAAATTGTAAGCGATCTTTGGTTAGATTAATAATGCCGGGTGGGCTCATTACGCGGAACCAATCCCCTGTGGAGTCTTACTGTCTTACCCATTTGCATAAGCCCTCACATGCAGTTGAAACACTCTTAATTACATCTGGATCAAAGTCTTTGTTTGGTATAAATTTGGTTCTGATGATCTTCATAATATTTGGATCAATTTTGTCTTTGTCGTAGGTTTGCAATGACAACAAAAAATTAGAATCACCCATAAGTTTCAGTGAAGGATCCCACCAATCTTCTATCATTTTTCCAGAACCCGACGGATCTGGTTTCTTGACTGCTTTGGCACCTTTCATAACACAAATAGCTTCTAAAACTAATTTGACTCCAAATGGAGGATTTTTCATAGACTTAACAATAGTGATATCAGCGGCTTTCAAAGTTCCAAGAGCATTTTCTGCTGCTTTTAAAGCAGGTATAGCTTCAGCAAGATCACTTTCACAATCATCTTTAATTGCCTGACTTGCGGCTGCTGCTTCATTTGCTAATGCTTCATCGGCACCTACTATTTCTTTTGTTGCTTCAACCTGCACAGTGTCTTGTTCTATTTTTACCATAAGTTTTTCAGTTTCTACAGACGTCACTTCTAATTGAGGTTTCAGTGCTGTCAATTCTTCAGACATTTCGCTTACTTGATTTGCAGCAAATTGTAACTTTGTCAATCCGACGTCGTATCGTTCTTTCATTAGTTTTATTTCTTCCATTTTGTTTCCGTAAAGCTGTTTAAATATTTTCAGTAATTCCACATAAGATGTTGGTGTAACATAATATTTCCGCTTCAAGACTTTGTAGAACCGCTCCGCACTCTCTTCAACACTTGTATGAAATGTTTTACACAACTCTACACAATTGTCTCTTAATTTATTTTCAATTGGTAGATCTATAAAACTTTGTTGTGCTACTTTTTCCAATGCATCTTGAGGCCAAGATGTAAAATAGTCAATTGTGCTGCAATTGATTAAAGATGGGAATTGTCGAAGTCTATTTCTGAATGCTTCCCCAATTGGTGAAAAGATGAGAGCGATGTGTAAATTGGATTGAACACGTTCAATAAAAAAGTTGTACAATGCTAAAGGTGTAGTGTCAATTTTCTTTTCGGTTTTTCTTGCAACTTCAGACATTTGATCTTGAATTGAAATTTTATCTTCTGTTGGAATTAAGTTTGGTATGTCACCTGCAATGCGAAACAATCATAAACATTTACAAAAAAATGGCCTCTATTTTGTCCTCTAAAGGGATTTTCTTTTAATATAAATGAGACGTTAAGCAAAAAAAAAAAAAAAAATACATCTAACTTCCGTCGTACATGTTGAATGTTGATGTTGGTGCCCATTAAAAGTATATTATACAAGCTCCGTTCATCTGTTTGGCTGGGCGGCTTGCATTGCCTCCCTTTCCATTTAAACTCACCTGTATTCATGAGCATGCTGATATGTTCTACAAAGAGCTCATCCTTAATTTGTGTGTCCGAAAATAGAAATGTTACAGGTTTCGCATCTTTCCCTCCTGATTTTTTCATAAGTCCACACAAATCATCTCTCCAATCTGTTATTCCATAGGTTTTCAACACTTCTATTTCATACAACATGTATTCGTTAATGAATGTTGCCAGTTTGGTTACTTCCGAGGCTCCACTTCCCCCAATGGTTATTAGCATTGCATGTCCTTTAGGTTGTTGTATGATTCGACATATGCGTGATATATGTTGAATGATGTACAGAAATGTGACCATGTCCACTGGTTTGTTTGAATTCATCTCGTTGTATTCATTAATGTATGCATTGATTTTTTCTGATAGTTTGTCAAGGTTGTCGATTTCATCGTATATTCGAGGATTTGCATTTAAATCTAGAGAAAGAAAAGCTGCGTCAATTTATCATCTACCTTTACACTGAAGCCAGGGAAAGCTGGCTACGCTGAGAAAAACTCCATATAATATATTAAGAATTGCATTGTGTCCTAGGTTGGCTCTCCTATAAATTTACTCCTTAGAATGCACAATTTTTTTTTTGAAAATTTCCACTTCACATTACTTATCAGGGTATCAATAATTATTATTAACATTTAATTATAATAAATGAATGTCTTTGGTGACTACACCTGAAAAACCTATTATTATCATGTTTAATTAATTATTTCAAATGGAAATTTGGTTTGTATTTAGATCGATATGCTTTCGGATTTAAGGGTTATTTTTTTAGCAGGGGTTCCTTGGAGCTACATTTGTTCCCTGTATTTTTATTTACTTTTCCTGCTGTTGACATTTACTATGATAATATATCTTTATGTATTCATTTTTTTTTNTTTTTTTTTTTTTTTTTTTTTTTTTTTTTTTTTTTTTTTTTTTTTTTTTTTTGTACGGAATCCCTTATATGACCGATAGGGCCATTTATATACCAAATGAGACCTGCATACCAAATTGCATCAAATCGGTCAAGGCTTGGTGGTAAAAGTATCAATTTTGCCTCTAAGCCGTGATTATTTCTATTATATTATATAGCCCTGATTATATTTTATACCCGATTTTTTGATTCTATGTACCTTGAAACGACTTGTAATAGTTACTAGTTCCAGCCGTGGTTGAACAATACCTATTCGGTGATTTCATGTCAACCTATTTCGACTTTTTTTTTTAACCTAAATCTGTTGTTGTTGTTATCAAATGCTCGGATTTGACAGTTAAGTCATTTTCCTTCTTGCGTCCCAATATTTGCCTACTAAATTGTCATGTTCGGTCAAGGGCACAGCCAGGTGTTCGGTGTTCATCACTGTCTAATTTGTACATAGAGAACAGATGGGAGAGTCCTTACAGCCTATACTGTGGAGATGTGGATTTAAATCTAGAAATGGATGAGCAGTTGATTGTCACGGGACACCGCTACAATACCACTTACCGAAATAGTTTCCAAAAAATAAACTTCTCAAATCATCTGCCGAGAGCGTTTTATTGGTTATTTTATTTTTTAAGTAATCATCCATTTTGACGGCTAGGATGTTTTTCGACGCATGTTTCATTGTGTCCAATAGAATGGCTTTATCTTGTTCTGTAATCAGACGATCACTAAAAACTCTGAGTATTTCATGGGACCAAAGTCTGTAGAGTTTGTCGGGTGTTTGACAATGGGATGCAGGGAGTTGAGTTAGTCCTTGAAAAAGAAAAAAATAGAAGTGGATTTTAGAAGGATACTTCTAAGGAGTCAAGACGGCGGTGTTCTCAAACGTGCAAGTATTCTTTGCACTTTCCTTTCCGTGTCCATCACAGTAAGTGATTGTGGTGGAGGGTTGGGTAGCATGTTATGTTACTCTGAGGACGCCAAACTAGATCTTAATAATTGCGGCCCCTTCCATGTCTCCAATAGTTGCAATTATCTCAAATTAATGAGAATAAAATTTCATGGGTTCACTGGTTTTGAACTCACGTCCTACTGTTTACCAGTCAGAGCGTCTTACCACTACAACACCAATACATGTAATCGAAATATAATATTGACCCATATGGGTCAATATTATATTTCGACATTCGTTTTTATTAAAAGGATGGTAAAAATTAAAAGGATGTTAAAGATGTTGAAGATAAAAAGCTGAGAAACTTTTTTTGCAACATATTAGGACTTCATTGGACTGAGGCAATGTTGCAAGTCTGTAGGGATGTCGCCCAGCTGATATTGAATTTGAACAACCCGAAAGAAATGAATAGTACTACTCTGCCAATATTTCTAAAATATGAGGGGTTATCGGCGACCAAATACGCAAACCACTGAACACCAATTTATTTTCTGTAACCTCATATCATCCTAGTTCTACCATTTTCCCTAATCTGAATCCAAATTTGGCAGAATCGTTGATTTTTAGAGGATCACCACGACAACAGCTAAGACCAAGAAAAGCATCACTATTTAATTTAACTAGATTATTGAAAAAAGTAACCTTGTGTTGGTTGATGACAATGCAAGACAATCATTTGGTTCCAGGCCAAAACTAGGATACCAATAAACTCTTCCGTTTTATTGGCTTCTTTGTTTTTGTGTTTTGATCTTGGTTTACTTCTGACATTTTGTATTGTTTAAAAAATTCACCTTGTTAGGTTGTAGCAGCAGCGGCAATTACAAGTCAAAGAAGCAAAAATCAATGATTTTGATAAAAATTTCTTTCATCACAGCAATTCATCACTTTTGTTGTGTGGCGATGTGGGTCTTCCTCTGATTTGCATTGCTGTATTGATGGTCTTTGGCCAAACAGTTTGGAATGCTTGGGTTACCCTGGTATGTTGAAACCAACAATCTGGGGACACCTGGTTAGGTTGTGGCTCAGTGTGGTTGACAAAGCCGCTACGATTTGCGATAACTAATCAAATCACTACTCACCAATAATGACTTTGGCAAAATCTCTCAAATTGAAAACGTAATGTGATTTAGATGGAATTGGTAGAAATGATTTTATACATTCACTGTATACATAGTAAGTGGCGGAAACCACATTCTTGTTAAGTTTAACAATGGTATCCTTGAATCCTTTACTGAAATGCCACTCCAGTACAGAAGTGAATATTTTCGACAGTATAGTCTCATTGAACCCATCAATACTGATGATGTTCATATGACGAATCATTCGATTGGTGATTGCATTCATGGATGGAATCATTGCGGTGATGTATAGAATGTCGACAAGATCGACTCGTGAGATTGATTGAAAATCGTAAACATGTTTATGATCGATTAATTGACGAAGCAATTCGATTGCTGGTTGAGCACCGTACGTTTCTTTTTGGGGCATGTTCAGATCGTCTGCAAAGAAAAAGATGATTAAACAGTTGGTTGACATGGGTTTGTGGATCTCTGATAAGGAACAATCGACATCCCCTTATAAAATATTTCGAATGGATTCATCTATGTTATTGGAAACTTCAAAAAATTTGCCATGTTGGTAATCGCAAATAGGACCTGGGTTTAAAAAAACTCTCCTCTTCTTCTTTAACTTTAATTATATTACTCAAGTACTTATATTGCATTAATTGATTTGGCCCTGGAGACGCATGGCAATTATTATCCTCTAAGATTAGATGTACGACAATTAAAAACTTTATCAGCATTCAGCGACTTCCTTAGATATAAAATAAGCGTAACTAAATAATAATCTTTTTTAACTTCACCCTTTCCCAATTCTATTTTGGGGTCGGCGTTGCCTTCATTCATTCTACCATGCCAGAACCTTCTCTTCAGAGCCTACGCTCTTTGGCTGTACCCTATCCTGGCATGGCAATCCCGCTTTCTTTTCAATGCGTAGTAACAGCTATTTGCAGATAAATTTCCATCTTTTGTTTAAAGCAGAGATTTTTAAAGACTAGATGCCCTTCCTAACAACAACCCTTGTGTATTTACACGGGCTTGCTCCTCTCGGTGACTACATTTGACGAAAGTTCGAACAATTTCGGGTCGCAATGATATGATTGGTGTTTATATTTTAAAGGAATTGGCCAATAAATATAGTATACATTAATGAGTGCATTTGACTTGCGACCCAATGCATATTTGATTTACTAGGCATTTTAAGTTGCGTCTAAGGAGTGAACTACATTTATCTTTGGGTCCGAGTTGTTTGATTCTTGGTACAGAGGTTGTGGGTTCGAATATCGCCCAAAATTTTTGATCGAATTTTCTCGTTTTCGTAATGGCTGTAAATGGAAGTGTCCTGAAGTAAGGCGAAAGCGATCTCGGGATGAATGAGGTTGATTTACTGGATGTAATTAATTTAAAACTAGATTTAGGCTATATAAATATATATCCAGATGTAATATTTATAGATCTAAGATTCAGGTTAGTTTAAGTGAGTCCTTACTTACCTACGAAAATAATATATTTTTCCCCATCGCAGGACCATAAACACCTTTACGTCTTCTGTCCAGTTTGGCTAGAATGGTATCTTGTTATAAGGTTCAGGTTAGTTTAAGTGACTCTTATGAGTCCTTACTTACCTACGAAAATAATATATTTTTTCCCCATCGCAGGACCATAAACACCTTTACGTCTTCTGTCCAGTTTGGCTAGAATGGTATCTTGAGTTGTATTGGGGGAAGTTCTTGCTGAGAAATTGATAATGTTGGGAAGGTATTTGTCTTTGGGTAAATTTAAGAGATGGTTTAATACAATGGTGGACTTACCAGTGCCTGTAATTAATTTTTATTAAAATACAATTTAAGTGAAATAAATTATTGATTTTAAATAAAATANTTTTTTTTTTTTTTTTTTTTTTTTTTTTTTTTTTTTTTTTTTTTTTTTATCTATAGGTATTGACTTATCTTTTCTTTGCATATCTGTTCGTCTCGGAAATTTACTCAAAATTTCCGATCTTTTCCCTAAAATTTCTTTTTTTCCTTTAACTACAAACTGTGTGTTTGTAGGTCTCTTGGAAATGCACCTAAAATGCTGCTCTAAAATTCTCAAAATTATAGGTAAGTAGGCAATTATACTGCTGTCAATGTTTTTTTTCTTCTCAAAATGATAGGAGGTAGGCAATTATACTGCCTTCAAAGTTTTTTTTTTTTTTTTTTTAAAAAAAAAGGAACTTGGGTTATACATCTCTAAAATATNGTTTTTTTTTTTTCTTCTCTCTCTCAAAATTATAGGAGGTAGGCAATTATACTACCGTCAATGTTTTTTTTTTCTCTCTCAAAATTATAGGAGGCAGGTAATTATACTACCGTCAATGTTTTTTTTTCTCTCAAAATTATAGGAGGTAGGCAATTATACTACCGTCAATGTTTTTTTTTTTNCTGCCGTCAATGTTTTTTTTTTTTCTTCTTCTCAATATTCTCTTGAAATAAGTAGGTATCATAAAAAAGATGAATAGCTTGAAAATATTCTTAAAGATGATATATCATTCTTTTCTGGAAAAAATCATTATCCCCAAATATGTTTCCCCGAAAATCGCCACTCCTTTCGAATATCCACACAAACATACACCTGAATTCTTCTTGAAACTAAAAATGTCCATCAGACGAGCTCATTTTAACTCTGGGGACAGGTCCGTATCCAGGATTTTATTTCGGGGGGGGGGTCATGTAAAGGAATTTTTCCATATAGGGATTATAGGAAAATCAAATCTTTTCAAACATTTCGGGGGGGAGGTGAGGGTGAACCCTTAAAACCCTGTCCTGGATACGGCCTTGCCTGGGGATACTTACCTGTGGGTCCAATAAATAATATGGGCACTTCATTTTGTAGATACAAATCAATAAAATAGTTCTGTAAACATGTCACATTGGTTGGCACTATCAGTTCATTCGGTTTTACGTTGGACGGCAAAGTGACCTTGTCCATAGTTTCGATCCAAGATATCCACTGACCATTTTTTCTTTTGTCGTAAACATAATCGAAGATAGTTTCTTTTTCTGGATACGATTGATGTTTGCCAAATTTAAATTTAGCCGGTCTAGGATAAGTTTGACCAATCGAGTCTTCACCTGCGAGGGCAAGAAAATTTTGAAATATATTTAAATTTTCTGTGTCCGGGGTATGGCGGTATAAATGTGTCTTGAAATCCTATAGTAGTCCTCCTGAACTTATGGGTATCACACTGGCAATGCACTTCAGGCCAGGGTTAATTTTCGGTCCTCGGAAAATTTGGGGATGAGTAGTGCTTGTCATTTCGTGGTGAACTGAACTTCGTGAGGTCAATTAAGTAGCTTCTTTAATGTGAGGAGGCATTACCAGAGTGAAAAGTTTTGGTTTGTTAGAAAATCAGAGATTATTAGCTCATAAGAGGCTGTTGGGCCTTACCACAAAGGAACTCCACATTTAGACACATAAACCAGCTCCCATGGCTCAGTGGTCACTGCACTTGGAAGACCATGTTCGAATCCTGCTAGGGACAAAAAATTGTCACTGTGGTTTGGATGTTTTCGGGGCCCACGCAGACTCGTAAGGACAATGAGTAGCTATGAACAAATGGACATAAATGCGCATAGCGACCCGTTGTCAGCCTTGTAGGTAGAATGAAAATATCAAATTTTGAGGGGGTGGGGGTATTTTTTTTCGTGACGATTCCAAAATTTCATTGTTGGAAATAATAAACCAAAATTCAAAGTAATTGGATAATGATTTATAGTGGGAAAATCCTACAATACTGCAGTGAGCACCATAGTTGTGACATAATAACACAAAGAAACATCATTTATTTATTTACAAACAAACGTTTGCCAAAGTCGCTCGTCGGGGTAAAAGTAAAACATGTAAGGTGAGATTTGCTTTTTGCTGCCATTTAGTGCCAAAAAGGGGGGATTTTTTTTTTTTTTTTTCAAAATTATATTTTATTACAAAGAGCTTTTCCCGAGCTGTAATGGATATCTTCTAAGGATAGTTCTGCCAAAAATTAAAAACATTCAAGAAAAATCTCACTCTTAATTACTTTTGTTATTTTCCATTTTACTTTGGGTCGTGTGTACACTCTGACCATCACTCATCTAAAATGAGTTTCCTATAGAAAACATCAAACTTGTCCTTGGATATGTCCGTCATTGTTGAAGCTATGCCCCACGGTAAGGGGAATATGAGTGTGCACAGCAGCCATATTCTACTTTGAGTCGTGTGTACACTCTGACCATCACTCACCTAAAATGAGTTTCCTATAGAAAACATCAAACTTGTTCTTGGATATGTCCGTCATTGTTGAAGCTATGCCCCAAGGTAAGGGGAATATGAGTGTGCACAGTAGCCATATTCTACTTTGGGTCGTGTGTACACTCTGACCATCACTCACCTAAAATGAGTTTCCTATAGAAAACATCAAACTTGTCCTTGGATTTGTCCGTCATTGTTGAAGCTATGCCCCACGGTAAGGGGAATATGAGTGTACACAGTAGCCATATTCTACTTTGGGTCGTGTGTACACTCTGACCATCACTCACCTAAAATGAATTTCCTATAGAAAACATCAAACTTGTCATTGGTTATGTCCGTCATTGTTGAAGCTATGCCCCACGGTAAGGGGAATATGAGTGTGCACAGTAGCCATATTCTACTTTGGGTCGTGTGTACACTCTGACCATCACTCACCTAAAATGAGTTTCCTATAGAAAACATCAAACTTCTCCTTGGATATGTCCGTCATTGTTGAAGCCATGCCCCACGGTAAGGCGAATATGAGTGTGCACAGTAGCCATATTCGACTGACACTGGCCAGTTGTTCCCCTTCGAGTAGACTTGAAAATAGACGAGCGAAACTTTGAAATAAATGAATTTCAGATGGAACAATGAAAAAATCGATGGTTTTGTTGAAATCGAAACATGCTGGAATGATCCACTCGATGGTTTCTGTCACTGTAACAAAGAAAGTAAAGGCTTTTCATTGAGCCTTTGATCAGAAACAAACACTCGACACATACACGATAAGAAAATCAAATTAGAAATTAGGAAGCCAGCGTCAATTGCACCTTGAATACACTAGTTCTCGTAGGATCACTGAAGTTAAGCAAAGTCTGTCAAGGTTTTACTTCGTGGGTGACCACGTAGATTTGAGCTCTCTTGATTCCGGCTATTCCCGGACAAATTCAGGCTGTGTGAGGTCAATGTGGGTAGCTCTTGTGTAAGTTTCCAGAGACTGAAATGTAAAACCCGCGTCTTTTTTTGGAGTGGTCCTTTTGGGACTGTGAGACTCTCTCGTTTGAAAACCGTGTTGTAAATCTAAAAACAACGCTATAAATCAACATTCTACGATGTCTGTTACAAGCCAAAAACGGTCAAAGATAGTCCGTTAAAAAGACTCTGTACAAAAAGATTGAAATTTTTTAGGGTTAAATCAAAATTATATATGAGCCGCGAAGTCGATTTAAAAGTAAAAGGCTAATTTTTCATTTTTCGGCCTGTTACACTTTCAAAATATCAGCAAATTAAACAACAAAACTCTAAGTGGATTAAGGCTATTTTCTCGCAAAAACTGAACTTTTTTACGTATAACGCAAAAACTGAACTGTTTTTACCTTTTCAGCCCTATGTCTTTTTTTTACCTACACCCAAAAACTACGTTTCACCAAAATTTCAGCAAATTAGACCGAAAGTCCATTTCCTATGTTTTTGTGCGGGGTCCTTTTTATCACAGATCCTACCCATTTCAAACTGTTCCTCGTTTAATTTCTCCTTGAGAACATTTTGATAAGATTTTAAATAAGTTTGCCAACTGATACATGAGAGCTCTAAATAAATCATTCCAACTCTTGACACAGTGGCAGGTGATGCGTGCTCCAGCGATTCAGTTTCAAATATTAAATTCATTTTGTTGGACATTTTGATTATTTCTCCATTGATGAGACAAAGCTTTTTGTTATCATCCAGCACTGTAATTCAAAATATTATTTAGACAGTAAAATACAACATGGAAATAATGTAGCCGCCGAAGGGAGCTAACCCGTTTCATTAGATGACGGTCCTAAGCTCGTGTATATACAGAAAGTTTGGTGTTAGGAAGGGCATCCAGCCTTTAAAAAACACTGCTTCAAACCAATGATCAGAGATCATAGGCAAAAAGCGAGTTTCTACGCAGTTTCTATTGATACTGTGAGGAGCAAGCTGGTGTTACCGTGACAGGAAGGGGTTACAGCTAAAGAGAGTAGACACTGAACAAAAGGTTGTGGCATGATAGAATTAAGGAAAGCATCACCGACTCCAAATAGAATTGGAAAGAATGAAGTTAAAGAAGGAGATATAATATGAAATCAGGAAGATATATAGTAAACTGGGAGACCAAGAGGCAACAGAAACAGAATGCCGGTCTAGGATATGTTTCACAACATATCCTAGACCGGCTAAATTTAAATTTGGCAAACATCAATCGTATCCAGAAAAAGAAACTATCTTCGATTATGTTTACGACAAAAGAAAGAATGGTCAGTGGATATCTTGGATCGAAACTATGGACAAGGTCACTTTGCCGTCCAACGTAAAACCGAATGAACTGATAGTGCAAACCATGACTGACTCTGGGCATGCTAAACAGTCCCTTATATTTGTCGGTGTTTGTGTTATGATTTATGATCAACCTTAACTTATAAACATGAATGTAAACTTTGAAATATGAGTTCTTATTATTGATTCTTCAAATAAGTGTTGGGAGATGTCGAGATCTCTATAAGCGATCTCTCCAATACATTTTTTTTTTTTTTAACAATTTCATCACCTGTATTCATATTTTCAATCCACACAGCATCAATTGGTCCATCAAACATGATCCATTTTCTATCTGGAGTTGTACTAATGGCAAACTCTCTGAAAGTTTTCGCTAGAATTCCATCTTTCCACTCATGCGTAGCTTTATCAAATTCTCCATAAAGTTGTCCCATTGTAATAGATTTAGGATTGATTATTTTGTATTGTGTTTTAAATTCTTGCATGGATCCTTCAGTTTTGATTGCATTAATGTTGGTTAAGGCTTCTGCAAGTGTTTGATAGGCTGTTGTTTTACCACAAAATGATTCGCCAACAATCATTAGTCCATGTCGAACAAGAATCATTTCATAGACTTGGATTATTTTTTCAATATACCAATTGGTTCCTTGAACGTTTTTCTTTTCTAAATTAATTTTAATATGTTTTATAAGTTCGTCTCTATCAGTTGGTGGAAGTTTTATACCTGGAAAATCGAACAAATGTTGTTATTGTTGCTGTTCGAAAGCGTTCGATGATATTCATATGGACCAAAGAGGGCCACAGTCCCAACAGGATTACTCCAAAGTATTACATTATGGTCTAGGTTGGTCCGGTTTGTCTGGCTTCAAATAAATGGTTTTATTGTGATCGACTTTTTGAGCAATAGTTCTATATTGTTTGATTAATCCTAGCTCTATTTTTGCTATCGATAATATTCAATGCCAGAGCTAAGTAGCAGGACTAGTTTCGCTTCATAGTCGGAAACATACAACGACGATGTCGGAATGAGTGTAGGCTTTGACCGAGAAAAAAATCTTGCGTGGACTTTGTACGTAGACGTAGAATCAATCGTTAAGAATTTCATAAAACGAATAGATTATTTTGAATTTCATTTGCAATCAGTCTCTGTAGCAATAGTTTCCCATTACGATTTACTTTGGCTAGGAAACTAGCCTGTTTAAAGGTAGCGGCACCTGTTTCCTAACTTATCCGCTGCAATCAGTCTCCCATTAGTCGAAAAATCCAAGAGGGCAATTTTTTTTTATAAACCGCTCACACGCACCTGAGTGCATTTACGTGAGTGGATATATCTATATTCTGATTTTATAGAGGAAGCTTAATTTTATATTTAATGTAATATTTGTTTTGCAATTTTTTTGAACTTATCCGGATTGAGTGATAAGTTAAGTTGATCCTCTCAACTTGTTCAAGATGTGAAGAGTATTAGTTCAAGATGTGAAGAGATGAGATAAGTGGTGATTCCTCATAAACTGAGGAGCAAGGATTTGGTATTTGAAAATAGTTAGCCCTTTCCCTTTGCCTAAGTGACTAGGCACTCTGAACATCAGGATTTCAATCAGGATTACATTCAAATTATGGGACGATTAAGATACACCCATTTGTTAATGGTACATTTTAGCTACCAGGTTTGGTTTAGATGTTTTTGGTGAGGTTGGCTTAGGAACATTCTAAAAACCAAAATGCAGGATATTTCATTTTCAATGCTCCATGTTTACATCAATGTCTTACCTGGGAATAGATCTTGATATATTCCAATAAACAAAGGTAAATCTTGATCAAGAAATTTCGGCACATTTACATCAATGATTACTCTTAGCACAATTACAAACTCATCTTTGTCTGGATATTTCATTATCAATGCTTCATATTTACATCAATGTCTTACCTGGAAATAGATCTTGATATATTCCAATAAACAAAGGTAAATCTTGATCAAGAAATTTCGGCATATTTACATCAATGATTGCTCTTAACACAATTACAAACTCATCTTTGTCTGGATATTTCATTTTCAATGCTCCAGCCGCATTGAGAACACTCTTGACGGCACGCATTCCATAATCATAATGACTTTGAGAAGACAGTTGTTCTGAACATAACTTGTATGTGTAGACAATCTTCTCTGATAAAATTTTAGCACTTTGAAAACCCATTGAATAGAGGGATATTTCACCTGAAACCATTAAAGAAGAAATGACAAAGTTGGCCATAAATTATGCGCCAGACGTTTCGGTAGCAGAGTGAGCATCATACTCTGCTTGCACCACCGAGGTACCGAGTTCGAATCCTGGTTGGTCGAAAATTTGATTTTTTTGTTTCTTTCGAATTTTCTTCTTGGTCTGGTCATGTTTGGGGATAACTGAGCCGCCTGACGATAGTATGGTAAACACGTATGTTGTATCTCTTTATTAGATTTTGCTAATCAATCTTAGTGCCGCCTGTCAAAACATCTCCTCAAATCACTTGGTTTTAGGGGATGTTTTGACTATTTTAGGAGGTAGGAGGCTAAGATATTTTAGGAGGTAGGGGACTAAGATAGCCTGGACGCTAGCAGAAAAATATACTGAACAAACCACAGCAGCCCAGTCTAATTAGACCAAAAACTTATCTTATACTTTTTATTGTAGCTTATCGAAGATGTCGTACGGTTCAGGACGCCAGCGGTGTATGACGGTATCTTCGATTATTTTGCAGCCGCGTATTTGGAAACTTAATCTGTTAGGGATAATAATATTGGTTGAACACTTTTGTTCACTCGAAAGGTATATTTGGAATAGGGAAAGGAAATACCTTATTCTTTAACTTCACCCTTTCCTAATTCTATTTGGGGTCAACGTTGTTTTCCTTTTTCTACCATGCGACAACCTTTTGTTCGGTGCCTACTCTCTTTAGCTTTAACTCTCTTTTGGCACCTTAACCCTAGCTTGCTTCTCACAGTATCAATAGAAACTCGCTTTTTGTGATGATCTCTCATCATTGGTGTGAAGCAGATTTTTTTAAAGGTTGGATGCCCTTCCCAATACCAAGCCTTCTGTATTTACACGGGCTTAGGACCGTCACATAATAAATCTGGCTTGCTCCCCTCAATGGCTACATACCTATCATTGCATAATCTGGAACCATTATTGCAGCACTTCTAAACAAGACTTTCAAATTGTCCGGCAACTCTGTTCTTCCCGCATAGCCTGGATTCATTGTTATGAAGATCATGGCTTGCTCCCCTCGGTGGCTACATACCTATCATTGCATAATCTGGAACCATCATTGCGACACTTCTAAACAATACTTTCAAATTGTCCGGCAACTCTGTTCGTCCCGCATAGCCTGGATTCATTGTTATGAAGATCATGCTGGTCGGATTCAAACTGATTTCTGTTCCTTCAAACATGAACTTCTTCAGCTTGGCAATGGTTGCGTGTTGAATACTCTGAACCTGTTGAGCAACTACTGACAGAACTTCTATCTCAATACGATTGAATTCATCAAAACAAGCCCATGCACCTGAAGCAAAAAATATAGTAAAATTTTTAGGATAAAACACTTCGTGCAATTTTTACGAGACCGTTTTCATGATACAGGAGCTATTACCCTATTCCTGAAGCTATTTTTTTTTAAAAAAAAAAAAAAATATCTGGATTTCTAATACAGAGGCTGCTATTCTATAAATTTTGTTTTTTAACTGACAAAAAATTAATAGAATGATTCCGTTAAATTTTACCAAAATGCATCAGCGGTTTCTGAAAACAGTGAAAAAACGAAGGATATTTTTCCATCATTACCTACGAAAATTTCATCAAAATGGGAACACTGGTTTGGCTTCCAGCGCTTAGTATTTTTTTTCCCAAATGACCCGAAATATTTGAATATGACCCAAAAACCATAGAAAATGACATTTAATATTTAATTTGTGTTGTGGCAAAAAAAGGTCAACATTCTCTAGACGATTGCAACGAGTAGTATGCAAGTGGTCAGAAGATAAGCATTTTCTCAACAGGCCGAGCAGATGCTACCCATCAAATGAACACATTAAAAATCGGAACATAATGTTCATATTACGTAGTATTTGCTTGAGTAAAAGCATTTGCTCCGTTATGCGGACTACTTAATATATGATTCGCATGTAGGAGATTGTAAAAAATTCTTAATAAGTTCAATTTACCTGCAGATGCAACGCCTTTGAAAAATTTTCCCATAGCTTTAAAATCCAATGTATCAGAACAATTGAATACAATACACTGTTTAGCAACAGCTTTCGCCAAATCTTTGCTTGTCTCTGTTTTACCAGTTCCTGCAGGGCCTTCAGGCGCTCCTCCTAAATGCAATCGAAGTGCACTCATCAAAGTTCGATAACATCGATCTGTTAATGGCGTTATGACCAAACGATCTGAGTTTCCTAAATATTCATAACCATACTCAAGGGTTGTCGTCACCATACAGACGTTGACAATATTTTTGACGTTGTAATATCGAAGTTGACTCATCCAACAGAAGTCTTCTGTTTGGTGTGTCTTCGCTTTGACAAGTCCATCAACCACATCTTTGGCGTGGACATCAATAACTATAAGTGCACAAATAGTAAATCTTTCACAGATTGACAGTTTTCCCCGCACTTTAATAACCAAATCATCAATTTGCTCTTTACATGTACGGAATGTTCTATCTAAAGTTCGATCTTTGATAGATTTTTCAACCTCTGCTGTCCATACAAGTGATGATACACATATGACAACCATTCCTGGCCATTGTAAAGTCCATGAGACACGATCTGTTTTGTTATATGCACCAATTGAGAGTACACATATGTCTTGTAATGATTTTATCATCAGATCTTCTACTTGTTGTAACCATTTTTCAACCAGACCTTTGGCATCATTTGGTCTTATGAGTCCACTTAATGTTACTTTTTCACCTTCAGGAGAGATCATTCCGATTATTTCTAAACTTTCTGTATATTCGAGCAGATTGATTCCTGGAAACAAATTTTATAGACATATCAAAAGACTGATAATTGGGGCAACTGGAAAATTTAATTTTTGATCTTTTTGTGGGCTTTGGGTCCTGATATACTGTTTTAGGGAGTGTATTGGGTGTCCAGACAATTACGTCAGCGAAAAGAGACAGTACCTTTCGAACAGGATGTACCATAATTGGAATGACTTAAAAAAATAAGTTAATTTTTATTTTTACAGATTGTGTACTCTTGTCATCTCAGAAAATTTCAAAAAGAAGTATTACACTGACCTATACCGAAAAGTCCGTCACGAGTACAAGCTTTCCCTACCATTTCACCTCCGTAAGTAGTTGAAAATAATTTAATGAAATTCATTTTATGGATTGATTAAAAAGTTTCGACCAAATACTTACATGGACACGGGTGTCAAACTGTAACAATCATTTTAAAGAACCACAAAATGGGACTAAATTGATTTTTTTTTGCAAGGTTATATTGAAAGAAAAAAAAAAAGAAAAAAACGAGAAGTTACAAAAACTTTGCCTGTACCTACCTTTTGCGTTGGAATTCATCTTGCTACACATTGACCTTTTCTTCGAGTCATTTGAAACCTACCTTCGAATATTTTTTTCAAATGCGGTTGAACTCGCAAAGGATCTTTTGTTTCTGACAAGATTTCCAATAGTTCATCATTGGACAAGAAGAAAAATCTTGGAAAGAACAATCTCTTCTTTTCCAAATAGTCATTCAATCCTTTCTGTATCAACTCCAACATTTGATTACACTTCTCAAAATTGCTCAACATATTCTTCATTGCAGTTGCTGCCAGGATGTGTGTATCTTTGTTTACATAATTCAGAATGGTTTTCCAGGTATGATCAACTGTTTTAAAGTTCCTTGCTTCGTCTGGCATTTGTCTCATTATGTCTTCAGAACTAAATATAGGTTCCAAGTACATCCATGTGGCTTGCACTTGTAACCATATGTCTAGAATGTCTTGCATCATTATTAGTTTGTCCTCCCATTTTTCCATTTCATGTTCGAATGGTTTGATGTATGGAGAACCTCGCATTGTTTGAGCTCGAAGTATATGATCGTCTAACATGACTTGAATTTCATCAGTCCCCTGTATGATGTATGTGCCTAACATAGAAATGTGAAATTTACTGTTGAGTGAATATGAAACATGGATTTATCATTTTACCGGCTAAAAAAATCCCCCCCCCCTCTATAGCTAATATTTTACGTTTCAAAGCACGTAGAATCCAAAAATCTATTAAAAAAATCCGTTCATGTTCCGTTCCCTTTTGACGCACATTTGGCACTTGGCGTTGACGGATTTTGATTAATTCTGGAAAGCGGACGAATGGATTCTTATTTGATTTTTGGATTCTACATACCATGAAACGTAAAATATCAAATTTGGAGGGGGGTAAGTTTTTTGCGGTGACGATTCCAAAGGTTCATCGAAAATAATAAACCAAGAAACTCCCGTCAGATATTGGTCCAGTTCTGGAAGCAGTGTTTTACTGAGGCCTCAGCAGAATGAACTTTCCAGACATTATCCCGGGATGTCATATTCCTATAGACCACAAACCTACCAAACCTTCCGATTAACTAACTACCTCTGTATTTTGTCCCGATACGGTTTCTCTTCAGGAAACGGACCAAAAGAATATTGCAAGGATAGATATCTCATTGAGATATGCTTTTGTTAGCCCTGGTAAGATCTAAGTAGCCTTCTCATTCCGACAAAAAATCCTCCTATATGTTTTGACTTTTTTTTTTAATAATAAATTTATGCCCCGGAACCGCTTTCGCATGCCATTCCGGAAACGAGAAAACTCGATCAGAAAATTTTCGCTCCGGTCGGGATTCGAACCACAACCTCCGGACTAAGAGACAATGCTCTTAACAACTCGGCCACGGAGATCGGAATCGTTTTTCCTCCAATTAACTTTGTTGTTTTGACTATACTCGTAGTACCGCTCATTCTATAGTTAAAATGAGCCGTACCAGCTTTCTGCGACTTCAGGGCCATATTCTTATGACTTTATAGTATCCCAATCCGACCTGATTTTAGTTCTTTGCATTACCTGTATCTCGATAAGGAACCACGTCCAATTTGATATGTTCCCATTCGGTCACCATTTTGCTTAAATTAGTCTGAAGTTCGCTCTCTTTTGTTGCAGACAAACTAACTTCCTCCAGTTTGGTCATAATGTCGCCCACACCTAGGTCCACCATTTCTTGCAGACATGTACTATCATTGGGTGTAATATCTCGTCCCAACTCTTCACTCAAAATCTTCCAATGTCTCTCCTCCATACCTGGAGTGAATAATATTAATTAAAATTAACCGATCCAATGCCGATTCATTTTTCTCAATTGAAAATTATTTCTATCATTTTGAGTGACAACTATTTTTAGGTTGTTGTTTTTTTATATCGCCCAGCTTCACATAGTAGCAATGTTCTGTTATAATTTGCCGCAAACTGTTTTTCCTCCTGGTTTATTCAGTCCAGAATTCCGTTCCCCTTATTAAAAGGATTAGGGTTCGGACTTTTTTTAGGTTAGTCTGGGTCGCAGACCCAGCCTAAACTCAGCAGACTTCAACACGCATTTTATTTTTTTTGGAACCTAACCCAATACTACTCCCAACACGTTCTACCCAACAAACTTGGTGTTCAATTCTATTAAATTATATCGGCATTGCACTAACCACTTTTGTACATAATTTTATTTAAATCAAACAAAAATTTTAATTTCCATACAAAAATTGGAAAATCGGCCGTAACTCGAAAACGGTTGGAGGGCTTTCAACTCTGATATTTTTTCTGGGCTCCCAGTCTTTGTTTTTTTTTGGGGGGGGGGTCCATTCCTATCAAATGTTCTATATCTATTACCGTTTCTTATAGTATTCTATGATTTCCCATACAAAAATCGGAAAATCGGCCGTAACTCGAAAACGGTTGCATATTTTTGAACTGTGGTCATTTTTCTGGGGTCTCAGGCTATGGTTTTGGGGGGGTTCATTCCCATCAATTTTTCTATATCTCTTACCGTTTTGGCTAAACAATGAGTATTGTCAAAATTTTATTGTGCCCGATCCCGGATTCGAACTTGTAACCCTCGAATGGCTAGTCACAATTTTGCAAAATATGTCCTAAATGAAGGATAAAGATGTTACCTAAAACTTTCTCGCTTTGAGTTGATATGTTGTCGCGACAAATCTTAAGATATTGGCCAAAATTCGGAAAATTTTGAGGAAGAAATTGGAAAATCGGTCGGAAAATCGGCCATAAAATCGGCCGTAACTAAAATGGCCGGACAATACCGTGCCTATAACCTTCCCCGGGTAAAAACAAATAAGTGTGCAAAGTTTCGTGCAATTCCGAGCTGTAGCTCGTAAGTTATAAGCGAACAAACAAACAAATAAACAAACAAACAGACATTCACTTTTATATACATAGATAAATATAGCCAGCGTCTATAGCACGTTGAATAAACCAGTTCCAGTTACACCACTGAAGTTAAGCAACAACCAGCGAGGTATTACCAAGTGCGAGTCCACGTAGGTTCGCCCCTCGTGACGCTGGCTATTTTTCTGGCCCAACCCATACTGGGTGAGGTCAATGTGGGTAGCTGGTTTGCAAGTTTACAGCGAATGGAGGGTAAAACCCTTGTCTCGAATAACCAATAGATGATAAAGATACGTTAAGCTAAAAGAAAAAGTGAAATATTTTTTTAAAACAATGTCGATTCGTTTTAAAGAATTAAATTTCCCATTACCAGGGGGGGGGGGGATTAATATCTCTGACGCTGCATAATCTCACGTTCTGGTTGACCAAACCTTTGAGATAAAGTTACCTGGGTTGCTGATACATTGCAGGATAGGAACTTTTTTTCTGAAAGCCTCCACATTAGATCTGGTCATGTCATTCACCATCTTACATCCGATAGCGCCTTGTAGTTTCTTCGACAGCTGCAGTAACTGTTTAAACATGTTGTCAACTTTGTCTTTGATTTCCTCTGCATTTAATCCTTTGAATGGGCCTTTCAACCTAAAAGTAAAGTTTTGACTGTTAGGGCTAGGTAAACTTTGAAATGTGTGTTTATCTCTTTCAAATAGTGTTTTTTGACTTTCCTTTTATAAGGGCGGCCGTCTTTTGGAAGCGACTACGTGCAGTTGCACGCTAATACGAGCGACCTCAAACAAAAATCTCCATTTGACTCCTTGTAGCGTGTAGTCGCATGAAGTTGTTCGTAGTAGCGTGAGCTTGTAGTTGCTTCCAAAGGACGACTGGGGAAACGATACACACACACGAAAGGTGCATTTCTTAGGCGATTGGTGGACTTTATAGTGCCTTGGCTGAGATTAGCTACAGGTATTAGTATTGAGGAGTTACCTGGGTAGATAAGAAGAGATGTGATATCTATAGGGCTTGGATTTTGTATAAAAAACTTTTCCGTCTTTTTAGTTACGAAAGTTATATTTAGTCAGTCCGGCAAAGACAGTTTTTGAGGGATTTGTATAATAAGTGGAGGTTTCCTGGCCCGCGCGCCCGCGAGGATGTCACCCACAAGTAACTTCTCACAATCAAAATATGATTTCCTTATCTTGGAAACTTTCGAGCAAAAAAAAGTTGGGGTAATGTGATAGGAAATGATCCCCGAAATCTGATCGAGGCATGGCCGTATAAATGTAACATAACCATGACATACTTATAGAGCTTTGGTTTTACCATTTTTCCTGAGATTCATTAAAGTCCAATATAATACTCCACAGTTGATCAAAAGGTTCAAGTCTGTCCAGCATTTCATTTATACTTTCATAATTTGTTCTATCAATATTCAATAGCTCTTCTTCTTCATTGATCTTTCTTCCAATTGCTCTATCCTTTTCCAAAAGTTCCAGCAATGTTTTTACTTCAATTTGAGCTTTTTTAATTTCTTCAATATTATGTCCAATTTCTTTTTTCTCCACGAGAGCTAACATTTTCTTGTGGGCTATTATTGTTTTATCAAAATCTTCAACCCTTTGCAGTAAAGATGTTTCAACAGATTCTCGTTTGGTATTAATTGCTTTCATAGATTCATCAAGAGAATCGTCAATTGTCGATAACCATCGGAAGATTTTACTGTTGGTTTCAATATCTTTGTTGTCGAAGTTTGCTTTGTCAATCAAAAATATGACTTTATTACCTGTAATAAAAAAATGGAATATCATTAATTTTTTTTCTTTTTTCATCCAACGTTTTCTCCTTCTATTCCATTCCTTATGATACAATGTTTATTTTGTAATCTTCCACGTACCTATATGATTAATTTGTTTTTGTTTTTCATCCAACGTTTATCCTTTTGTTCCATTTGTTATGATTCAATGTTCATTTTGTAACCTTCTACCTACCTATATCATTTATTTGTTTTCTCTTTTCATCCAACGTTTCTCCTTCTATTCCGTTCGTTATGATACAATGTTCATGCTGTAACCTTCCATCTACCTATATCATTTATTTGTTTTCTTTTTTCATCCAGCGTTTTCTCCTTCTGTTCCATTCGTTATGATACAATGTTTATGTTGTAACCTTCCACCTACCTATATCATTTATTTGTTTTCTTTTTTCATCCAGCGTTTTCTCCGTCTGTTCCATTCGTTATGATACAATGTTCATGTTGTAACCTTCCACCTACCTATATCATTTATTTGTTCTCTTTTTTCATCCAGCGTTTTCTCCTTCTGTTCCATTCGTTATCATACAATGTTCATGTTGTAACCTTCTACCTACCTATATCATTTATTTTTTTTCTCTTTTCATCCAACGTTTTTCCTTCTGTTCCGTTCGTTATGATACAATGTTCATGCTGTAACCTTCCACCTACCTATATCATTTATTTGTTTTCTTTTTTCATCCAACGTTTTCTCCTGGCATTCTTCTATGTAGCGTATCATGGCAACAAGTTCTGACGTTGTGTCAGGTATTTCTGATACTCTAGTTTTCATTTCTTCAAATTCACTCAGGAGAATTTTGTTTTCTCTTCGAATACTATTCAGAAAATGATCTGTAATTCTTAATTTAAAATTATCTAAAATCTCAAATATAGATCTGTTAAAACTGAGTGTGTTAATTTCAAATAAATTCAAAGGTATTTTTCTTTTCCGAAGACCTAATTCTCGTTTGATTGATTCATAGAAGTCGATCTTTGCATCAAATTCGTCCAATTTTGGCAAAGGTTCTCGGTTGAATATTTCATCTAAGTCATGATTAGCTTTTCCATTGACGATAAACAAATATTTGTCATAGATTTTTAAATATTCAACTGGACCTGGCATGTTGTTATCAACAATGTCTACAGCTTCGTTGACTAGTTTTACTACTTGATCTTCGTTTGCGTTCACACTTTGTAAATATTCTTCATTTGTGTCTTCCATGTCTGGTATTGCTTTCATTTCTATTCGTGGTATGTTCGAACAGGATGCGATCATTTTTTTAAATATATTTCCAATCAGTATTTTAGTTTCAGCTAATGTTGGTTTGAATTCAAATCGAACGTTTTGTAATGATTTTTTCAATTGGATTTCTATAGTTATTAAGGATAGGTTGTTAAATTGTAAATCTTGAAGGTTTCCTGTGTAGAAGTTCCCTAGAACATTAATCAAATCAAATCGGTCATAAGTGTGACTTGCATATCGACTTTCTGTACCCAGATTTGGAGGCGGGCCAGGTTTATATTATGTCCTCAGCATTATTTAAGGTTTATGATTTGCAAAAATTTAGGCGAGTGGAATAAAGAATCTTATGAAATTCCAATTAGATCGCAGCAAAAGAGATCTTTGGGTGGATGTAATAAATCAAAACGGTTTTTTTGAAGATCGTTCGGTTGTTCACATGATCCCATTTTTACAATTAAATCATTTGACGGGACATCCATTCCAAATTGGCAACTATTTGAATATAAGTTGTGACGGTATCCTGTAAAATGATTACAATTTATGTGTACATAGGACATTGTAACAATTTATTTTCGAATTGGATTGGGTGGTAGATGCCGGCGGACGGCTGGCATCAATTTCTTCGAATCGCAAAGATAATTTGGGACGTATATAAAGAAGTAGCAACAATTTATTGACGCGATTTACGGGAAAGTTTGTGTCGACGTACTTTGTTGTTTCAAACTGAGTGTTCGGCGCGACGGTGGACATTAAAAAAAAAAAGAATTTGACTCAATTTTTTGATTTATTTTTGCGTGTAAACCCGCCTTCTAGCCAGCGTCTATGGCACGTTGAATACACTAGTTCCCGTCGATCACTGAAGTTAAGCAACATCCAGCGAGGTTGAACCATGTGGTTGTCCACGTGGGTCTTTCGTGACACTGGCTACTTTTCCGGCCCAACCCAGTCTGGGTGAGGAGGTTTGCAAGTTTTCAGCGAATGGCGGGTAAAACCCCCGTCCCGAATGACCAATAGAAGTAAAAGAGACGTTAAGCAAAAAAAGCCTTAGCAATGTTGTTGTTAACGTTCTCAACGACTCCTACTGTGTCTCCAGGCCAAGGAAGGCGGCCATTCCAACAGGATCTGTCCATAATGCTGACGAATCTATATTGGTTTGGTTTTGATGGACAGTTGAAAACATTATTTACATGATGCGCAGCCAGCATACATAGAGGACAGATAGTACAGGGTTCAGCAAGAATTTATATACCAGCTCTTTGAAGAAGTATCTGGAGCAGCACGGCTAGAATGAATAGCTCCAACGGATGTCGTCGGAACGGTGTTGATCGTCTTTGACCGTGCCGGAGGGCAGGGTAGTCCCTGTGCAAAGAACCAATCATCTTGAGGGCCTTATCAATTTATCAGGATTGTTGCTGTACGATTTAATAAGAATCTTTTGTTGTTGTTGTTGTTGTTGTTGTTGTTGTTGTTGTTGTTGTTGTTGTTGTAATGCTGTGCAAAAAGCAGATACTTTACAAAAGGTCGAACAATAGGAAATACCTTTCAAATAAGTTTGCATCATCTGAAGAAAGTGCTTTATAGAGTTCATCAAGTATTGTCTCAAATGCAATGACACCATTGAACTCATTGCATCAAAAAACTTTTCAATTCTTTTATAAGAAGGCTTTTCAACTCCAAGGGGCACCAGCGCTCTCCAAACATTTCTGTACTTCAATAAAAGCTCGCAACATTTCGACAACCAGTCGTTCAAAAGGAAATCTCTATTCTGGTCACATAATCTGGTTGTAATGGATTCCAATTCTGTCGCTAACAATGGTATGTTGGCTTTCATCAGTTCATCTTGGGGTATAATGAATTTGTTTTTGAATTCTTCTTGGCAAAGTTTGTTCAGTTTGATTATTATTTCATTGAGGAAGAATAGGTTGTGTGCCAAGTTATGTTTGGCTACCACTAGATTTGTATGCCAACTTATGGGAGCTCTGATTACTATTGTTGGATAAGGTTTGGGGTATGTAAATATATTCAATCTTCGTCTTTCGGCAATGTTTGATAGTTTTTGAAAGATGGCTGATTGTTTCATCGCTGTTTCATAGTCGGAATGTATTTCTTTTGTCATTTTATCAAATGCTTTGGGAAACCTAGAAAAAATATATTTTTATTATTTATATTTAAGTAGACTTTGCTAGGCATCCTTCACCTCGTTTCCACTTGAGTTTTCCTACCGTGCCGTTTTTTTCTCCTTTACGCATTTTTTTTAGTCCTCTTATTACGTGGTAAATATCTAACTTCATGAGGATAAAATTTCATGGTTTGGCTGAGTTTGAACCCACGTCCTACTGCTTAACAGTCGGAGCGTCTTACCACCAGGGACACCATAAATTCAATATGAAAATATTCAATAATGTTTTATAATGAACCAATTTGAATCGATCAAAAAAAAAATTCACCCCTCCAAGCCATGATCGACATGGAGAGACAGGGTGAGAACTATTTTTACTTTATCTTCCCTTATACGAAGTATAAGTAAGTAAAGTATTGTAGAGGTGAATTTTTTTTTTTTTTTTTGCTTTTCTGGACGAATTATGACCACTAAATACCAAAAAACGGGTCTAGAAAAAGTGTGTGTCCGCCCGTCCGTCCATCGGTCCGCAAAAATCGTGTTCGCGCCCTTGCGGCCATAATTCCAATATTCCTTGCATAATTCCAGCCAAAACCTTAACATTGGAGATAGCACCTTCTGGGATCAATTTATGGGTCAAAAGAGTTATTTTAGGGTGACCCTCTGGAACCCAGACGGCACGCCCGATTTTGATGAAATTTGAAACAGACACTCTTTGTAACATATTATCGGTAAATTTTGGGACTCATAGGCCTATCTTCATCTGGGGGCCCTTTATGGCACCATACCGGAAATTAGGGTCATCTCTCTAAAAGTGACAATAGAGCTCCAATTTTGATGAAATTTAAAACAGAGACCGTTTGTAACATATTATTATCATCGACAAATTTTGGGACTCTTGAGGCTATCTTCATCTGGGGGTCCTTTATGGCACCAAACCGGAAATTAGAGTCACCTCTCTAAAAGTGGCAATAGTGCTCCAATTTTGATGAAATTTAAAACAGAGACTGTTTGTAACATATGATTGACAAATTTTGGACCCCATGGTCTGTTTTCATTTGGGGGCATTTTAGGACACTAAACCTCAAATTCAGGTCACTTCTCTAAAAGCGGCAATATCACTCCAATTTCGATGAAATTTAAAACAGAGACAGTTTGTAGCATATCATCGACAAATTTTGGACCCCGTGGGGTTACCTTTATCTGAGGGTACTTTAGGGCACCAAATCTCAAATTCGGGTCACTTCTCTAAAGGTGCCAATAGAGTTCTAATTTTAATGAAATTTGAAACAGAGACTGTTTGTAACATATGATCGACAAATTTTGGACACCATGGGACTACTTTCATTTGGGTGCACTTTAAGACACTAAAACTCAAATTCGGGTCACTTATCTAAAACATAATCATTCCAAATTTGTTGAAATTTAAAATAAACACTGTGAAACTTGACAAATTTTTGGTCTTTTAAACCTATCTCCACTGGGTGCCCTTAAAATATTTTCACTAGAGAACCGCGACAGCAGCCGAAGGCTGTCACATCTAATTCAAATAACATTTTCTCTAAGGAGCTGCGACCACAATCGTAAGATGTCAAAGGCAATTCAAAATTTTATTTTCCACTATAGAGCTGCGGCAAGAGTCGAAGGCTGCTAAATCTAATGCATATAATATTTTCACTAGAGTGCTGTGACATCAGCTGAAGGCTGCCAAATCTATTTCAAATTATATTTTCTCCAGGGAGCTGCGACAACAATCGGAGGGTGCTAAATCTAATGCATATATAATATTTCTGTGACAACAACCGAAGGTTGTCAAAGGTAATTGAAATATTTTCTTTTTAACATTAGAGGATTAGAGCTGCGAAAATAGCCGAAGACTGCCAAATTTAATTCATTAAATAATTTTACTAGAGAGCTGTGACAACAGCCGAAGGCTGCCAAATCTAATTCATATAAATATTTTCACTAGGGAGCTGTGACAGCAGACGAAGGTTTTCATTAGAGAGCTGTGACAACTATCGAAGGTTGTCAAAGGTAATTCATATATTTCTTATTCATATAAGAGCTGCAAAAACAGCCGAAGGCTGCCAAATCTAAATCATATATTTTCTTCACTAGAGAGCTGAGACAACAGCCGAAGGCTGCTAAATCTAATACATAAAATATATTCATTAGAGAGCTGTGACAACAACCGAAGGTTGTCAAAAGTAATTCATATATTTATTATTCACATTAGAGCTGCGAAAACAGCCGAAGGCTGCCAAATATAATTCATATATATCTTCACTAGAGAGCTGTGACAACAGCCGAAGACTGCCAAATCTAATTCCTATTATAATAATTTTACTAGAGAGCTGTAACAATAGCCGAAGGCTGCTAAATGTAATGCATATAATATATTCATTAGAGAGTTGTAACAACAATCGAAGGTTGTCAAAGGTAGGTAATTCATATATTTCTTATTCACATTGCAGCTGCGAAAACAGCCGAAGGCTGCCAAATCTAATTCATATATTTTCTTCACCAGAGAGCTGTGACAACAGTCGAACACCTGAAAGTCACACATAGTAAAGCGCAGAAAAGAAATAACGCCCTCAAAGCGTTTGCGGGTAGTAACTGGGGTAAAGATAAAGAAACGCTGACAACCACCTTCAAAGCTATTTGTAGACCCATAATCAATTACGCCGCGCCTGTATGGTCACCACAAGCAAGTGAAACCAATTGGAAAAAAATGCAGACTACCCAAAACGCAGCTCTACGCATCATTACTGGGTGCCATCAAATAACGAACCAAGATCATCTGCATAAGGAGTCCAAAATGATTCCAGTTAAACCCCATACAGAAATGCTATCTCAACAATATCTGCTCTCCTGTTTGCTTCGATCACATACTTGTAATAATATCACTAACGCCCCACAACCTCCTAGGAGGATCAAAAAGAATTTATCCAATTCTTATCTTCCCGTGTTAAAAGAGAAGTATGAGTGACACAACAGGATTGACAACGTGAACTATAAAACATGTCTGAAGCAGATTCACACTGACATCACAAATCATGTTATTGAGAACTATTCAATAAATAGAGTACTCAATACTGGCTCCCCACCCGAAGTTGATAATTCCGAAAAATTTCACCCCAGATCCACCAGAACAACTTTATCCCAACTTCGCTCCGGGTGGAGTAACATGTTGCAGACATATAAATCCAGGCTAAACCCTGAAGTGTCTGATCGCTGTCCTCTTTGTATGCTGGCTGCTCATAATGTAAACCATTTGTTCAACTGTCCATCAAATCCAACCAATCTGGAGCCGTCAGCACTTTGGACGGATCCTGTTGGTGTGGCTGGCTTCCTTGGACTGGAGACACAGTGAGAGTCGTCGAGAACGTTAACATCAACAACAGCCGAAGACTGTCAAATCTAATTCCTATTATAATAATTTTACTAGAGAGCTGTGACAACAGCCGAAGGCTGCTAAATCTAATGCATAAAATATATTCATTAGAGAGCTGTGGCAACAACCAAAGGTTGTCAAAAGTAATTCAAATATTTTTTATTCACATTAGAGCTGCGAAAACAGCCAAAATTGCCAAATCTAATTCATATATTTTTTCCCCTAGGGAACTGTGACAACAGCCGAAGGTTGTCCAAGGTCATCAAATACCTGCGACATCTTCCGGAGCCTGCCAAATTTCTAGAATAAAGGAAGATAAAGTTTAGTACGGTTTTCCGTACCCTTAATTTTATTCCACTTTTGGTGGGGGTATTTTTTTTAGTCAGTAAAATAATAAAGCCATGTGTCACATTGGCAGAGTTTTTTTTTCTTCTTAATATAATGTCTTAATAGATTATATTTAGAAATCGAGCTTCTCTTTTGGTCATGTCACATCTACTGGTCGAATCCGAATCGTAATCATGTTTTCCAGGAGTCACCTTAACCTCCCATATGCCCACCAGTTAACACATGAGTCACTTACCTTTTTCTTAATTTATTTTCTAATTTTTTATCCTTACTAAATATATCTATTTTGGATTCAGAGAATTTTGCTATCAATTGTTCGGGGAATCCCTGGAAAAACATTTTAAAAGATAAAAATTAAATAGAAAATGAAAATAAAATATAAAAATAAAATTCATTGGAGGGGGTATAGTGTATACCCTACTGTTTTAGAAACAATACCCTCATTTGAGCTTAATTTTTTACCTCGAGTGACAAAAAAATATATCAGGTGCAGACAGTTCAGTGGATTTGACAATTCTAAACTATGTTCATGAGGTTAGGCGCAACGATTAAAATAACTAATCACAAAAATGTTATTTTTTCAGATTTATGTGAAGGAAAATACATCAAGAACACCGACAATAGGAGACGGTCATATGAAAACGAATCATTGAACCCGTTTTGTAACTTTGAATGATGTTGTTTGTGAGTTCATAAAATAACGCTAACTGTTCTTAAACACAGGTATTTATCGATCCCCTTGATCGCTTATATATTTTTATAGAGTTGTTGTTGCAGCAGTGTTCCTCCTAAAATTAGCCTTTCTTCCCACTGTTGGAATCAGTATGTGACAAATGGCGGAAATAGGTTTATTTAAAGTTACCGAAAAGGTTTTGATGGTCCTTTGGCTTTGGCCGGAACAGTGAGTATATGCGTTTCAGGCAGTCCTGGTGTGTAGAACCGGCCATCGTGATGACTATGGCCGGTTATATATATATATATCATTTTTTTTTNCTACTCAACATAGTGAAGAAAAGATTAAAAGAAAGGGTCGAAGGATGCATTGACGTCGATCAATTTGGATTTAGGAAAGGGAAAGGGACAAGGGAAGCGATTTTGTGTTTACGACAGATTTTAGATAGAAGATTAGATTATAATAAAACAACAATTGCTGTATTTATCGACTTAGAGAAGGCTTTTGACACCATCGACTGGAAAATTCTATTTAAAACACTTAGAGAGAAAAACATAGATTGGAGAGATAGGAAACTGATTTTAAGTTTATACAGACAACAAGAAACTATAATAGACATTAATGGTTCAGTAAAAACAGCAAATATAAGAAGAGGAGTTCGACAAGGAGGCCCACTGTCGCCGTATCTATTCAACCTGTTTATTGAAAATGCGAATATCAGGTCTTGCAATTTAGGGCCTCTTCTATCTGATGACAATGAGGCCCTCAGTACTTCCGCTCCTTGATATATTTCTATTCCGATAATAATAATAATAATAGTCCCTTATTTATACTGCCCGAATAGGACTGACACCGGCAGTTCTTTGGGTGCTATTATTATGTGGTAAATATCTCAAATTCATGAGGATAAAATTCCATGGGTTGGATTGATTTGAACCCACGCCCTAACGTTTACTAGTGAGAGCGTCTTACCACTACACTACCAACCCATATAGTTGTAGGGTAAAATTTGTGGGTAGGGATTTACTTCAAACCGTCTGAACTCGATTGTTTTTTTTTTCTGTCAAATTTTGGAGTAGAGACCTGTCTGTTTGAGTTGGTTAGAATCGATTTCGGTTTGTTTGAAAATGGCTCAATGTCTACTCTAATTTTAGAAAAGGGCAATTGTTTCAATTACCTCATTCAAATAGAAGTCCAGTCTCTCCAGATCAACTGGACTTATGAACATTTGTTGTTCCTTCTCGATCTTCTCGAGCAACGTCATCCTTTGTACGTCTGGATCTACTGGTTGGTCCGTCCGTAAACTTCTCAATAATCTGAAAATCACGACACCAATCATATTCTGTTTTGTAGATATCCAATATACAGGCTCTCATTATTTTCACAAAAGTTATCCGTCGAAATTTTCAAAATATCTCTGATCATATGGATGCTTCCTAAATGATCTCCGAGCATATGGACGCTTCCTAAATGATCTCTGAGCATATGGATGCTTCCTAAATGATCTCTGAGTATATGGATGCTTCCTAAATGATCTCTGAGCATATGGATGCTTTCTAAATGATCTCTGAGCATATGGATGCTTCCTAAATGAGATATGGATCAAAAATTGCTGCAGCAAGTATGCTGCAGAAATGCGCCATCCGTGGGCCTTTTGAGTAAACTGAAAAAACTCATTATAATATTAAGCAATTGCATTGTATCTTAAGACGGATTACCTTTAAATTAGGTCTGTTATAACGTTCTTCTGATTCAACTTATAAAGATAGAACACGACAAATCCGACCATTCTTAAGACATATTGTTCACAAACAGACAGACACACACACACACGGACCAATGGCTGAAACTCTAGATTTGGACTCTGGGGATCTAAAAAAGTGTTTTTGCGTTGAAAACTCGACATCTAAAATTTAAGAAAATTACATTATACATTATGCATCATTAAGGGAACAGTTAATGAACTGGTTTGGCGTAGTCCTCTATTTCAGGATTGAATTGATGTATAGGGAAACTTATCAATTATCATTATTATATTCCACTCACTCTAATTCCTTGTGCTGGCTCTTCTGTTTTTCAATATGCTTCTCCTCTCTCGCTCTTCGTTTTCTCTCTTTCTCTTCTTCCGCTTTCTTCTTTATTTTATCCCTTTCTTTCTTCTGATATTCTTCAGACATGAGTTCCTACAATATAAATAAATAATGGAAATATCAAACAATCAGAAGTAAACCAATGTCCTAACACACACACACATTTTTTTTTTTTTTTGTACTGAACATATTTTCTTTATTTATATTATATTCGGTTACATAATTCAAAAATAAAATATTGAAAACAAAATAAAGAAATATGCTACCCCACTTGAAAACCATTTATAGATATAAATGAGTTTGTGTTAAGTGGGGTTCAACCACTTGTAGAGCAGTGGAAAAAAAATTCACCCCAGAACACCCGACCCCGTCATACCAGTCAGTCCAAAGAGGAATCCCCCCGTGAGACCAGATTTTGAATCAATGAAACAACCAGTCACACAGGAAAACTCAACTCCGAACTGACCGAACTGACGAAAACGAAAGTCCAAAAGGTAAACCATTCTTCCACCACTCCACAAGTGGACATATCCATATTCTGAAATCATAGTTACAAGGAATTAGGTAACGAAAAATAAATTGATAAAGATAAGTAAATTGGGGGGGGGGGGGTATTTCTTCTTAGATAATAGTATAGATTACAGCATAAGTTTGTCAAGCTGTGATGACAGATTAAGCATAGCTCTCAATGAAAGAAAGAAATGAAATAAGCGCGGCAAACCAAACCCATTCTGGAGTAGGAGTTGTGATTAACTTGGTCTGACACACACAACACACAGACAATTAGAAAGCAATGAAATAAGCGCGGCAAACCAAACCCATTCTGGAGTAGGAGTTGCGATTAACTTGGTCTGACACACACACACACAATTAGAAAGCAATGAAATAAGCGCGGCAAACCAAACCCAATCCGGAGTAGGAGTTGTGATTAACTTGGTCTGACACACACACACACACACACACAATTAGAAAGCAATGTAAGCGCGGCAAACGAAACCCAATCCGGAGTAGGAGTTGTGATTAACTTGGTCTGACACACACACAATTAGAAAGCAATGAAATAAGCGCCTCAAACCGCGAAAATGTTTATTGACAATGAAATATCTCTGGTTCTTTGTACATCACCATTTGATATTATATTTTTCAGTACTCTCTTTGATGTATAGTAAAAAGCCATGCACCAATCGCAGACGTTTTGCAGATAAAATGGTATAGTCTCATCTGTTAGATCTGCGGATTTTCTGTTAATTAGAACTTGTAGGAAACCCTACAACTTTCAGATGCTAAATTGCACCAATCTTTCTTTTTGGTTTATTATTTTCAAAACTATGAAATCGTCCAGAAAAAAAATCCCCCCTTCCCTCAAAATTTGATATTTTACGTTTCAACGTACGTAGAAGCCAAAAATCGAATTAAAGATCCGTTCGTGCACCGTGCCATACCACTTAGCTCGACGAGTTTGATTAATTTTTGGTATGAAGGTCCCAATTGGGCTAACTTTACCCCGAAACTTTTTGTCACTGTCAGTCACATATTTAGGGTTCCACTTTCCGGGGGGGGCAAAATTAAACCCCAAATGGGACCTACATGCCACGTTAAGTGGCAAAAGTGGCGGATGAACGTATCTTGAAGCTTGAAACTTATTTTAATAGGAAGGGTTGTTTTTCTAGCCAGTTATTTTAGTCATTATTCCTGATCACTCTGACGAGACTCCGCCTCCCCGACTCACCGCATAGGTCACAGTGTCCGCTTTGGCCCTTTCTTCATAATATTTTCTTTTTTCTTCTTGCATTCGCTCCAAACTTGCATCCGACCGCAGTCTGGGTATTTTTATATTTCCATGTTCATCAACAATATTGTAGTCTTCATTTCGACTTCGTTTTGAAATGAGTCGCTCAAGTGGAGATTTGTAGTCACGAAGTCGTTTATCAATTGGCGGTTCGGCAGCCGCTTTGTAAAAACGACTCTAGAAAATTAAATTATAAAATCGATCAAATTTGAGTTGAACCCGTCTAATAAACTTCCACTCAAGAGTCTATTTTTTTTTAAAAAAAAAACACGGCACAATCAACAGATGACAACACCGCATGGTATACAGCATGCCTCAAAAGTCCTAGCCCTGTAACTTTTGAACGGCTAGAACTTTCAAAGTTCTCTTTTATTTTCTAAAGATAGGAAAGGGCCCGTGGCAAATTTGCTGGTGGTATATTCGAAAATTCGAATATCGTTTAGATTTTGCAACGTGGAACCTATTACTCAGCAAATGGTTTTAAAATGGTTGAATAAGTGTCCTTGAACTATCACAACAATTAAAACGCCAATTGGACTTACAAGGTACAGTTTACCAGAGAAAGAATGTCTGTTTTCTACTGAAGGTGTAATTTCTTCCAATTCATTTATATCTCTCAATGTCCCTAATGAAAATAGGAGAAATTGAGAGAAGGTACGTGAGAGAGTGACATTCTCACAGGCCGAGTACAGAAAGTAACTCTGCAATATTATTATGTTACTCATTTAATTATATTGAGAGAAGGTACGTGAGAGTGACATTCTCACAGGCCGAGTACAGAAAGTAACTCTGCAATATTATTATGTTACTCATTTAATTATATTGAGAGAAGGTACGTGAGAGTGACATTCTCACAGGCCGAGTACAGAAAGTAACTCTGCAATATTATTATGTTACTCATTTAATTATATTGAGAGAAGGTACGTGAGAGTGACATTCTCACAAGCCGAGTACAGAAAGTAACTCTGCAATATTATTATGTTACTCATTTAATTATATTGAGAGAAGGTACGTGAGAGTGACATTCTCACAAGCCGAGTACAGAAAGTAACTCTGCAATATTATTATGTTACTCATTTAATTATATTGAGAGAAGGTACGTGAGAGTGACATTCTCACAAGCCGAGTACAGAAAGTAACTCTGCAATATTATTATGTTACTCATTTAATTATATTGAGAGAAGGTACGTGAGAGTGACATTCTCACAAGCCGAGTACAGAAAGTAACTCTGCAATATTATTATGTTACTCATTTAATTATATTGAGAGAAGGTACGTGAGAGTGACATTCTCACAAGCCGAGTACAGAAAGTAACTCTGCAATATTATTATGTTACTCATTTAATTATATTGAGAGAAGGTACGTGAGAGTGACATTCTCACAAGCCGAGTACAGAAAGTAACTCTGCAATATTATTATGTTACTCATTTAATTATATTGAGAGAAGGTACGTGAGAGTGACATTCTCACAAGCCGAGTACAGAAAGTAACTCTGCAATATTATTATGTTACTCATTTAATTATATTGAGAGAAGGTACGTGAGAGTGACATTCTCACAAGCCGAGTACAGAAAGTAACTCTGCAATATTATTATGTTACTCATTTAATTATATTGAGAGAAGGTACGTGAGAGTGACATTCTCACAAGCCGAGTACAGAAAGTAACTCTGCAATATTATTATGTTACTCATTTAATTATATTGAGAGAAGGTACGTGAGAGTGACATTCTCACAAGCCGAGTACAGAAAGTAACTCTGCAATATTATTATGTTACTCATTTAATTATATTGAGAGAAGGTACGTGAGAGTGACATTCTCACAAGCCGAGTACAGAAAGTAACTCTGCAATATTATTATGTTACTCATTTAATTATATTGAGAGAAGGTACGTGAGAGTGACATTCTCACAAGCCGAGTACAGAAAGTAACTCTGCAATATTATTATGTTACTCATTTAATTATATTGAGAGAAGGTACGTGAGAGTGACATTCTCACAAGCCGAGTACAGAAAGTAACTCTGCAATATTATTATGTTACTCATTTAATTATATTGAGAGAAGGTACGTGAGAGTGACATTCTCACAAGCCGAGTACAGAAAGTAACTCTGCAATATTATTATGTTACTCATTTAATTATATTGAGAGAAGGTACGTGAGAGTGACATTCTCACAAGCCGAGTACAGAAAGTAACTCTGCAATATTATTATGTTACTCATTTAATTATATTGAGAGAAGGTACGTGAGAGTGACATTCTCACAAGCCGAGTACAGAAAGTAACTCTGCAATATTATTATGTTACTCATTTAATTATATTGAGAGAAGGTACGTGAGAGTGACATTCTCACAAGCCGAGTACAGAAAGTAACTCTGCAATATTATTATGTTACTCATTTAATTATATTGAGAGAAGGTACGTGAGAGTGACATTCTCACAAGCCGAGTACAGAAAGTAACTCTGCAATATTATTATGTTACTCATTTAATTATATTGAGAGAAGGTACGTGAGAGTGACATTCTCACAAGCCGAGTACAGAAAGTAACTCTGCAATATTATTATGTTACTCATTTAATTATATTGAGAGAAGGTACGTGAGAGTGACATTCTCACAAGCCGAGTACAGAAAGTAACTCTGCAATATTATTATGTTACTCATTTAATTATATTGAGAGAAGGTACGTGAGAGTGACATTCTCACAAGCCGAGTACAGAAAGTAACTCTGCAATATTATTATGTTACTCATTTAATTATATTGAGAGAAGGTACGTGAGAGTGACATTCTCACAAGCCGAGTACAGAAAGTAACTCTGCAATATTATTATGTTACTCATTTAATTATATTGAGAGAAGGTACGTGAGAGTGACATTCTCACAAGCCGAGTACAGAAAGTAACTCTGCAATATTATTATGTTACTCATTTAATTATATTGAGAGAAGGTACGTGAGAGTGACATTCTCACAAGCCGAGTACAGAAAGTAACTCTGCAATATTATTATGTTACTCATTTAATTATATTGAGAGAAGGTACGNTACTTACCTTTAGACTTGTTACATTAAAATTACTTACCTCTAGACTTGTTACATTAAAATTAATTACACCTAGAAATGTTACATTAAAATTACTTACCTTCAGACTTGCTACATTAAAATTACTTAACTCTAGTATTGTTACATTAAAATTGTTTGCCTCTAGATTTTTTCATTAAAATTACTTACCTCTAGAATTGTTACATTAAAATTACTTATCTCTAGAATTTTTACATTAAAATTACTTACCTTCAGATTTGCTACATCAAAATTACTTAACTCTAGTCTTGTTAAATTAAAATTACTTAACTCTAGTCTTGTTACATTAAAATTGTTTGCCTCTAGATTTTTTCATTAAAATTACTTACCTCTAGAATTGTTACATTAAAATTGGTTGCCTCTAGATTTTTTCATTAAAATTACTTACCTCTAGAATTGTTATATTAAAATTACTTACCTTCAGATTTGCTACATTAAAATTACTTAACTCTAGTCTTGTTAAATTAAAATTACTTAACTCTAGTCTTGTTACATTAAAATTGTTTACCTCCAGAATTGTTACATTAAAATTACTTACCTCTAGATTTGTTACATTAAAATTACTTACCTTCAGACTTTTTACATTAAAGTTTTCAAATTGTGCCTTTCTACCGATGTAATGTAATTTATAACGTCCGTAATTAGAATTATGATAATCAAAAATAGTGAAGTCTGACATATTTTTTTGTACATTTATAAAAATACCAGACGAAGGTGCCTGATTGTAAGGTAATGTCCTTCTGACTAAAGTTCGGTAGGGAGACAGTAGTTTGTACTTTTCAGTTGTCTCCATGAACGAACAATAGGGACGTCCCACAAAAATTATACTTCCAACACCTTCAATAGCACCTCCAAAAGGTTCGACGACTTTTGTATAAATAAATTCTTCTTCATTATTGAGAAGTCCAAAGGTGATATATTTAAACTGATATGTTAGACCTGAAAATATTAAAAAAATTAACTTTTAAATAAATTAAATTAAAACAAAACACCGAAAGCTTATTTGAATTAATTAATTTATTTAAAAGTTAATATTTTTTATATATAAGGAGATTCCTCTATGTCAGGATATATTAGGAGATTCCTCTATGTCAGGATATATTAGGAGATTCCTCTATGTCAGGATATATTAGGAAATTCCTCTACGCCAGGCTATATTAGGATATTCCTCTATGTCAGGATATATTAGGAGATTCCTCTATGTCAGGATATATTAGGAGATTCCTCTATGACATTATATAATAGGAGATTCCTCTATGTTAGGATATATTAGGAGATTCTTCTATGTCAGGCTATATTAGTAGATTCCTCTATGTCAGGATATAATGGGAGATTCCTCTATGTCAGGATATATTAGACACTTTAGACAATTTATGGTAGCTTTTAATTGTAGCTTTAAACAATCAATGTATTGGTACCATGCACTGTATAAAGTACCCGCGCCCAAAGTTTGGCTTCAATATCATCCCTTCGAAGGCTTAGAACATACATATTTTTATATACTATGATGGAAAATATTGTTTGTGACAATTATTAAAGGTCTCATTAAAATAAGTATCATAAATTGATTACTATAAGTTTTTTCTAAAACGCGGGTACTTTGTACCCCCCCCCCATG
>CM022883.1:16462903-16519516 GCA_012654025.1 Pachypsylla venusta
CCCCCCCCCCCCCCCCAGGCAATGCTAGGGTTAAGTAAGGACAAGGAAAGTAAGTACTATTTTTATTAGATTTTTGGGCTCTACGTACCTTGCTGATTGAAAATAATGAGCAAAGTGACGAAGAATGAAAAACTAATAACCAAATAATTATATATTTCTCCATTTTTTCACAGATTGAATAGAAAGATTTTAGAAATCACTTATTCAACTTAATCATCAGAGGACAAACATTATGAAACTGACAAAAATAGAAAGTCTGACTGGAAAATTACTCTGCCAAAGTGTTGAACTAAATCTTACATTAACATTACTTGGGGGACAAAGCTTTCGATGGAAACAAATTCACCAAACTGAAAACAATAAAATAGTAGAAACCAAATGTGTAAACCAACATATGGACACCAAACCCAGGGGAGATTATTTTCAAGGCGTGTTTAGTGAGTGTTTGTGGGATCTCTGGCAAGATGATACTTACCTTTACTATGAAATATTCACCCATCAAAAATTATCTCACCAGGAAATAGAAAGTATGCTGAGAAAATATTTTAGATTAGAAGAAAATTTGGTGAATCTTTATCAAGAGTGGTCGAAGAGGGATGACTTTTTTAAACGCACATGTAGTGATTTTGTTGGTAAGTAAACAGTGTGAGAGAGATTGTGTTGAGCTAATGCTTCACACAGTTTAATTTCTCATTCCATACAAAAAAAATATGTCTATGCTTGGATTTGAACCAACAATCACAGGTTAAGAATACGTCACGCTATCAACTGAGGTGATAAGTCTATTTCTTTACGTTAGTTAAGTAGACACTTTACTTCTTTTTTTCGTCTTATTGTTAGTTTTGTGATCTGTATGTCTCACTCAATTTTTGGGCCCCCATTTGACCTCAGGTGGACCAATAGGGTCCCAATTTTTTTTTTTAATTTGGCTTATCGTCTCTTTAACATCTATTGGTCATTCAAGACGGGGGTTTTACCTTCCATTCGCTGGAAACTTGCAAACCCACATTGACCTCACCCAGCCTGGGTTGGGCTGAGAAAAAGAGCCAACGTTACGTGGTGTTCCCAAGCGGCCACCCATCCCAGTACTGACCACGCCCGACGTTGCTTAACTTCAGTGATCCTAAGGGAACTGGTGTATTCAACGTGGTATGATCGTTGGATAAGGGTCCCAAAAAATTAGTTTATTGCATGACATAGTGAATGTTCATAACAAAGTTTCATCAACATGAGACAAGAAGTTCGAGACCTAAAGAAAAATCGTTAATTTTAGAATGCACTTTGTTCTGTCAAATATTACATTCACATCCACACGAATCCCTTACAAAGTATTAAAAAGAAGTGCCCATGAAGTAGGGGTTGTGTGTCCCAATATCGCAACTTAAACCCTTTTGCCCACAATCTTCTTTGTCCTTGAAAACAAGAATGGCAATATCTAGCAAAACGCTAGTTTTGCAACGCCAATATAAACAAAACGGGCGTGCTATAGGAATCTTAAAGAAGTACAGCTACTTACAAAACAAAAGTTAGAAAGAACAATAGGTACCGTTGGATCAAGGTCCGGTTATGACCTAAGGCTGTCCTTTTCAAAAAAAAATACAGAATTTACGTTTCGATAAAAGGAATGGAGACTAATTTACCGTTCATTTTTGATTTCAGGAATTCGAATGATAAATCAAAATCTAGTCGAAAACATTTTCTCATTTCTTTGCTCGTCCAATAACAACATCGCTCGCATATCAGGAATGATTGATAAAATGTGCAAACACTATGGTGACCTCATAGGAGATGTAGACAATAGCAAATACTACAGCTTCCCTGGCATTGAACAGTTGGCCAAACCCAATGTAGAACCCAAACTGAGAGAACTCGGGTTTGGATATCGTGCCAAATTTATACAGAAATCTGCGGAGTATATTGAACAAAATGGCGGAGAAGTTTGGTTAGACAAATTGAAGAAGATGAATTATGAAGATGCAAGAAATGAACTGCAGAATCTGCCCGGCATAGGAGCTAAGGTAGGACAGATTTAGAGAAGTTTGGCTAGACAAATTGGAAAAAATGAATTATGAAGATGCAAAAAATGAACTGCAGAATCTGCCCGGCATAGGAGCTAAGGTAGGACAGATTTAGAGAAGTTTGTCTAGACAAATTGAAAAAGATGAATTATGAAGATGCAAGAAATGAACTGCAGAATCTGCCCGACATAGGAGGTAAGGTAGGACAGATTTAGAGAAGTTTAGTTAGACAAATTGAAAAAGATGAATTATGAAGATGCAAGAAATAATCTGCCCGGCATAGGATATCCCACCCCCTCCAGTCCAGACCTAGCCCTAGCGACTATTATCTGTTTTCAAAACTGAGATCAGAGGTGCGTGCAAAGAATTTTGGAGTGATGAAGAGATCAAGTAGGCTGTTTTAGAGTATTTTGACAGTAATGATGCTAACTACTTGTTGACTGGCATGGAGATGTTACCTAAAAGATGTAAAAATTGTATTTTGAAGTCTATAGAGACCATGTTGAAAATAAGACCAATAGACCAATTTTATTCGACTGTTATTTTGACTGTACAGATGCTAAATACTTTTTGACGGGCAATTTTTTCGGCTAATATCTACCCCAAAAAATTTATTAATGTATTGAAGTAAAGGCAGATTATGTTGAAAAATAAGTCACATTGCCTCTTTATTTTCCTTCTCCATCCAGATTAGGAAACGAACTTTTGGAACCGCCCCCGTATCTGCGTCTTTTTTTTCTTATCCTTTTTTTAGATCCACATAATAATTCAAGTTTCTATTTATTTACTTTTAGGTTGCAGACTGCATTTGTCTCATGTCACTATCTCATTTGGAATCAGTTCCTGTGGACACTCATGTCTATCAAATAGCTTGCAATCATTACCAATATGAAAAAAAGTCTCTCAAAACTTTAACACCAACCGTTTACAATGAAATAAGGAATTCTTTTATCAACAAATTTGGTCCTTATGCAGGTTGGGCACACTCCATATTGTTTTGTGCAGATTTGAAAAAGTTTCAAGAAAAGAAACCAAAAGTTGAGAAAAAAGTTAAGAAATCAAAATTAGAAAACGATCAAGTTCCTAAGAAGAAAATAAAAGTAGAACGTAATGAAAAAGAGATAGATGTACCGAAGATTGAGTTGGATGAACCAAAAATGGAAGTGATGGACATTCCAAAAATTAAATTAGAAGTGGAAGATGAAACAGTGAATGTGGAAAATGAACCCACAACTAGGAGAAGTGGTCGAAGGAGGAAATAAAAATAGAACCAATGATTGAGTTGATCCACAAATTGAGTTGGATGAACCAAAAATGAAGGTGATGAACATTTCAACAATTCAATTAAAAGTGGAAGATGAAACAGTGAATGTGGGAAAAGAACCCACAACTAGGAGAACCAATCGAAGAAGGAAATATATGGATGAATAGTCCACAAAAAGATTTGCGTGGATAACTTATGTGTCGTTCTCTTATAACTTTTTTGGTCTGAGGCGCTCTCGACCCTATTCCAAGTGATTGGGATTGAATAAATAGGCATCACAGTATTAACAGGAATTTCACAGACGATTTGTTCTACGTGCTGATTTCTCTCGCGATTTTGTCCAAAGACCGCCTACCCTTCGTTCGACGACAACATTCCCCCCGTTTCCTTCGACTATGGATACACTGATTGCGTTTGGGTTATTCTTAAATGTTGCTACTTAGATCTGCAAATTCTGGCATTGAATCATTTCTTATGTAGAAGTAGAACTAGGATCGATCAAACAATATAAAGCAATTAAAAAAACATAAAGACAAATGAAAATGCACCAAAGAAAACTATTGTTACAAAGCAAGACTGTTTCACTACAACAAGAAAAACCAAAACAGACTAGAGGAAATGACAAAAGGAAACTATTGCTACAAAGACTTTATGGAGATGAAAATATTGAAGCTTCAGAGGATTGCGTTTAATTAAGAAGGCTGTCTGTCGCTGCGAAGGGTAGAACAGCAACAACAACTTCTTCGAGTGAGTCAATTTATTTTGCCAAGCTTTATAAAAGCTTTGGGTTTGAATCTCAGCCTGTACAAAAATTACCTCAAGATGATATGGGTGGCTGAAAGGACGAACGACGCAGTACTTTCAAGTATTTTTACCTGTGATACTCTCACTCTCGATAAGATTTTTAAACTTACATAAGATTTTTAAATTAATCATGCAAGCCTAACAACTCGTTTCCACTAGCACAGAACGTATTATTTTGCCGTTTTTTGTCAAGTGCCACATACATTTAAATTGGATTTTTCCCACCAGAAACGTTTGTCTGTCGACAAAACGTCACTTGTGCCGCTTTACGTTGACCGATTTTGATGAAATTTTGTATGTAGGTCTCATTTGGGGTCCAATTATTCACCTGAACTGTTTGTACGGGACCGAAAAGTTTCGACTTACGGAGAACGGCTGACGAACGGATTTATTCGATTTTTGTGGTCAGAAATGGTCAAATTTGAGACACCAGGGGCCCATTTAACAATCCAATTAATATTACTAGTATTGTACTTGTAATATTAATTTGTAGTTTAATATGGTTTTTCCCCCTAGAAAGGCACATTTCCAGGGACCAAAAGTTCTGTCAACCTGTAAATTTGGGGACATACTTGTATAGTTTGCATCAGGCATGGATATTTACTCTTTTTCTTTCTATGTGTACTTTCTTCTTTCAAAATAAGATAATCTGTTGATTAGACATCCTGTGGTACAGGTGGTCTACAGCAGGTGATGTTACGAAATGAGGCGAGTACCTAAGTAGTGTCAAATCTATTTACTCGCGCGAGTTTTTTTATTACTACTCTAATCTTAACATATAAATCCGAAATTTTGTATGTTTGTACCTATGTATGAGGGGTTGTCTGTTACAATACCACAGCCCAAACGGTAGCAGATAGTGAAAAATTGATAGGAATGGACCCCCTCAAATCATGGTCTGCGACCCTTGGAAAATTATCAGAACTAAAATATATCAAACCTTTTCGAGTTACGGTCTAATTTCTTCTCCAAAATCGGACAGTCACGGTCCGATATCTTAAATTTTGTCGCGACAACATATCAACTCAAAGCGAAAGTTTTAGGTGGCTGTTTAGTCCTTATTTTAGGACAGTTTCTGCAAAGGTATGGCCAGCCATTCCAGAGTTATACGAGTTCGAANGAATTGTAGCGAAGCAGCTAGTTTTCTTCCCTCTCTTTTGGTTCCTGGGAGGCCTTTGTCGATTTTCAGTCACGCAGGCTAACCATTTCTTTCGGTTCGGGGAGGTTTTTGATTAAATGTTTTTTTGTGCCTCCTGGTTCTGAGGGTTAATTTTGGCTACATTCATTGTTTCCCACCCCTTTCGTTTTGGGGACTTTTATGGATTATTAAGCCTTCAACGATATCGATGTATGATATATTCTCTTTCTTTTCGTTTTGGGGACTTTTATGGATTATTAAGCCTTCAACGATATCGAGGTATGATAGATTCTCTCTCTTTTCGTTTTGGGGACTTTTATAGATTATTAAGTCTTCAACGATATCGATGTATGATAGATTCTCTCTCTTTTCGTTTTGGCAACTTTTATGGATTATTAAGCCTTCAACGATATCAATGTGTGATAGATTCTCTCTCTTTTCGTTTTGGGGACTTTTATGGTTTATTGAGCTTTCTACGACATCGATGTATGATAGATTCTTCTCTTTCCCTCTCTCTCTCTCTCTTTTTTTTTCTCTCTCTCTCTCTCTCTCTATTTCTTCATTGGTTCATTGTGATTTTGTCACTGAATTACCTCCAAGAGTAAATGTATGATTTTCATTTATTATTTTCAATAATTAACATTTGAAATTTTTTTTTCTCGCGTTCGGTTCAAGTACACAATTAAAGTCATTGATAATTTTATTTATCTTTTTTTTTTTTAATTTTATTTTATTATTTTTACAATCGACATTTTCTTTAAAAATAGAATTCTTAAAATCTACACAAAATATGTTCTATACACATTACAAAATAAATATGGCAGTAAATTTGGATTTTTTTTTCCAAATGGAAAGACTTAAAGATTGCATTTAACTTCCAATAGAATTAGAGTTGATGAATTTGTTGGATATAATATTAAATATTGAAGTGATATCTGAAAATTGTTTGGGAAACCTAAAAGAAAAAAATCGGTTACCCTGCCTTAATATTATTTTAATTTTATTTTTGAGTTTCACGAGTTTGCTGTTTATTCTAGATTTTTGAAGATTCCTTTCTGCTCACGGTTTGGGTCATCCAAAAAGTAAACAAACTTTGCATAATGTTCTGCCCTTTTTTAATGTAAAAATTCGCTTAATTTTTCCAATATTGACATACTTGGTTCTTGTCAATAATAGTAGGAGTCCATGTCAATAATAATAATTCACATGGGCACTCACAAGAATAGGAGATGTATAATTACCATTATACATAGAACATTATTTTTTCAAGTTAAATGCATTTGGAAAACATAAACAAATCATCTTTTTAATTTGATTCTCTGATTTGCTCATTAATAGCACAAAATACCTACCTATCCTAACCTAAATACTTATTTTGTAAATTAAAATAAAGATTTTTCAAGCATTACTTTCAAATTCGGGGATTGGTCATTATGAATTGTCGATGCACCCAATTCATACCTGTTTTCATATCAGAGATTTTTTGTAGTCATTATGAAATATAATGAAAAAAAAAAATACAAGAAATAAAATGGACGAAAACACTTGACTTTGAATTTTAAAATGTTACGCGTATCAAATAATGTATTTTAAAATTGTAGAACATAAAGTCGAGTGTTTTAAATATTTCTGAAAACCAAAAATATTTTTTAACTAGAAATAAATTTTCGAGTCAAGGACTGAACTGATTCATTTTGTAAGGCTGAAAGTAATGGTCGAATAAACCTTTTTGTAACAAAGATCGACAGCTATGAATGACTTCGTAAAATCTTGAAAAAGAAGGAAACAAATTGCAAAAAAAAAAAAAATTGGTCTTTCTTGCTGTTCTATTTTCCCAATGTTCATGTTAGTGATAAGAAATATTACGTTGTAACGAATAGATTTCGTGGTCCAATGTATCGAAGATTTTTTTTCAATCCATACATGAATTCAAGCTTCCGCACCTTCTTCAGTAAGGAATCAGGTAAAATCGATCTTTTGGCAATAATTTGCTTCTTGGATATATTTCTATCTTCAAACTGCCGATCAATCGTAAATTATTATTTTCTTTTCTGATCAAATAAATAATTGTAATTGAATTGGACATTTTTCAAAGTATGTACAGAAGTCACAAGAAGTTTTTTCAGGAGAGGCAAAAAAATCGATTATCCGATTAATCGAACCTGATGAAATCGATTTAATAATAATGTATTATTTTTTAAAAAAACATCGACTTTTTCGATTAATCCTCTATTGATTACCCATCCCTAATTGACAGCTTTGAAACAGTTTGATGTTATTTGCTGTCTGAACTATGCTACAGTGTATCCATCTTGTAGTTAAGGGCGAGAAGGAAAATTCCTTCAAAATATTTTCAATAAAATACTCCTTCCTTCATTAAAAACACTGCCTTGCACTTGTATGGTTTTTGCTGTGACTGATTGTAGAATTGTAGATCCTTTAACTCACGAAAAATCGGATCAACCTTGAAATATAACCTATTCAAATTCTTGTAGGGTTCCTTGTTTAAAGATGTCAACTGGACCCTACCTATGTTTGTCTTCCTTTTTGAAGAAAAAGTACTGGACAAAAAAAATATTTTATCAAAATTGTCACTCAAACAACTTTCATGGAAAGTAAATCACCTTTGAATGAATGACACTTCAAAGATTAATTTTGATCCTTTCTGATGGCTATTGTAGTACCAAATCGGTTTGCACACAGCGACTTATCTAAATCTATATCAGTCAAATCGTCAATAATGAGATTTGAAGGAAACAAATGAATTTTGTAACCGGGAGATTTTTTCGGAGAGAACGATTCGTTTCATACTTAATATTCATCATGGATTTTCTATTTTTGTTATCGCTCAATATTGATTATTCCTTTAAACGTTTCAGCATAAGGGACTAGAGAACTTCTCCAGCTATCACTTAGATTCCCTCGTTTACATGTTTTAGGTAAACTTTTTGTAATTTCACAAGAGTTGGTTGATTCCCAGTAAGTAGTTCCTTCTGGACATTGATAGAGTTCACCTGGAACCAAAAATAAAGTTTGAAAGTCAGTTATGAATGGGGAATGTTCTCACAACCTTCTTCTATAGGTGCACCTCTTGATGATTCTATTTTGGTCTGGTGTTCTCTTTTTGATCCTACCATTCCATATCCTTCTGTTCACTGCCCCTTAGTAATGTTCTCACAACCTTCTTCTATAGGCCACCTCTTCATGATTATATTTGGGTCTGCTGTTTCCCTTTTTGATCCTACCATTCCATAACCTTCTGTTCACTGCCCCTTAGTAATGTTCTCACAACCTTCTTCTATAGGTGCACCTCTTGATGATTCTATTTGGGTCTGGTGATTCCCTTTTTGATTCTACCATTCCATAACCTTCTGTTCACTGTCTCTTAGTAATGTTCTCACAACATTCTTCTGTAGATGCACCTCTTCATGATTCTATTTGGGTCTGGTGTTCTCTTTTTGATCCTACAATTCCATAACCTTCTGTTCACTGCCTCTTAGTAATGTTCTCACAACATTCTTCTGTAGGTGCACCTCTTCATGATTCTATTTGGGTCTGGTGTTCTCTTTTTGATTCTACCATTCCATAACCTTCTGTTCACTGCCTCTTAGTTATGTTCTCACAACATTCTTCTGTAGGTGCACCTCTTCATGATTCTATTTGGGTCTGGTGTTCTCTTTTTGATCCTACCATTCCATAACCTATTCATTCCCTCTTAGTAATGTTCTCAAAATATTCTCCTCTAACCCCATCTTTTGGATTCTCCTGACTTATCCTTTCCTTTCATATTCTTAGCATTGAAAATTGTTGCTGCTATTAATGTTTTTTTTTTAGCTGTGCTGCAGTGTACCCATCCCCACACATTCCATCAAAATGTTATTTTGGAGACAGCACGGCAAATGTTGTTCTGTATTTCAAGTAACAAAAAATCTCAACCTTAAAGAAAAGAAATAGATATTCCAATGATCTTACCTTGTAGTTTTCCCGAGTAAGTTCTTTTACATTTGTAAAATGTTCTGCAGTCATTTTCATACGGGAAGAATCCAGCTTTTGGACAAAGTTTCTTTGTTGTACTCACTGGTATCTGCAGTAAAGAAATACAAAGATTTAATTCATCATCGATAGTGACACTGTCATTGTCGATGTTAGATGTATGAGATTGCTTACTTTTCCTATCCTGTTGACTGCTTACTGTTCCTGTCCTGTTCCCAAAAAATCTAATATATATAAATATCTTGTAAATTAATGTGCATACGGAAATTGTGTTTATCTGTTTCTGATGAAACTAATATACACAAAGGAACAAGGGAGTAGTAAGGAAAGAACGATCCTATAGCATTCATATTGTTGGAGTCAGTCCTGATTTTGAATGTAAGGGATTAGTAAGGAAAGAACGATCCTATGGCATTCATATTGTTAAGACCTGATTTTGAATGTAAGGGAGTAGTAAAGAAAGAAAGATCATATAGCATTCATATTGTTAAAGTCAGTCCTGATTTTGAATGTAAGGGAGTAGTAAGGAAAGAACGATCGTATAGCATTCATATTGTTAAAGTCAGTCCTAATTTTGAATGTAAGGGAGTAAGTAGTAAAGAAAGAACGATCTTATAGCATCAATATTGTTAGTCAGTCCTTTTTGAATGTCGGACATCTCCTTTCTGCAAAAGCTTTTTTTTTTTTTTTTTTTTTTTTTTTNTTTTTTTTTTTTTTTTTTTTTTTTTTTTTTTTTTTTTTTTGAATCAGAAATCATTGTAGAGACGTTTGAGAATAAAGTTTGTTCGTATAGAACCCTTCTTTCCATCATTTGGTCGAGCTCTGGGAATATCAGTGTCTTTAAATTGGAAGTAGCTTATGTCGACACCAGGCTTTAAAATGGAAATAGCTGGAAATGTTTTTGTTTATTTTTTAATTTCAAAACAGTATTGAACCAGCGCGACAATGACAAGTCGGCATACAATGCTTAACTTTTCTTTAAATGTTGTAAATTAGCATTGAAAGCTGACCGAATGACGGGTGTTCTTCAGTTTAAAAAAACTACGGAATAGGAAGTGTACATTGGGATTGTGTTGCTAGTTGTCCTGGAAGCAGACCATTTTTCGTCGTAAAACATCTCTAATAGGCTAGTTTGGGTGTTACTTACCGGAGTCATTGATCCATCTGACATCCGTTTTTTTCTTGAATCACTTTTCAACATTTTCAATTCGCCACAGGGAGCAGATTCAGCTGCAAAAAGAGAAATAAATTGTAGATAGTTCGGAATCTCTCAGGCGACATGACGTTAAATTTTCTTGAGTTCAACTATGGAACAGGTGTACGGACAACTCGAAGAAAATCTCTACTGATTGCCATGTAGCAAAAGAGATCAGGACCGGATTGAAAAATCAGGTCCCTAGTAAAATAGGATTTGAGGGCTCCTAGTACTTGAAATCGATAATCATAATCGTCTCACCTGTGGAATTTAAACCGGTTAAACAGATAATTTAGCGGACTTGACTATTTAAAGACTGAACTATTCATTAGCCCTACTTCGTACATACACGTACATATGATACGATTTATTAACTGAAGAGAAGTGTAACTACAGAAGCACAGGGCAGAGGACTCAGAACAGCAATTGAGTGTTTTTTTCGAAAAAAGGACCTTTTACTTTTTTTGGGGGTAAATATTAGGTATATCAGTATAAAAAATTCCGATCTGTGTGATTTGGTCCCGAAAAGCATCATAAAAGTTGGATTTAAATTCGTTATATTGGGATACTATGTCAAGTAAAACCATATTGAAGGTTAAAAGTACTATATCTTCACTTGACTAAAAATTTTTAGTCAAGTGAAGATATAGTACTTTTAACAGTCAAAAGTTGGATTTTTTTTTAAAAAAAAAAAATGGAAAATGGTCTTTATGTATTTTAATGTGTCTACTGGACATAGGGGACAACATCATATTCAATATGAAAAAGGGTCCATATGGAATAATCAGTACCTAGATATAATGAATTATAGAAAATTATTGGTCTTTTTTCACGTCTCCTGTAAAAATCATTATTTGTAGGCTCTTTTTCGAAAGAAGCATTCAAGCTGAAAATACGAAAAATAAAAGCAAATCTAACCTGGTGGCAAGCATTGAATTTTCTTTTCATCGTAAACGGTTCCATTTGTGCAGGATAGGACCACAACTTTCATTTCATTCGAGTTGGACACGGTGCATTGATAGAACAAATTACAATACTTTGGGTGACGTCTAAATCCGGTTGGACACACAATCGCCATTTGATCTGGTTCTAGTTCCGGACAGTTTGATGAAACCGGTCTAGAATTTGCGGGAGTTGTGCTGACTGTTGTTTGGACATTTGTAGTTTCCGTTTCAGTTATCCCACTTGTTGTTTGGGTTTGTCCACTCGTTGATTCAGTTTCTCCTTGTGTTGTTTGACCGTTCGTCGTCTCCGTTTGTGGATTTGTAGTTTCTGTTTGTGAATTTGTAGTTTCCGTTTGTGGATTTGTAGTTTCTGTTTGTGGATTTGTAGTTTCCGTTTGTGGATTAGTGGTTTGAGTTTGTGCATTAGTTGTTTCTGTCAATGGATTTGTAGTTTCAGTTTGTGGGTTTGTAGTTTCCGTTTGTGGGTTTGTAGTTTCCGTTTGTGGATTTGTTGTTTGTGTCAATGGATTTGTTGTTTCTGTTTGTGGGTTCGTAGTTTCTGTTTGCGGGTTTGTAGTTTCTGTTTGTGGGTTTGTAGTTTCTGTTTGTGGGTTTGTAGTTTCTGTTTGTGGGTTTGTAGTTTCTGTTTGTGGGTTCGTAGTTTGGGTCAATGGATTTGTTGTTTCGGTTTGTGGGTTGGTAGTTTCAGTTATTGGATTTGTAGTTTCTGTTAATGATTCCGTCGTTTGTGTCTGTCCTACTGTTGTTTCTGTTTGTGTTTGAGTGTTTGTTGTTTGTATATTTGTTGTTCCGTCAGTCGTTTGTGTAATTCTTTCTGTGGTTTGTGTGCCAGAAGTACTTTCAGTTTGAGTTATACCCGTAGTCGTTTGATCTGTACTTGGAGAAGTTTCTGATGTCATGGTAGATGTTTGAGAAGTTTGTGAGCCAGTTGATGGTTGTTGTCCACTACAGTCTCTGGGTGGATATACCGATTCAGCGTGATTACATGTTTCTAATGCTGGATCAAATATTGTTCCGGCAGGACAGTCGAAGTGATAAACTGAGAAGCGTTGTCCTTTGTCACCATCCCAGTCAACGCATCTGTAGAATTTGGCACAGTTATCAGGGTTTGGATAAAATCCAGCTTTTTCACATTTTATTTGTGATGGTTTTGTTGTTGTTGGTGAACAAGGCTGCTCAGAAGAGCCTGTAGATTGCGACGATGAGCCACTCACTGTAGCTTGACTAGGAGAATCTGTACTAGTAGGTGGCAAATAAGTTGCCGCTGGAGTAGTTGGTTTGCTTGATACGGTGGTTGTATAACTGGATGAAGGTTGCTGGGTCTGTCCTGTTGTTGATACTTGTCCAGAAGGTTTTTGTGTTTGTACTGTGGTGGGTTTTGGTGGTTGAGCAGATGGTCCAGCATTTGGTGGTAAATAAGTGGGCGATGGTTGAGTTTGAGCACTTGTTGGGTATGGTTGTTTGGTTGTATATTGATTTTCCACTTCAGGTGATGGTAAAGGTTGAGATGTTGAGTAGTCAATTTCGTTTTCATCGGGACTTGTTGCAGGACAATCTGCTCGATTAACAGCCCATGGATGATTACATCCAGTAATTTGGGGGTCGTAAACAGTTCCAGGACCACATTCAAACTGATATTTTTGTCCGTTTGCGCATCTGTAGAATTTTTTACAGTCTCCTTCAACCGGATAAAAACCATCACTTGTACAAGGCGCACCTATATTTGACTGAGACACTCCTGAAGATGGTCGGATTTCACTTCCTGGACTAGTCGGGGATGGTTGTCCACCGGGATAACCTCCAGAATTTTCTTGTCCCGACACGGGAGGAAGATATGTAGGAGCTGGTGTGGAAGGTTTGGTTGTCTGTATTGGCTTGTTCGTCGTTGGTCGCTGTGTTTGTGAACTCGGTTTTTTGGTTGTAGTAGTTGGTTTATTGCTTACTGATGGTTTCTTTGTTGTAGTTGTTGGTTTACTTGCTGCACCACTTGAAGGTGGTTTTCCACTGGGATATCCTCCTGTACTTGTTCCGGCTGGTTTTATTGTTGTTGATGGCTTATTGGTTACGGGTGGTTTATCAGTTGTTGCTGGTTTATTTGTTGTAACTGGTTTATTTGTTGTAACTGGTTTATTTGTTGTGACTGGTTTATTTGTTGTAACTGGTTTATTTGTTGTCACTGGTTTATTTGTTGCAGGTTTTGGTTTTGAAGTTGATTGTTGCGGTTTGGTTGTTGTTGGGCGTGGAGTTGGGCGTTGACTCTGTTGGTTTGACCCTGCGGCAGTTGTTTGTTGACTAGTTCCTGAAGATGTTGTCTGTTGGTTTGAGATAGAGGCAGTTGTTTGTTGATTTGTTCCATAGGCTGTTGTTGGCTGACTGGCGCCTGAGGCAGTGGTTTGTTGACTAGCGCCAGAGGCTGTTGTTTGCTGACTGGCACCTGAGGCAATGGTTTGTTGATTAGCGCCAGAGGCCGTTGTCTGCTGACTAGTGCCTGAGGCAGTGGTTTGTTGACTAATGCCAGAGCCAGTTGTTTCTTGATTAGTGCCAGATGCAGTGGTTTGCTGATTAGCACCAGAGGCTGTTGTTTGCTGACTAGTACCTGAGGCAGTGGTTTGTTGATTAGCACCAGAGGCTGTTGTTTGCTGACTAGCACCTGAGGCAGTGGTTTGTTGGTTAGCACCAGAGGCTGTTGTCTGCTGACTAGTGCCTGAGGCAGTAGTCTGTTGATTTGCTCCAGATGTAGTGGATTGTTGATTAGCACCAGAGGCTGTTGTTTGTTGGTTACTTCCTGCAGCAGTTGCAAACTGATTGCTACCAGAAGTAGTTGAGAACTGGTTGCTACCTGAACCTGTAGATTGTTGATTTGATCCAGACGCTGTCGAAAACTGATTATTTCCCTGTTGGTTGTTGAATCCACTTCCAGTTGTTTGTTGATTGGCACCCGATGCAGTTGTTTGTTGGTTACCTCCAGCGAACTGATTACTACCAGAAGCTGTTGAGAACTGGTTGCTACCTGAGCCTGTAGATTGTTGATTAGAGCCAGAAGCTGTTGAAAACTGATTAGTTCCTTGTTGGTTATTGAAGCCATTGCCAGGAGGTTGCTGATTATTTGCTCCAGTTGTTCCTGTCGAGAATGAATTCGAAGTAAATGAACTGCTTGAACTACTCATGCTACTCATTGCACTTTGAGAACTATTGGAGAACTGTGTAAACGTGGTACCTTGTTGTGCTATGGTTGAATCTGATTGTATTGTTGATGGTGTGGCTGAGGTACTTCCTCCACATTCTGGTCTATTTGTATCCGAAGGATGGTTGCACGTTTCTTTTTCAGTGTCCCATACGGTTCCGGGACCACAAGCAAATGTATATGTCGTGTAGCCTCCATGGCCATCGCTAACACACCTTATAAACTTACTGCAATCGTTTCCAGATGGGAAGAAACCTTCAGAGTGACAACCGGTTTCGTCATATGGTTGATGATCTCCAGTTTCATTTATTTCATCTGGTTGACCAGACTCATCTGGCTGGCCATTTTCATCTGGGAAAGCAATACCCGCAGACGTTCCAGTTTGGGGATTTGCAGTTGTGGGTGGCAAATATTCTGGACTTAAAGTACTAGGTCCATTGTTTCCAGGGAAGCCTCCTGAAGGATAATTTGGATTTGATCCACTAGGGCGGCCACTTGGATACCCTTGTTGACTTGGATAAGAAGGTTGCAATGTTTGACTAGGAGAGCTTGGTTGTTGAAAGGGATAAAATGGTTTTGATGTTGAACTTTGTGTTTGTGGTCTCTCAGGATAACCTGGCTGTTGACTGGGGTATCCTGGTTGTTGACTTGGATAGGCAGGCTGTTGACTGGGGTATCCTGGTTTTTGACTTGGATAGCCAGGTTGTTGACTGGGGTATCCTGGTTGCTGACTGGGGTGTCCGGGCTGTTGACTTGGATAACCAGGTTGTTGACTGGGGTATCCTGGTTGTTGACTTGGATGGCCAGGTTGTTGACTGGGGTATCCTGGTTGCTGACTGGGGTATCCTGGTTGCTGACTGGGGTGTCCGGGCTGTTGACTTGGATAGCCAAGTTGTTGACTGGGGTATCCTGGTTGTTGACTTGGATAGCCAGGATGTTGACTGGGGTATCCTGGTTGTTGACTTGGATAGCCAGGTTGTTGACTGAGGTGTCCGGGCTGTTGACTTGGATAGCCAGGTTGTTGACTGGGGTATCCTGGTTGTTGACTTGGATAGCCAGGCTGTTGACTGGGGTATCCTGGTTGTTGACTTGGATAGCCAGGCTGTTGACTGGGGTATTCTGGTTGTTGACTTGGATAGCCAGGTTGTTGGCTGGGGTATCCTGGTTGTTGAATTGGATAGCCAGGTTGTTGACTCGGGTAGCCAGGCTGTTGACTGGGGTATCCTGATTGCTGACTGGGGTGTCCAGGTTGCTGACTTGGAGGAATATAGCTTGAAGCTGTTTCAGAAGTAGGTGTTTGACCAGATGGCTGATAACTTGGTGGTTTCATTGGTTGGTTCGGATAAGTTAATGGTTTATCTGGATATTCACTTGGATATCCTGGACCACCAACTTGTTGCGGCTGTTTTGGTGGTTGTGGTCTGCTTGCAAATGCTTCCCCATTTGCAGAAGGATTAGAACCTTGTGAACCTGGAAAGAAAATAGCGGTATGAGAGTAAATATTTCCATTTGGAGACAAGTTTCAATTTTACGAATGAAAAGTCTTTGCAACCATTGGAATATGATGATTCCATAAGTGGTTGCAACCTTTGGAATATGATGATTCCATAAGTCGTTGCAACCATGGAATATGATGATTCCATAAGTCGTTGCAACCTTTGGAATATGATGATTCCATAAGTCGTTGCAACCATTGGAATTCCATGATTGCTTTCCTTGGGAAAATAGTGCAGTATTAATATTATTATTAATCCAATTAAGTTATACATGAGATTTTGAGAAGTTACTTGAAGGTGACGGACGCTCACGGAACAATCTAATACAGAAAGCAACTCTGTAATATTATTACGTTACTAACGTAATTATATTGGAAACGTCTCCGTGGCAGACACGTCATTTTCAACATAGTACTACTCGTACAATGAATTTATGCCTTTTTCGCTTCTTTTCCAAAATGGCGGACATTTTGTGAATGTCGACTCTCGCTTTTAACTCTTTTCTTATCAGATTATTTTTTGTGGTTCCAGTATTTGAACTGTTTAAAGAGAAAACTTGTTGCCTTTAGTCACTAAGGAGTCATGTAGTTACTCCTTTAGTCTCTAAGGAGCCACGTAGTTACTCCTTTAGTCTATAAGGAGCCACGTAGTTACTCCTTTAGTCTCAAGGAGTCATGTAGTTACTCCTTTAGTCTCTAAGAAGCCACGTAGTAACTCCGTTAAGTCTCTAAGGAGCCACTTAGTTACTCCTTTAGTCTCTAAGGAGACACTTAGTTACTCCTTTAGTCTCTAAGGAGCCTCGTAGTTACTCCTTTAGTCTCTAAGGATCCACGTAGTTTCTCCTTTAGTCTAAGAAGCCACTTAGTTACTCGTTTAGTCTCTAAGGAGCCACGTAGTTACTCCTTTAGTCTCTAAGGAACCACGTAGTTACTCCTTTAGTCTCTAAGGAGCCAACTTACTTTGATCAGGATTTGGTTCGGGCTCTGGTTCCGCAGCGGCAGTTTTACAATCAGCTCTTGTCACTGCCCAAGGATGGTTACAAGCATTGTTTACATCGTCCCATACCGTTCCAGGACTACATCCAAAGTTATATTTTTGATATTTTCCATAACCATTGCTTACACATCGATAAAATGCATGACATTCGTTGGGAATACCAAAAAATCCTTCTGAAGAGCATGGCGGTGATGGTGGTGGGGGAGGTGCGTTAGGTTCAGGGTTCGATTCTTCTTCAGTGTAAGAACCGTCATCTAGAAGAAAAGAGATGAAATGGTGCATGTGCAAGATTTGGGTGCTTATATATCAATATAAAATTAATATATATCAATATGAAATTAATATATATCAATATAAAATTAATATGTATCAATATAAAATTAATATATATCAATATTAAATTTGCTGTTTGTTTGACATATCATTTTATCGTCACGGGAAAAAAAAGTTCCCATTGCACGTTCTTAAATTGTCACGTAAAAAAAAAAAAAAAAAGCCTTCGATGACCCAATAACTAGTGGATCAAGATGATCAGGTGTTCACGTTAGAAAAAATATCTTAATCAATTTTAAAAAAATATTTTCAAAAAACAAAATATAGGACCCCCAAATTTTTCAAAATCGAAAAGGCCTTAACACCAGCAATAACTTATCAAAATTTTACGTTTCTACAACAAACCGCTAAAAGATAAAAATGATTTTTAAAATACACAATATTGGGCCCCCAAATTTTTCAAAATCGAAAAACTTTGAAAAAAATCAACCATAACATAATTATCAAAATTTAAGGCTTCTACAACAGACTGCTAAAAGGATAAAAATAATTTTCAAAAAACACAATTTGGAAGAACGAAATTTTATTCGATTTTTGAATTCTACATAACGTTAAAAATTTACTTTTTTGTGGTTGATAATATTTGAAAATAATAGACCAGAATGTGCATTGCAGTAAGTTATATCGATATGCTGGGGGAAAGCGTTGAAGGAAAATAAGGAAAAATTCTCCAAAAAAGTAATGGGTAACAACTGTTTCTAAGTTTTGGAAACATCCATACCTGAAGATTGTGGTGGTGGATTCACGGAATTATCTTCTCCATTATTAAAGTAATAGGTAACAACTGTTTCTAAGTTTTGGAAACATCCATACCTGAAGATTGTGGTGGTGGATTCACGGAATTATCTTCTCCATTATTAAAGTAATAGGTAACAACTGTTTCTAAGTTTTGGAAACATCCATACCTGGAGATTGTGGTGGATTCACGGAATTATCTTCCCCATTATGTGATCCCGGATATTGATTGCCTTCGTTTGGAGAAGGCGCTGGAAACTCGTTGCCTCCACTTGGTGCTGGATACTCATAGCCTGGATAGCCACCTTGCTGACCATTCGTCTGTTCGGACGATGGATAACCGACCTGTCTAGATAAAAAGTTAGATGCAGGTACCACTGGGTTGGAAGAGGGACCTGGAAATTAATAAGAAGACCATTATTGACCAACGAAGTAAGGTTTATATTCATTTCTCTGCTTGTAACACTATATCACTATGACGTGTGGTCCAAATTTCGTGTAACTTGGTAGAAACATTTTCTATAATGAGCTGATTTTTAGCCTCTTTTGGGTCACCCAGGACCCCTTAATTGGTAATAGATGTATCCTGTAGCACACCCGAAATTTTCATTCGGTTAAACAATGGGAGGGAGGTTGAAATTTCCGTGATTTTGAGGGTATGTTTGTTCAGGGGAAAGTGTCTTTCTTTGATACAGTCATAGCTGTCCCTAAAATCGCCAGTCTGGTGTGGTCAAAACATAGGGGGGGGGGGGAATTTCCGGGAAGGATAGTATATATGTAGGTACGTATGTTAATAACAAATGTGTCTTTTTTTTGTTTCAGCCATATTAATCCCTAAAATCGACAGTCTGGTCCGGTCAAACATGGGGGAGGGTACACATTTCTGGGTTATTGAGGGTATGTTTGTTAATGGCAAACATGTTTTTTTAGTATATTTATCTCTAAAATTGCTAGTCTGGTTCGGTGAAAACATGAGCGGGGGATGAAGTTAAGACCTTCCAATAAATATCTACCTACAGATTCCTCTAAATTACTTTAAGTAATTTGTTCTATCTATGGATTCCACTAAATTACTTTAAGTAATTTGTCCTATCTATGGATTCCATACTTTAAGTAATTTGTCCTATCTATGGATTCCACTAAATTGCTTTAAGTAATTTGTTCTATCTGTGGATTTCACTAAATTGCTTTAAGTAATTTGTTCTACCTATGGATTCCACTAAATTGCTATAAGTAATTTGTTCTATCTGTGCATTCCACTAAATTGCTTTAATTAATTTGTTCTACCTATGGATTCCACTAAATTACTTTAAGTAATATGTTCTACAGAGGTGGAATAGTGCGGAAGTTGTTTTGACGTATATACCTGCTAACAGTACGAAAAATAATATTTAGTTCGATCACGATATGTGCATAAAAACTTGAATATTTTTTTTTATTCGGGGGGGGGGGAACTNGGGGGGGGGGGGGGGGATGTATCATATTTATATAAGGTTTCAATATAAGTACCATGAAAAATAGATTTATGATAAACTAGCTGTTTCGCCCGTGCTTCGCTACGATTCTTATATTGCTATTTTTTAAGGACATTGGAATTTGGGGTTGGGGGATTATGGATGTGTGATTACCCTGTATATTCCAACCTTTAAAAAAAACAAAATTTAAACGTTCCGCCAGGGGTCTCAAAGACACGGCCATTCTGACTTTTTGGTATTTTCTAAATTTTATTCTGCCCGTTCTCGGTTTCGACCCTGTAACTCTGGACTGGCTGGTTACATACTATTGCAGAAAATGTCCTACAATAAAGACTGAATGGGCACCTAAAACATTCTCGCTTTGAGTTGATAATATGTTGTCGTGACAAAATTTGAGATATCGGACCATGACTGTCCGATGTGTGTGAATAAATTATAAATTTGACCTTAACTCAAAAACGGCTTGACATTTTTTAATTCTGATAATTTTCCTGAGGTCGTAGATCATGATTTGGGAGGGGGGTCCATTCTCATCAATTTTTCGCTACCTCCTACCATTTGGGCTGTGGTATTGTAACAGACAACCCCTCATCCCTCATACATACACACAAATTTCTGATTTATATATTAAGACTTACAGTTCACATTGCATATCCATTGGTTATGTAGGGGTCCTTACGGAATAGGTTTTATAATAAAAGTAGCTGTCAGCCTGTGCTTCGCTACGGCTGGGAAATTAACAAAAATCAATATTTTACTCCAGGATATTATTTTTGTACTGCAGAACACCTTTGTGTCGAATCTCAGCTTTGTCGCTCATCTCGAAATGTTGCTTCTCAATTTAGATTTTTCACTGGTGAAATCATATATCATATTTTTATGGGATCCTGATATACTATTGGAGGGGGGGGTCCATTCCGGGTCATATCTCGTTTTTCTTCCAAAGAACGTCATTTTCGGCGATAACCCGCTTTCTTAAAAGGAATCTTTTGGCCAAATTTCAAATCTCTTCGTTTAACTATCGTTGCTACGTTGATTATCAGCCAGTACGTCCGTATACCAACTGGGTTTGGCGTTTTAAGAGTGGAAATTATGCATGAAAAATATACTTAGCCCAAGGTCTAATGGAGCTATCTATAGCTTGCATCTTTACTTTTAGCCTTTGCTAAGTAGGCAAGTATTTAATATAACTCAAAAGTAGTCAAAAGACTTAGAAATAAAACATGAAAGTTTCCTTATTGTTATAATGTCTTAAGAAACATGTACAGAATGTTCCTATCAGGAAACTTTAACAGACTCTGTAGTTCACAATTGGTTGAGGCAGTGGATTCGTAACCAGGAGGCTGTTGGTTCGAATCTATCTTCATCCCCGCCCACTGGTCTCACTAATAAAGGTCGCAGTGAAAATTGCAATCAGCCTGAATAGAGACCTACATCCTACAACCAGTATAATAATTAATATAGGAACCTTTTAACGTAAAAAAAAAAAANAAAAAAAAAAAAAAAAAAAAAAAAAAAAAAAAAAAAAAAAAAAAAAAAAAAAAACGTAGTGGCTATAAGGAGTTAAGCATTTTCTTTCTTGAGGGTCTAAATAATTCTGAGACTAGCACTAGATGTGTTGGAAAGTGCAACCATTTACAGTATGTCCCAGAAGTCCTGCACATTGCCTATATTGACTTAATTTTTTAAATTCTGATTGATCCCAAAGACAGACGGTGTGGGATATTGAAATCCAGGTTCGATCCCTCGGAAATTACTATTTTAAACAAAAGTTTCGGTTTCTCAAGGAGTTTAAATTGTAATTTAATACAAATTTTATTTGTAATTTTGAAATCAAAAAGGAAGAACTAACTGCCTTTTCATTTTTTCGACAAAAAATCAGGGGCGGAGATAGAAAGGTCCAAAGTTGTTGCACCCTGTATAACGGGTTTCTTAGTGTGGAAAAAAGACCATTGAACTTTTACATCGAAACTCAAAACTGGGGACTTATACAGGGTGTAACAAAATTAAACTTTAGACCCCTCTAGCTTTGTCTCTCATTTTTTTTAATAGAAATTTTTTTTAATAGAAATATATGACTTGCTAACTTTCCATGAAGAAAAGTAAATCATACTTAAAATTGTAAGAAGTTACTTGAGGGTGACATACTCACGGGCCGAGTCCACCTGAGCTGATGGTGTAAAATAACGCAGAAAGCAACTCTGTAATATCATTATGTTTATAACTCTATATTACTGACGTAATTATATTGCAGTGATTGTCATGGTTCTGGGGGCCCATGTCAATTATCAGCCTCCAAGAACGGATGTATGATGACAATTAAAAACATAAGCAGTTTATTACAACTTATCTAGAGCTGCTGTCTCATACATCTGGCTACCATCGGATACGATGATGCCACATTGAATGAATGAATGAAATAGAAATGACAGTTATTTCTCATTTTATTTAACCTTTTATTTTTTTAAATAAAATTGGTATCATTTATCATTTTATTTAAATATTTTGAGAAACCGAAAGTGTTTGAAAAAAATACCACTTCCAGGGGACAAACCTGGATTTTATTTTCACCAATCGAATGGTCGTGTCACCATTTCTATCCCTGGGATCAATGAGGAATAAAAAAATCCAAGCCATTCAAAAGTTAGAGGCACCGGCAGGACTTCTGACACATACTGTACATGAAAATAAATCATGGTAATATAAGATAAATCCGATCTATTATTCTCATTACCAAAGCCATATAAGGCTATTGCTAATATTTTGATAATTAGTTTTGCTATGTGACTTGTGCATTAGCATGCAAGCTACTTTTCAAGCTCAAAAAGCCCAGTAGATATTGCAAGGGCTTTCATAGCACTAAAGAGGAATTTACAGTACTAATACTAATGACTAAAAAGATAATAAGTAAAAACATGTAAATATATATCACAAAGTTGTGTGTATGTATGTGGTAGGGGTTGTCCGTTCCAATACCACAGCCCCCACCCCCTCCCCGAAGTCATGGTCAATGACCTGAGGAAAAAATTAGAACTAAAAATGTCAAACTGTTTACGGCCAATTTATTCACCAAATAGAGCAAGTCTTGTCTTTTTTTTTTTTTGTCGCGACAACATAAGCGAGAAAAATCAAGGTAGCTTATTCGTCCTTAATTTACGACATAGTTTGGAAAATTGAAATGACCAGAGTACGTATACCAAAGCGGGATCAGGCAAAATAAAAAATAGAAAAGACTAACCACACAGGACGGCCATGCCTCTAAGACCTCTGATAAAACATATAAGACACATATTATAGGCTACAATATACAGGGATCGGGCAAAATAAAAATTAGAAAAGACTAACCACGCAGGACGGCCATGCCTCTAAGACCTCTGATGAAACATATAAAGCACATATTATAGGCTACAATATACAGAGATCAGGCAAAATAAAAATTAGAAAAGACTAACCTCGCAGGGCGGCCATGCCTTTAAGATCTCTGGTGATACATATAAGGCACATATTATAGGCTACAATATACAGAGATCAGGCAAATTAAAAATTAGAAAAGACTAACCACGCAGGGCGGCCATGCCTCTAAGGGCTCTGATAATACATATAAGGCACATATTACAATATACAGGGAAGTCACGGATTCATGCCCCCGCCCCAATCAATTTTGTCCTATATAAGAATCGTAGCGATGAAACAGCTAGTACCTAATGAATCATTTTCTTTCTTCTCTCACTTTTTCTATTCCTTCTTTCTATGTCCCTTTCTTGTTTGAAGTTAATTCAATAAAGTATAAAAAAAAGCATGAGATCAACTTGGTAGATGCTCCTCTTAATGAGTATCCTAATCTGACGCCCAAGGTCCAAGGATTTTCCTCAATAAAATATAGTATGAACTCTATTGTTCACATTCTGAAATCATCTTTATGAATATATGTATGCACTGCTTATAATTACCATTCCAAGGTTGGGTAAACTGTCTACATTCGGACCGACTACTTCGAGAAGGATGAGTACAAGTTGAAGATAGTGGATCAAAAACCATTCCGGAATTACAAGAATATTTGATTGGTTGATATCGTCCACTGATTGTATTGTCTCTGGAAAATCCTAAATCTATACATTTGTAAAATGTTCTGCAATCTGATTGGTCTGCAACAAGTCCTTCTGAGTAACATTCAATGTTGGCGTTATATGATGTCAATTCGGCAACACCTGGGAACAAAAATAAATGACGTTTATTATTTGACTCCGCGTCCATAGATGATTGGTACCACGTATCAAGTTCACACAGAATTTTATCTCGGGTGAAACCTAAAGGAGTATTCACACTAAGCAGTGACAGTGTCCTGACCGGCAAGTGATCCGCCCGGCAAACTAAAACTATTCTTCCAGACATTTGATGGAACATATTTATAGGTACTAGACCGACACTTGACAGTAACAGTGGTGCATTACTGTAGCTTAACCTCAGCGGGAATAACTTGAAGACACTGTCATTGCTTGGTGGGAATGATACTGTCATTGCTTGGTGGGAATGACACTGTCATTGCTTGGTGGGAATGATACTGTCATTGCTTGGTGTGAATGACACTATCATTGCTTGGTAGGAATGCTCCTTAAATAAAATGGCTAGTCTGAACAAAGTGACTTTGGAGTGGGTACCAGGACTTGTTGAATTCCGAATAAATGAATCCGCGGTTCTATTAGCAAGCGACAAAATTCCGGGAGCTAATCCTTCTTAGAAGGAAGACGGAATTCTGGACTGAATAACCCGGGGGAAAACAGCTCTTGACCAACTATACCAGACTATTTATTTCTAATATGGGAAGCCCGTAGGTCAGAAAAATCAAACATCTGTCACAGTAGATCCAAAAAAATGTCGCACTGATAGAATCAGACTCAATGGAGACCTTAACCAGTTTTATAATCATAACAACAAAGGATTGTCTACCTTTCGTTTTAGCAACATTCATCTCTATTTTTTCTACTATGGAGCTGACGATCTCATCTTGGTTGCTCCAAACCTTGCTTTCTTGGGGCCAGCCAAATCAAACCCAGGATGAATCGAACAATAGAAGAAGACTTTTGTCTCAAAAACAGGGGTTCACAATTCTTTGTGATATTGAGAAGCGCTATAGTGCATCTTCCCGTCAAGTAAAAAAGAGTATTATACGCCACAGATTGCATTGCCGATGTCAACTAATTCCAGAAGAAAAACTACCATTTTGGGATAAAACGGATTGTTTTCTTAGATTGAGTGAGCTTGTACCAAGGTTACAATCAAATCAAGTTTCTTACACATTTTTCTCGTGTGTGTTTCTGCTTTCATGTTGACGCACCTACAGCCAGAACTACTGAACCGATTTTGATGAACGATAGCAATTTTTTTTTCTAGTGAGTGGCTAATCTACCTTTTTCTGTTTATATTTCCCTTAAGGTGCCCTTAACAATATGGACGTATGAGGTTTCATATTAATTGTTATCTCTTTCCATTTTGGCTAAACCATTAGTGATACATGCACAATTATTATAGATCAATTTTATACTCTGTAATTTTAAAACAATTAAGTTTTATAGGTTTTGTGAGGAACCTAATTATCATAATACTCTCACAGCATTATGATAATTAGGTCTCCTAATACTTGAATAAGAAATACATTTAAAAAGAAAAATATACTCGAACGTTTGATGTTTTTGAATATGTGCATAATAAAGTGATTAAATATTCAGATCATCAGTTTACACAATCCAGCAAAGAAATTCATGAATGAAATGTAATTGAGAGCAACATTGAAAGTATACAACATATCGAACAAATTCTATTTTCATATCTTGATTCCTAATTATGTGTTCAAAATGTTTAATGAAGGAATTTGTATCTACTACTAACTACAACAATTAGGACTAGATTCAACATTGACATAGTGTCCCAGTAACGTGACTACATTGCTATTTATGTAAAACATTTTGAATTTTATTTTGAATGTTAAACACGTATTTAGTGACCCGTACACCAAAATATTAGAGAGTGATTTGATCAGGTTGTTGTTTTTTAATCGAATTTGGCCATCTAAGGAGCACGTGAACAGAGCTATTTATGTTTTCTTTCTTTCTTTCGTCTATTCCTTTCTTGTTCTTTTCTTCTGTGCCAGTCTATTTCATTTTGTCTTATGATGTTCCATTCGTTCCTCCGTCCAGTCCACCCTCTGTTTCTTTCTTCAAACTGTTTCACTTTTTTTTAATTTAATTTGGCTTAACGTCTCTTTAACATCTATTGGTCATTCAAGATTCAAGACGGGGGTTTCACCCTCTATTCGCTGGAAACTTGAAAAACAGCTACCCACATTGACCTCACCCAGCCTGGGTTGGGCCGGAAAAATAGCCAGCATCACGAGGTCGCGAACCCACATGGTACAACCTCTCTGGACGTTGCTTAACTTCAGTGATCTAACGGGAACTGGTGTATTCAACGTGCAATAGACGCTGGCTAAACTGTTTCACTTTGTCCTTTATCAGATCTCTGGCCGCAATATCCTCCTCTTGGATGCCAATCTCCACGCAGTTCCTCCTGTTACTCTCCTTCTTTCCTCAAATCCTCCAAACTGTTTCACTTTGTCACTCATCAGATCTCTGCCTGCAATATCTTCCTCTCTGAGGCCAATCCCCACAATGGCCGACTTGACTTCTTTGAACCTTGCAATTTGCGCTTCGGGATTTTTCTCAAAAAACTTGTATATTTTATTCGTGAACCAGTCATTCTTCATCTGTTTCAAATGTGCGTAAAAGAACACTCTGCTCTTCCCCATTGTATTCACAATTTTCTCCACTTTCTCGTACACTTCTCTTTTACTTCTAATTTTCCATACAGCATTTTCTAACATGGTCCAAGTTTTTTTTTTATTTTTATCAGTTTTTTTGTTCTTCTCCATTTTGTCGAGTGTCTTTTATGCCAAAAACAAAATACAAAACTTTTGGTTCAAATCAAATCTACCTTTGGCGTTTTTCTGTCTCTTTTTGGTGATTTTCATGAATCTTGTCAAAAAAAAAAGAACAGGAGGTGCTAGAGCCTTGAAATTTGTTCACAAACAGACAGATGCACACGGACCAATTGCTGATATTTGAGTTCTTAGAACCTCAAAATATGTTTTAGCATTGAATACCCGACATCGAAAATTTCAGCCCATTACAATTTTTTCTTCTCCTTTCAAAGATTTTTTTTTTTTTTTTTTTTACCAAAGCTCAACATCAATTTAGGAAGTCAAAATTATACCTTTTTTGTTCTTGGGTCCACAAATGTTTCCTCGAGGAGTTATTTGTCTAAATCTTTTAGTCTGATTTACCTTTGAAAATATCGGAAAAATATGGCACAGATTTGGATACGTATACCAAGTGGATTTTACATCTTTTAAGCACAGATATTCTGATTGTATTTAGTGGGAAAGCTATGTGCCGTGTATAGGTATTAAACATGTCAAATTGTTGAATCATCAACATACAACATAATTTATTCAATGCGGACACTCCTCCCCAATAAAGATTCAGACTAATGACACTACTTTCTCTAAACATTGCTTGTTCAAGGAAGTCTTGAAGTATAGTAATCGCGACAGTAATAATCTACTAATATGGGCAAGGTCGTTTGTTGAACCTATTTCTTGTTCTTTCTTGATCTTGACTTGATATGTTTACATTATTAAGTTACAAGTTTCAGATAACATTTTTATTATCTCGCATGGTGATTTGATATTACTGCAGGAGGTTTTGTGACAAATCTGTTAATATGTTGTGCTGTTGTTTGCAGGACTTACTTCCTCTCTGTGTGCACCGCAGAAAGTTTTGGTGATTGAAGGGTTGGGTAGCATATTATGCTACCCGAATCTGTTAATGTGTTTCTGTTCTTTGCAAATTCCAGGACTTACTTCCTTTCTGATTGCACCGCAGAAAGTTTTGGTGGTGTAAGGGTTGAGTAGCATATTATGCTACCCGAATCTGTTAATGTGTTTCTGTTGTTTGCAAATTTCAGGATTTACTTCCTTTCTGATTGCACCGCAGAAAATTTTGTTGGTGCAAGGGTTGAGTAGCATATTATGCTACCCGACTTTGTTAATGTGTTGCTGTTGTTCGCAAATGTCAGGACTTACTTCCTTTCTGATTGCACCGCAGAAAGTTTTGGTGCTGGAGGGGTTGGATAGCATATTATGCTACCTGTATCTGTTAATGCGTTGCCGTTGTTTGCAGGACTTACTTCCTCTTTGTGTGCACCGATGAAAGTTTTGGTGCTGGAAGGGTTGGATAGCATATTATGCTAACCGAGTATGTTGGGAGAGGGGTTGAGGCCGATTTTGTGGAGGTGCTCATGTCCCTTTAGCTATATTGTGAGTATCTAATATGGACATGGTTGTTTGTTGAACTTTTTTTTATTCTTTCTTGATCTTGGCTTGATATGTTTACATTATTAAGTTACAAGTTACTATTAAGATAACAGTTTTATTAGTTCGATGATTTGGCTCCAGGAGATTCTTTGACAAATCTATTATTTACTGTTATTTGCAAATGTCAAGATATTTGACTGTTTGGTTATTATCGCATGCTTCCCTATACTATAATTTCACACAACGTCAATGCTGACTTGCAAGGCAGAACGTAACATGAAGTTAGCAGTACAAGATAGGACTGCTGAGCCAAAATCCGGGCGCGACACTAAAAAAATACGGGCTCATTTACTAAAATGAATCTTATGGGCCTCCCTAATGTCCGGGCCCAGGGGGATTACCCCCGTCACACCCCCTCTCTCTGGCGCTGATACTAAATATTTTGAACAATCCCTTCTACTAATAATTACCTCATAATATTTCCACTTGTCGTTATTACTAAAATTTCCATATAACTGCTCATGGCTGAGTTACCCCTAAACACAACCAGTCCAAGTATAGAAATATCGAAAAGATCTGTTTCAAATTTCTGACCAAGGATTCAAACACGGCACCTCCCTGGTGAAAGCCGATTTGATGTAGACTCTGCTACGAAGACGTCCTAGAACTGTTGAACCAATGATATGCCGAAGAAAACCGGTTTAGATTTATCCGATTTTCATAAGTGCACTGTCAGGCTTCATTGGGTGTATTTTTATTAAATGAATTTTACTACCGGCGGCGACGTGAGCGGATGATTATAAATATTTGGGGTGAAGTAATGCTGAATGTTTCAGTGATTTTTAAAAAAACACGTGCTGCCTGACAACAACAACTAGGGGATGACAGGAGGAACCGTGGACCGAGACCGTAGTGCGCATGCGCGGACCTCGGATATCGCCCATGGTCGCTCGAAGCCCCACACATTTGCGATCTGGTCGACAAGCGATGTCCAGATTGCCGTCAATTTGTTGGATCGTCTGAAATTATCGAGCGATCTTGAGATCGCTGTGCCAGTTCGAAATTGCTGTGGCATTCTGATTGAAACGGCCACATACATTAGGGGATATTCGAGCTATTTGGTCTCCGGCAATTAGATTGCCGGTCGACGAGCGACCGCGTCGCCTAATGTATGGGTAGCTTAACGTACCTTGAAGCGTAAAATATTCAAATCCCAGGCGATAGTGGAAATAGAATAGAATTTTTATTTTCAAAATTACCATATTTGAGTGCAAAGAGCTTTACTCTGTTCGATTGTGAAGATAAAGTTACAACTAAAAACCGCACTTTTTCGGCTAAAACTATTCTGAACATGTTCAGTTGATATGTGTGGCAGCCATACCTTTATAAGATGTGTCCACAACAAAGAATTCAAATTAAATTAAGTCTTAGACTGTCTAAATTAAGAAATTAATTTCTTCCAATTGATTGAATTACGTCAAATATAAGGATTTAAAATTTCGGTGAAAGACCGTCACGGCGTGTTAGAATTATAAAATCGGACAACTGCATAGAAAACCAGTTGTGTGTCTAACCTCTGTTGAACCTCATCGTGGAAACCGTTGAATGTTGACAAGTAGAAGTTTCCAATTTTAGGATTAGGTCCTTTTAATCGCTCTGTTCGATCGGAATATGATTGTGCTGGGACTCTTGAACTCCGAAGTTTCTTTGAACCTCGTATAAAAAATAAGAGATTGAAGTATTTCCTTTTATTCTCGTTCTCACGATGGCAGGTTCTACAAACTAGGACCACCGTTTCGAGTCTATGGCCATCAAATCCTTTTTCGGTAAACACATTTCAGTGTGTATTTTATTTTTATTACCATGTTTTAAGTGAAAAACAAAAAATGAAACATTGTGATAAATAAATAAATGAAAAAATAAAGAAACATGGTTATAGAAAAATGTGTTAATGTCAGTCAACTTGGTGACTGAATTGTAAAGTAAATATTGTTGTTGTATGTAGTAAATAAAAGGTACCTATGTAGTAAATATTGTTGATCAGTCATTACCGATAGTGCATAATGCATATCTATACCTATAAATCATAAAGTTGATATACTGACTGACTCATATCTACGGATCTCTACGATGACCAAACGTACAAACTTGAAATTTGGGTACAGATTCCTCCAAAGAAGGTACGCATTAGGAGAAAAAATAATAAACCATACAAATAGACCGTTTTTGGTGGTAGGATTACACAATCTAAGATCTAAGAGATATCAAAAAATGATCGGGAATGCCCCCAAAAGCCATACCCAAAAGCTCCAGAAAAAAAAATTATAGTTCACTCTATCATCTTTCTTGTTTGGTATCCTAGATATGGCAGGTTTTCCGATATTTGCGGAGGAATAAATATGATTATTTCGGCCAAAAGGAATTCTGCAGACACGGGAAAAGACGCAGTGGCGGATTTACCATAAAAGCAACATAGGCCAATGGCCTGGGGCGGCAAATAAAAATTTTCAACACATACTGCAGTGAAAATCGCATTTCTTGTCAAAATAGAGGCGGCAAGTTCTAAATTGCGTAGTGGCAGCGAAAGTTCCGCCACTGAAAAGACGCATACGAATTTGCACTTTAATTAATAACGAATTTGCATTTTTTACCCAACCGAGTGTGATTCACGCTCTGCTACGAAACTGTTGAAGAAATGATAATATGTGGAAGAAAACCGGTTCATCTGTTTTGGCCAAAGGAATTCTACTTCCACGGGAAAAGACGAATTCCAAGTTACGGGCATTGACTAACACTTTAAAAAATAATTTAATAATTGTTTTGCAAAATGTAATCTGTTTTTATCACACAAGGTCGTTTAGGGTTAGTCAACTCTTAGCGGAGAACTGGTTTGTTAAGCGAAAAAAAATCGGTTTATTTTTAGCTTCTTCTTATAATTAAAAACTGTTTTTTATGTCATCAGTTTTATCCAAAGGTATTACTCGTACAGGGTGTTCTTAAAGTTCGTACCACGCTGACAATTTTATGAAAACACTTGGTTTTTAATTCCATTTTTTTTAACACTATTTAATTTTAAAGTTACAAAATATGATATATTCCGACCTCACCGTAGATCAGTTTGCGATCTCAGCGTAATGATCTGCAGGCCATTATTTTTTTCTCATTAACCATTCAAGTTAGAAAATCGAAATACATTAGCCTTCCCTGAAGTTTTTCAGGGAAATATTTGAAACCTCCCAACATTTGTTCTTACAGGGGTAGAAATGCCCGTTTTAATTCACGATGCCTTTTTTTAAAAATACGATGCCTTTTTTTTTAATGTAATTATTATTGTATGAAACACAATAAGAACTTATTAAGGCAGATAAAATACTATATATTCACTTGACTGTAAATTTTACAGTCAAATGAAGATATAGTAATTGATCTACTTTAATATGGTTTTACTTGACATAGTATCCCAATTAAGAACTTTTTAAAGGAAAAACATTTTAGTCCATGGTTTGAGTCTCGAGTTATTGGACAATTAAAAAAAATCGGACCCCTTTGGATGCATTGCTATTGTTGAAGATTTCGAGAAATTTTAAATTCTGGCCACAAATTACTTCTAATTTTATTATTAAATCCTTTTCTCAACAAGAAAAATTATATAGGGTCTCTTACCCCTCTTTAAAAAGATTACCCTAAAAACAGCCGTACGTGCCAAAATATATAATTCGACCTGCATGTTGTCATAAATGTAAATGTGTATTTCTTTGATGTGTTATTATGTCACCATGTTTGTGGGCATCATAGCATTACAAGATATTTTCAACATTCACTCCAATATCACTAAGCCTAAGCTACACTTTAACAATTTTTACCTTATAATGCTACCAATTGGCGCCATTACCATAGCTTCTCAATTGTCTTTAGGAGGCTGAGTTACCCCCAAACACAATCAGACCAAGTAGAAAATTCGAAAAAACCTTTATCAAATTTTTGACCCGTCCAGGAATCGAATCCGGAACCTCCTTGGTGCAAGCTGAGTGTGATGCGCACTCTGCCACGGAGATGGCATACGTGTTGTTATAGCTCCAGCTGCGAATTGAACTCAATCCACTTGACTGGTATGTTACCGACGCAGGTTAGAGACACCTGAAACTTTTGGTACACCCGGTATACATTAAAGATAAGCAGAGTCTTTTCTTTGCTTTGTGTAATCGTGATGACATTTTTCTATTTTAATTGACATTTATTTAGATCCGTTCACAGCATGCCATTTTTTTAAATGGCAAATTAGCACATGTGTTTCTTTTTACTTTTCCTGATGTTGATTTTGTTAAAAAAAATATTATTTTACATTTGAATAAACGTAGAAGACAATTGCACGTCGAATACATCAGTTCCTGTAGGATCACTGAAGTTAATCAACTACATCGAGGTATTATACTTGAGGTGACCTCGTAGATTCGCGACCTTGTGATGCTGGGTATTCGAATTTTGAAAAGCGCTTCGGCCCTGTTTTGTGTACAGCTGATTTCAAAGTTGACCCCCTTGAGGCCTTCCCTAAAAGTGCAAAAAAATTGAAAACCACTTGAAAATATTCCCCTTTGAAATAAAGAAATACGTGTTTCATTGTTTTTCGAAATTTCAAATCCCTTCTCAAGATATTATCGTAGGATTTGTGGTTTTTTGTCCCTTGAGTCAAATCCAGGCTGTACAGAAAATTATGGAATGAGGTAGACTTCAGTGGGGTTGCAGAATAACTTATAACCAGCTTGTGCTGATCTCGTGACGCCTCTCTCTAACTTGACTAAATCTTGTTTAACATATGAATGTCTATTGAGACTTGATATTTTGTTTTATGAAGGAAAGATTTTTAAAATTTGATTGACTTTTTCACTTTAGGGAAATGAATTGAATGAAAATTGAATCAGGTCAGTACCTATTTTCATTTAATTCATTTCTCTAAAATGAAAAAGCCAATCGAAGAAAATTAAAACTTAAAAGAAATCTTTCCTTCATAAAACAAAATTGACTAACTCTTGGGATGCTAAACAGTCCCGTATATTTGTCGTTGTTTGTGATATGATCACTCCTTGAAGTCCTTGAACATTATTGTTGGTTCCTGTAATGAGTGTGGAAAGTTGTCGGGATCTTTATTATAACAATCTTTCTGATAATATTGAGCTCTGCTACTTTTTTAGACTGTATTCTTCTCCAGGAGACCAATGATAATATGGGATTGTCTGGTGGTCTCATGTATTGGTTAGGACCCAATATCCAGTGTTCACTAAGTGGAAGATGACCTCCACTGACTCTTTTCTTCCTCTTGATGTGTAAGCTCGTGTAAACGTATCCATATTTTATTTCCTCGCCTATCTATTATTTCATTTCTATAAATAACTTCAGCATTCATTCTGTTAATCTCTGATAATGACCCCTAACGTATAGGTAGGTAATTGCCAGTCGGTGCGGAATTTCAGCAAAATGTGATATATTGAACTGTCAGCTTCATGCTCCATTAGAACTTATCTATTGCTTACATTACGTATTATCTTCACAACTGGTTTTCTTGTCCATTTTGACTTTTGAACTTACTGCAATTTTTAACTTTGACCTTTCTATATTTACGTTGAAATCTTTAAAAAAGTTTTTTTCTAGAAAAATATATTATGCTGTAGTACTTTTACGAAAAAACTAACAAGGTGATCCTAATTTCGCTTCGGGGTTCAAAAGTTATGTAGTAAGTTCTAATTGGTCCTCGGGACTCAAAAACTAAGGAGTAAATCCTAATTAGGTCTTTGGGGCTCAAAAACTAAAGAGTAAGTCCTAATTAGGCCTCGGGGCTCAAAAACTAAAGAGCAAGTACTAATTATGCCTCAGGGCTTTACTAGAGAGTAAGTCCTAATTATGCCTCGGCGCTCAAAAACTTAAGGCAAATTTGATTGGTTAATTTTTACTTTCCTTATAAAAAAAAAAAAAACTATTGCAATGGGCTGAAATTTTCGATGTCGAGTTTTCAATACTAAAAAATACGTTTTGACGTCACCTGAGCGCGAATGTTTAGTTTCAGTCAATGGTCCGTCCATATGTCTTTCGGTCTGTGTATCATGTTAACTATGGATATAATGTGTCGTACTTTGAAGACGCTGTACTTGGTTCCTTTCTAATATCTATCACGTCCTGTTACCGAGCGACGCGGCGCGGAGTGAGAGTAATTTTAAACCATTTCTAATAACTTCAAAGTCATACTGACGAAATCATGTGTCTGGATCTTGTTTGTTTACTTTCATATCACATTTTAAAACAAAAATTCTTCAAAAGTTGATTCTTTGAAAAATTGTTTTTAGTGCAGTTTTTTTTATTACAAGTAATTGGGTTTGAATACTCTTCATTAGTTATTTAACAACAACTGGTTAGTCTTATTCACTGAATATCTTAATATATAAATCAGAAATTTGTGTGTACCTATGTATTGTATCTATGTATGAAGGGTTATCTGTTACAATACCACAGCCCAAACGGTAGCAGATATCGAAAAATTGATGGGAATGAACCCCCCCGCCTCCCAAAAAAAAATTATGATCTACGACCCCAGGAAAATTATCAGAACTAAAATATGTCAGCCGTTTTCGAGTTACGTCCAAATTTATAATTTATTCACCAAAATTGGACACGGTCCGATATCTTAAAATTTATCGCAAAACAAAGATAGCAATATAAGAATCGTAGCGAAACACGGGCGAAACAGCTAGTTATTGATAAAATGATTCGAGAAAGCATTTTTTGAATTAAAGTGTTTTCAAATCTGTATTACAATAATAGTAGATATATGTGATCGCTTATTACGATGTTACGATTACGGCCCAGAGCTTCTGTACCATCGAAGGCGATGGTACAGAAGCCCGAAGGCGAAATTGTTGAGCCGTACTTAGAATTCTAAAGTTCTTAATACAAATTGAATATATTAAAGTATAAGAGATTATTTTATTTTTATAAATTGTTACTGCAGGAATGTTAAGTCGCTTCATACTTGCAAGAGCCATAGGCAATTTTTTTGCACATTTGTTAAAATGATTAACATCACAGGTGAGATAGTAATAATGGTTTTAATTTTCTGTTCCGTGTGTTCGGCAAAGCCCCAGTGTCCAATATATTTACATGACCCGTTATTTTTAATATTATTATGATGAAATCTTGATTATTTGTGAATATTCTTTAGTTTTCTTCTTCACCTTCTTGGAGTATGTTTCTTCTATGCTGACAACCGGTTTTATATGCAGAAAATTGTTTGTACGTAAGCAATTCAGTTTTTTGATTGTAACGACTTGTCGCTGTAGCCAGGTGATTCTGTTCTTTCTTTTATATTGTTACAAGTGTCTCGATACTTCTGCACAATTTATTACCTGATCGTGCTCACATTTTTTTTCCTGGTCGTGCTTCTTGCATTCTTTATAAATTTATTGGCCTGGATAAGATGTCCAATCACAATCCGTATTATATTCCTCTTCATATTGGCCCTATTCATCAGCCTTCTTCAATCTCCTACTGATGGGTCCGGTGGTACCAAAAATTTTGAAGGAAAACATCCAGAAATTCGATTTGATAATAATTCGATTTATAATCAAGTGAAGATATAGTATTTTATCTGCCCTGTTAAACGACTTTACGCGGAACGCGGTTGAGGGCCGTGCGAGCCGTGCACCCGCACAGGGCGCTAAGGGTTTAGGGCGAATTCCCCCCCCCCCCCTAAAAAATAAAATAATAAAAAAAAATTTAACCTATTGCTTCTCGGCCTTTTGGCTAAGATCAAAGTGTAGTATCGGTTCTTATCAGCTTTTTTTTTATTTTATTACTTGGCATGGGCATTAAAATTTAAAAGAACACCATACAGCCACAAATATGTAAAACAATCATACTATGAAAAAACCAGATTTTGATTTTCAAAATAAATTTAAAAAGATAGGGGTAAGTTTCTTATCAGCTTAATTTTAACCTTTAAATTTGTATTACCATTCTCCAAACTGTATTCAGGACTTGTAAATGAAATCCTATTTTATAACTTGACAACTTAAGTCCAAATTAAATTTGTATTAATATTCTCCAAACTGTATTCAGAATTGTACAATTGTACATATAACTTGACAACTTAAGTCCAAATAAAACATTTTGTAATACTACCTTCTTTTTACAACCATGATTTTCATATCAAGTAAAACTTTTGAAAATTTCGGGGGGGGGGAGGCGCCACAACAGTAATTCGCACGGGTGAAAAATTACCCACGTACTGGCCCTGACTTTACGTTCAGGAGGGGTTAAAATACTCAAGGCATTCCAACACCGACTTGTGATGAGAACATTGAAACCAGATATTCCAAATGCAATTTTTGATCCATATGACACACATCTAATATCTGCCCTACTTATTGAAAACCAATTGATCTATGACTACGACCAAAGGAAACTGCAATCATTTTTGAACAGACAGAATAAAACAAACAGAAGAATCTGATTGTGCTGTGACGACGTAAAGATCGAAGATGATCAGATATGGCAATATGCAGTTTAATTAAGCGCCACGCCATGAGGCGACGCACGACTCAGTGGAGTGTGATGTCTCTCAGTGCCAGATCATGTTACAATATCTGAGGTCGTTGTGACATTTTTGCATATTAATCAACCTGAACAAATTTCTGAAATCGTTGTGATGCTATTTCTAGTAGTTTTATTTCTGATTTTCTGGCGCCTGTGTTCATTAACCTGACTACTACATTTATAGCATGACTGTTGTTTTGATTTTATGTTTAATTTTATTTTCTTCAGAAAAGTAGGTTAAGTTATTTTTCTGTTTTGATACGTTTTCCTGTTCCGTTGTTGACTTTCTTAAATGATGCTTTCAACAATAAAACAACTTTTCGAATCATTGCGATTGATGTGTGTAATGCACTTTTATATTGGACTGCTCTCTTATTAGACAATTGGTCTTTAGAAGGCACGGCTTTTTACTACCTCTTTGGTATGGTTTCCCCAATAGCGCCTCGCTGTAATCAGCAACAACTTACAGCTTCTCAGTTGTCTTCACAGTTCACGAGGCTGAGTGTGTCTACAACATTTGATATCGACTCATTTGTTATATAGTGCTAGTGCATAAGGAAGAGTTTTTTTTGAAACTGAATTAAGTAAAACCTCGCTGGACGTTGCGTAACTACAGAAATATAACGGGAAATGGAGTATTCAATGTGCCATATAAGCTGGCTATCATAAATATTTCTATCAATTTTTTAATTGAACCATTTATGTTTAGTAAATATTCCAAGATCTATCAAAATCTGAACAACTCTTTGCCAACCCAAGATGGAAAAACGGAAATTACTTCTTCAAATAACGCCTGAAGAGGACGAGTATCAATATGAGCCGTCACCAGAAAATAGTAGAATGCTGATCAATTGTCCTCGTGTGCTGATTACAATAATCTGGTTTCTGATATTCTGCGTGTCGTGTGTTTTCCTTATTATTCTATTGATTGTGTTATTGGAGATTAATAAGAATAAAGGTACGATTTCCCTCAAGCGACTCTTATGTGCTTCTATGGTGCTTAAAGTTTTCTTCTTCTTCTTCGGTTGCATGTATCACGAGGACCCAAAACCTACCCCAACGGTCTTCTCCACGTTATTCGATCGTGAGCTGACTGGAACTTTTCTTCTCCATCCTCTTGAAATGTTTCAATTACCTCAACCCATTCTCTAATTTCAGTTACCTCAACCTATTCTCTAATTTCAATTACCTCAAACTATTCTCTAATTTCAATTACCTCAACCCATTCTCTAATTTCAATTACCTCAACCCATTCTCTAATTTCAATTACCTCAACCCATTCTCTAATTTCAATTACTTTAACCCATTCTCTAATTTCAATTACCAGAATTCCAGCGTTTTCTCGACCTCCCGCGTCCACTTTTGCTTGTCAATTTTAGGTTTTTATATTTTAGTTTGAAATCCATCTTTGTGAAAATCTCCGCTTGCTCGCGCCACTTGTCTCACCCATCTCATGTTTTTCCTTTCACATTTGAAGTTATGACTTCATCCGCCATATAATAATGCCTATATTTTCCTGTAGTTTCATCCCATCTAATTGCCAAAATTCGCCTCAAAATCTTGTTCTCAAACATTTGCAACATTTATTCCGTTCTCGTCCTTAATGGCCACATTTCGAATCCATCTGATCTTTTGTCTAAATTGGAATATAGAAAAATAACATCGATTGGCTTATGTGATCCTTGCATTTATTTCTTCTTCCATCAAGTTGTTTTCGTTTAATGTTAAGGATTATATAATTCGATCCTTTATCTTATTATTTTATTTACTGTGTTATTTGTGATAAAGAAGAATAAAGCTACGTTAACATTAGAAGCCTGTGGGGTTTCTACTCTCTAAAAACGATACCTCAAATGTAGCTAAATTTGATCTTAGGAATCCCCGAAAGGTACCTCTAGCAAAAGTAAGAAAGTAAGACGCACCTAAAAATAAATAAGACAAATGTCTTCATTTTTAGGAGCACCAGACTTACAACCCCCAATCAAAAGAAACCCTTCACATGGCACCAGTACTTTAAGGAACAAAATTAGCAAGAAATCTATGTTTGAATACCTGAAACAGTTACATGCTGACTCGAAGCACAAGAACTACTCTGATCTATGCCTGAGCATGAGTCCAAACGATGATTACGATTTCAACAGCTTCAGCAGAAACAATGTCTACTTCGTTCTGAACAACAAGGAAAAAATTCCTATACAATCAGCATGTTGTATTGAGTCAGCATTGTATTTGAATCCATATAAACATGTGTTTACTATGAATATAATTGGTTATGACAATGCAGTACAAGGTAAATGCTTCATGGCCATCATTATTAAGAACCTGAGGCCTATTCCACGAAGCAACTTCTCGCACTTTTCAAAAAAAAAAAAATGTAGCCCACAGGTTTCAGGACTTCTAATTTGAACCCGTTACAATGATCACCGCGACCAATTGGAAAATGTGATTTGTCCGATTAAAAATTTGCTCACCCTGCGAAAAATTCAATATAATATCAAAATAAAAAAAAATCTGGTGTGAACATCATACAACTTTCTTTATCTATAAAAATAGAAGAAAGTATTGTAATGGGCTGAACTTTCGTTTTCGAGTTTTCAATGGCAAAACACTTTATGAGGTCCTCAGAGTCCAACTATTAAATATCAGCGATTGGTCCGAGTGTGTGTAATTCTATTTAAAAAAACAATGTTGAATTTATATCCAAGACGTGATGTCTTGGACCTTTGGTTTTACTATATATTTGTATGTCCAGGATCCGAGATATTAGTCAATTTTTCTAAAATGACTCACCAAGTATTTACTAACAATAATCATCTCATACTCCCTGAATAGGAAACCAGACAAATATCTCACCCCGAGAAAACTATATTACCTATTTGAAAACTTTCTACAAAAATTTAAAAACAAAACCCATAAATCCAGAAATTTATTTAAAAAATACACCTTTTGAAAATAATGAATATGATTTTGAAGAATTAAAAATAATTATTAAACTCATTACGCTCTGGAAATACACGGGACTTGTGAGTTGTGAACAGAATTTAATGTTATCTAAAATGTTCTTCAATCAATCAACCATTTTATTAGAGAAATCAATTCTCTATTCTTCCTACAATCATATGTGTTCTACAATAATTGAGAAATTGATGAAAATTTATAAATCAATGATATCAAATGAAAATGAGACATTGAAATATAGAGATAGGCTTTTCAACAAGTTTTATAGTGAATCATTCATGGAAATGAATTCTGATATGGAGAGAAATGTTGGATTTATTGATGGAAAGCTCAACAGGGAAGTAAATGAAAAAACAGTTGAAAATTCTAACAGACAAATTAATGAAAGACTAGTTGATGAAAATTCCAAAAGGGAAATTAATGAAAGACTAGTTGAAGAAAATTCCAACAGGCAAATGAATGAAGGACGAGTTCATGAGAATCCCAAAAGGGCAATTAATGAAAGACTAGTTGATGAGAATTCCAACAGGCAAATAAATGAAGGACGAGTTGTTGGGAATCCCAAAAGGGCAATTAATGAAAGACTAGTTGATGAGAATTCCAACAGAGCAATTAATGAAAGACTAGTTGATGAGAATTCCAACAGGGCAATTGATGAAAGACTAGTTGATGGGAATCACAAAAGGGAAATTAGTCTATCAGTCGTAGAAAATTCCAATAGGATCCTGCATGAGAGTGAGGGCCCACTCGATAAGCGTTTCAACATTGCAATTGATAACATTATCAATGATTGCGCAGAATGTGATATTAGAAAGTTGAATCAATTTGAAATATGTAATTTACTTCGAGCAAGTTGTTATTTTGTGAAAATTGATAAAGTTTGGAAATCAAGGGCTTTGAACATATCAAATTATTGTCCAAAAATTTATAATTTACTGAATTCCACTTATACAACAACTGTCAGGATAGTATGAGAGGTAATGCATGATGGGATATAGGTAAGGTAGAAAAGCTCATGCAAAAGTTGAAAAAACTCCGTCAATCTGGTTCATGGTTATATTATTTTATATATTTTTGGTTTATTATTTTCAATAATGAACCTTTGGAATCGTCACGGAAAAAAAAATTACCCCCCCCCCCCCTCCCCCCCCCATTTTTTTTTGGTGGGCATCCCCCATTTTTTTTTTTGCCAGAAAAATAATAAACCCATATGTCATATTGGCAGAGTTTTTGTATAAGGAATCTACATAATAAAGTATGGAAATGTATTTCTTACGGAACCAATTTAGATCCTAAATATCATATATCTATACCAATTTTAATTCAAATGGGTCAACGTGAAGTTAATGTCGAAAGACACTCTTAGGGGACGATGGATGAATGTATTCGATTTTTGAATGCTATACATAGTCAAAGTAGGTATAAAAAAAAAAAAAAAAAATTTTTGTCTNATAAATTTTTTTTTTTGTCGATTTCTCAGAAAAAAAAAAGTTATGCCCTGAAACCGCTTCTCATTTTCCGGACACTCCTTTTTACAGCCATGCCATTCTGGAAACGAGAATATTCAATCAGAAAATTTCGAACGGGATTCGAACCCACAACCTCCAGACCAAGAGTGTCAATAGTCTTAACAACTCGGCCACGGTATCGACCATGTAGACTAATTCCAAAAATTTGCATTATATTCATCAAATTTTGGCAGTCATCAAATAAAAAATCCGATTGTTGCTCTAATTTCTTAGCAAGATATGTTCATATACCTCAGCTCGAATACCTGTGACTTTTTTGCTAAGTGTTCTTTCAACCAATCGACAAAAAAACCATTCTTCTACGTTGATAAAAAAAACCTTTGGTACTGGAGTGTTAGCATAGTTTTGGTACTAGATTATTGGCATAGTTTTGGCACTAGATTGTTAGCATAGTTTTTTTCAGTTAACCTGTACAAGCAAATACAAGCTTTGTAAGATATAATGCTAAGATTTCCCCATGGAAATAAATCATAAATGTATTTACACGTCATCACTTGTTATTTTCAATATTAATAATTTATTAATCTGGTATCCCACAGACTTATTTGATTTACGAAAAGTATCAATGCGTGATTTATACAATAATTCAATAAAAGCTTTTACATGTTCGTTTGTTATCTTCTGCTCTTGTAGGGCATTGCTCTTTTAAATCTTGCATCGTTGATCGTTGCATTGTATTGACGTGATAATGCTGTCTGAAAATTAAACTGTTTGTTCAAATGTTGTTGAGAAGCAGAACTTTATAGCTTTGACAGTGCTTAGTATTATTTCAACTAATATTTGATTCGTCATGTCGTTCGATCTTAAGTTTTGATGAACTTAAAGTTGGCGTTAGAGTGTGAACAAAGATTTTCTTAAGTTTTTTTTATTTATTTTTATTTTTTATTGTGTTTCAGGTGTTATAAACCTCTGACACATTACAGAACTAGATTCTTTAGAGAATAAAATGGGAACTACTTATGTTTAGAGAATAAAATCTGGTGTGAACTTCCTAACTTTCCTTGTCTATAAAAAATGAAGAAAATATTGTAATTCAAAATGGACTAAAATTTACGATGTTGAGTTTTTAATTTGAGAACAATTTTTGAGGTCCTTAGAGGACAAATATCGATTTTCAGTCCTTGGTCCGTGTGTAATTTTGAATGTCTGACAGTAAACAAGTTATCTCAAGAACGGTGCTAGGTTTTTGCAATTTTTGGTATTAAGGACAAACCACGGAGCTTTTTGTTGAAATGGAATCTACTCCTGTCGGTTTTTGTAATTTTTTAGTGTTTTTCAGGAATCCTGCCTATACATGCATCGTGAAAGGTGGGACCTAGAGCCTAGAGCTTACCTGCATATTTATAGAGAAAGGTAAAAGAGCTACTGCTTTGGTGCCTATTTATATCGATAATGTTTGGCATGCGCGCCGCATTTGGTTGTAATTAAAACCACCGATGGTGGCTATTTTCATGAATCTTGCCTAAAGGGAAAGCGGTATAGCTTGAAATTTTGTTCGTATTTCAATTGCAGATAACATGTATTTGAAGCTGCAAATATTTTAATTATAATCTCATGTGCTGTAGACACAAACACAAGGACCAATGGCTGAAATTCGAAATTCGGGCTCTGGTTAGGTACCTCAAAATCTCCTCTCGTACATATACAGTAGTAATTCATTGGTCAGAGCTAAATTAAGATAGTAGTGGTGAGTGTATTGTTTGTGGTGTTGAGATTGAGGTTAGGGCTCTGCTTTGTATGACGCACACATCTACATACTCATTGATCTCCTCTCGTACATATACAGTAGTAATTCATTGGTCAGAGCTAATTTAACATCTTTAGATAGTAGTGGTGAGTGTATTGTTTGTGGTGTTGAGATTGAGATTAGGGCTCTGCTTTGTTTGACGCACACATCTACATACTCATTGATCTCCTCTCGTACATATACAGTAGTAATTCATTGGTCAGAGCTAATTTAACATCTTAAGATAGTAGTGGTGAGTGTATTATTTGTGGTGTTGAGATTGAGATTAGGGCTCTGCTTTGTTTGACGCACACATCTACATACTCATCGATCTCCTCTCGTACATATACAGTAGTAATTCATTGGTCAGAGCTAATTGATCTCAACGATTAGTAATTGTTTTAAAATTAGCAGATGATAATACCCCATACCCTTCTCAGTCCAACATCACACCGGATATTTAGCAACGCAATTCCACAACCTATTTCTCATCAAGGAATTTTATAGAAATCCATTTGATACCTGCAACTTCATATACGTCTTTTTAACCACATTCATTTTGATCAAAATAGTAGATATCTGATGACTAAGAACATACCCATTCCCGTGGATGCAAAAACGGTCATATCTATAAGATGCGAACCAAGATTATGTTAGCCAGCGTCTATGGCACGTTGAATACACCAGTTCCCGTTAGATCACTTGCCCATTCCCGTGGATGCAAAAACGGTCATATCTATAAGATGCGAACCAAGATTATGTTAGCCAGCGTATATGGCACGTTGAATACACCAGTTCCCGTTAGATCACTGAAGTTGAACAACGTCCAGCGAGGTTGTACCATGTGGTTGTCCACTTGGGTTCGCGCCCTTATGATGCTGGCTATTTTTTCCGCCCCAACCCAGTCTGGGTGTGGTCAATGTGGGTAGCTGGTTTGCAAGTTTCCAGCGAATGCAGGGTGAAACCCACGTCTTAAATGACCAATCGATGTTAAAGAGACGTTAAGCAAAAAAAATTAGGTTAGCTTAATTTTATATTTTTCCTAAAGGATTCGAGTTATTTTTTTGATATCTCTTTACCTTTCGGCTGTATAATTGAAAACCGCCAAGGGCGTTGTATTTCAGCCAGCAAATATGTCTCAACCCATTCCAATGCATAAAACATACTGAAGCATTAGGATAGTCCATTCCTGGTCAAATCTTTTTATACCCGTCTGCATAAAGCAACGATTTTTGGCGATAACTTGTGTCCGCTTGATCTGTAGTTTTTGCGAATAGAACCTCAATGCCCTACTCAATTGAAGAGTGAGGCCACTAAACCTCCAAGAGGAACTCGTCCAAAACAATCGGGTAGGAAGACTGATCAAACTCTCTCAGCGTTTGAACCTTAGCTAGAGAAATAGGCTTCACCCCATAATACACAAAAAGCCCATGAGGCTCAGGTGTAAGGATTTTAAACCTTAGGGGGTGAAGCTCAATGAAATGGAATGAAACCGGACCTAATGGACATTTATTATTTATTATGACATTTATTATGTTCACAGACTTTGCTGATTGTTTTGGGCCCTATTAAGACACTTATTAGCAGGCCCGACGACCATTGGAGGATATTTTCAATAATATGACCAGATTGTGAATCAGCATTATTTCGCAATGATGTTCACTATTGATGGACAACTGATGAAGGTTTCCAGCCATTACTAATCCTCAAGTAATGTATTGTGATGACAAACTGATAGTGGAAACAATAGCTATGAGTAACCTTTACTGAAATAAACTCAGGTCCAAAGATTCAATTTCAGATACTTACTTCCTTAAGATTTGTAAAGAAAATTGGGGTGAATTTCATTATCAATTATTTAGGTGGCATCATATTGATGTTACCGTCTTTGACGAAATTCAGATATACCAAAGAAGGCCGCAGACCTAAAAAGATCACGCCATAATAATAAAATCAGAGTCGGCCATGCTAGGATTCAGCATACCATCGCAAATCAATAAGATAGTTAATACCGACTTTTACTAAATAAAGCGACTAATAAAATCTTTTTTTGGAAACATGATTTTTTATGCCGAAGTCGTAATTTCTTCCAATCCATATATGACTTGCTAGCTTTCCATGAGGTAAAGTAAATCATACTTGAGATTGTAAGAACATACTTGAGGGTGACATCCTCACGAGCCGAGTCCACCTGAGCTGATCGTGTAAAATAACGCAGAAAGCAACCCTGTAATATCATTCTGAACTCTTATGTTACCGACGTAATTATATTTCAGTGATTGTCATGGTTCTGGGGGCCCATGTCAATTATCTGCCTCCAAGAACGGATGTATGATGACAATTAAAAACATAAGCAGTATACTGCAACTTATCTAGAGCTGCTGTCTCATACATCTGGCTACCATTGGATACGGTGAATGATTTTTTCTCCCAAATGAATTTCCCCATCGATTGCTCATTGAAGAGGAGATTTTACCCCAAACCAGCTACCCATAGTGGCCTCACTAAGCCCCCCGTTGAACAGGATGTTACTACGTATTACAATATCTAGTTCACGCAAACAGAAAAAAATAGCTTATCAATCGGTTACAATGGCTACACTTTGGCTCCGGGCGGCCCCACAGGATAACTTAATGCTATGGAGAGTTATCGTGGGGGAAACAACCCATCAAACAAAATAAAAAACGTCATCTTAAACTAGACTTTCCAACGATCATACAAATTTGAATACTCCAGTTCCCGTCAGATCCAGTGATCTGACGGGAGCAACGACGGGCGTGGTCAGTACTTGGATGGGTGCATGACCGCTTGGGAACACCACGTATCGTTGGCTCTTTTTTCCGGCCCAAACCAGGCTGGGTGAAGTCAATGTGGGTAGCTGGTTTGCAAGTTTCCAGCGAATGGAGGGTAAAACCCCCGTCTTGAATGACCAATAGATGTTAAAGAGAAGTTAAGCCAAATTAAAAAAAAAAAAAAACTTGACTTGACATCGTTCCGTCAATATAGGAGTATATTGTTAAGCCCATTTAGGTTGAAATTCACCCTTATTAGCTGTATTTTCTGTTTAGTGATAAAGTCGAAACTTTTTCGAAACTATCAAGTTAAATTTACCCCTAGTAAACCCTATTTGTATTTCGTGTTAAAGTTTGAACTTGGTCGGACCTGATACTAAGTTGGTTGTTTACCAACTGAAATCTTCTGCCAATCCTAATAGTCCTAGGACTAGACTTCTCATTAATTACCTTACAAAATGACGATTGGTTTCGTCCTTGAGAGATCGTGACCCATAATTACTGATCTTGCCAAGCACATGCAATGAGATCACCTAAACAAGTTGTCCACTTCCGTGGCCGAGTGCTCTCATCGCTATTCGTTTGTATCATGAGAACCGAAGCAAGCGGGCCAACCTGCTATACTCTGCTTATTTATTAATAATTAATAATGNGGCCAACCTGCTATATTCTGCCTAATTATTAATAATTAATAATGCGAAAGATTTATTATAAATGCGGAAGTGTGTTTGTTGTTTTGTTTGTCCTTCTTTCTTAGAGCAAGAATTTTTTTTATATAAACATATTTTATGGGCCGAAAAATGACAAAGGCTTATTTTCATCCCGGTAGTACAGGCCATACCTGTAAGGTACTTGGCGAAATAGGCAAACACTGTCTTTGTTGTTGCTGCTGCTGTTGTTTATATATATATATAAATTTTCATAAAAAAAATTCATAAAAAATTGCGATTGAAATTTCGGGGGGGGGGGTCTGGACCCCATGGAGCCCCTCCTGGGTACGGCCTTATATGATGGTACAAACAGACAATTAAATTAAAGCTTAACATCACTTCATTCGGACCATATCATTTAAGCTTCATGAAAGCAATTTTAGTTTCTCGGAATTACCAAAAAGTTATTTTTAGAAATGACATCTCTTACTTGATCTTGTAACCTCATCATGTGCGATGATGTATGCGAATACATAGTAATCCTTTTTCATACATCATAAAAATTATCATTATTTACTTTAAGCAAACATTCTATTGAACTTGACGGTGCAGCAACATATAGCGCGGTCATTTTTTATTGTATCTCAGTGGCGTGTCGTTAGGTTGCACAAAAAAAGATCACGTGGTTCATCGTTTCATGCGTTGGAGGTGCTATATTTAATGTACGTCAAATCTTCTTATTCTTCTTTAACGTCACATTTTTTCCCCAATTCTACGGAGGTGTTATATTAAATGTACGTCAAATCTTCTTATTCTTCTTTAACGTCACATTTTTTTCCCAATTCTATGGAGGTGCTATATTCAATATACGTCAAATTTTCTTCTTATTCTTCTTTAACGTCACATTTTCCGAATTCTATTTGGGGTCGGCGTTGCTTTCCTTAATTCTACCATGCCACAACCTTCTGTTCAATTCTTACTTTCTTTAGCTGTAGCCGTTTCCTGACACGTTAACCCTCGCTTGCTACTCATTGTATGCGTAGAAACTCGCATTTTTCTGATGACCTATCATCATTGTTTTGAAGCAACGTATTTCAAAGACTGGATGCCCTTCTTAACACCAAACCTGTATTTACGCGAGATTAAGACCGTCACCTAATTATGCTGGCATGCTCCCCTCGGGAGGATGCCAGCTTCATTAGAAGTCACGTCAAATCATCTACAATTTAGTATATATCAGAGGTTTCTAACCTCTGACACAATTACTCTCCATCTAATAAAATTATTATAATAGAATTCATAGAATTGTTGGAGCCTTGGGGCAGAAAATTGAAGAGGGTAGATTGAGGTGGTTTGGTCATGTTGAGAAGAGAGATGAATGTTACTTTGGGATAGGAAGAAAGTTGGGGGACTAGAAATAGAGGGGAGGGAAAAAGGGGTAGATCGAATTTGAGATGGAAAGATAAGGTGGAGGAAGACTTGAGAGATAAGTGATGAAAAGCGAAGGAGGCACTGAATTGAGGAAGGCAACGCTGATCCCAAATTGGGAAAAGGTGCAGTAAAAGAAGAAGAAGAAAATTCAAGAAATGCACCTCTTTTCTGTTAGGATGCTCGCAGACAGCAGCATACTTACTGATCTTATTGCATAGCACAAATCTTCGCATATATGCAAGGAAAAACAAAAACATTTCAATGGGAATTTTCGGATCGATCTATTTACACACTCCTATAAGAACCTGGTTATTGTTTTTTTCTTACATATACATATTCAATGTTATGTGCTATGCAATAAGATCAGGAAGTATCCTGCTATCTGGGGGCATCCTTACTTGTGAGGGAGTTATTATAATTTTAATGAGCCTACCTTTCTGAAAGTACATTGCTGTCAGCAGGTAGAATGACCATCTCCATGGAGACGCCATTTTGGTCCTTAAACCAAACTGAACTTCTCTGCCAAATTTAATCTGAAACAAAAATGATAAAATGGCTTCGTTAAATAATATTTCAGATTTAAATTTGTGGACTATTAGCCTACGAAATTAGATGTGTGATTAAAAGTATCACTTTTAGCCAGCGTCCATGGCACGTTGAATACACCAGTTCCCGTTAGATCGCTGAAGTTGAGCAACGTCCAACTAGGTTGTACCATGTGGGTGTTCACGTGAGTTAGCGCCCTCGTTATGCTGACTATTTTTCGGCCCAACCCAGGCTGGGTGAGGTCAATGTGGTAGCTGGTTTGCAAGTTTCCGGCGAATGGTTTATTTTTTTAAATATTAAATGATTAGATAATCATTTCATTCTAAATTTGAAAAAGTCTATTCGACGAAAATTAAATATTTAAAATCTTTCCTCAACACGAAAAAATATATGATTTTTTGCTATTGTCTCTTTCGCGAGATTTTTCGAGACGGGGGTTTTACCCTCAATGTTCTGAAAACTGACTTCCACATTGCTTTCAACGGAAATTGTCATCATCACGAGGGTATGAACCTACGTAGTCACAGACCAAAAAGCTGATTGAACGTTGTTTAACTTCAGGGACCTGCTGTATTTAAGGTGCCATAAAAGCTGACTTAAAAATCTTTATCCCAATATAGAAGGACATGTCATTGCAGAGTTGATATAATGTAAATAATTCAGACTTGGGTCTGTATGCCATGCTAACCAGTCCACATTGAGTGAGTGAGTATAACTTTGTCTCTTATCTCTCATTAAGATCAGATTAAATTTCTCTGATGCATTAGGTCAGGGACATTAGAAAATATCATTCTTTTTAAAGTTGGCACTGATTCGAACATTTGTATAACGGATCAATAATTTTATGTAAATATTTTCCTCTCGGAATCAGATAGAGTAGATTCTCAGTGGCGGATAGTAGAACAAAAAAAAAAGCCCCCCCACAAGGGGAATGTGGCAGAAGAAGAAAAACACTTAATATGGAATTGACTAATCAAGTCTGCTCGTGGTGTAATTAATCGTTTTGTTTTTCTTGGCGTGCAAAACTAACGTTTTGTTTGACAATTATGTTCATAGTGTTGATCAGCCAACGCACTCTACATACCATTCGTTGACCGGATTAATAGTTATATTTTTCATTTTAATTTACATTGATAAAAAACCCTTTTTCATTGAATGAAAAGGTCCCAATTATTTTCAAACTGGGTATGGAGCTTTATTACGTTCACAGAATAGGCTGATCAGTTTTGGGGCCATCCGAGGCCTTATGATGGTAATTTTAAAAATAGTGCTAGCTAGCGTCTATGGCACGTTGAATACACCAATTCTCGTTAGATCAATAAAGTTAAGCAACGTCGAACGAGGTTGTACCATGTGGGTGTCCACGTGGGTTCGCGTCCTCGTGATGCTGGCGTTTTTTCCGGCACACCCCAGGCTAGGTGAGGTCAGTATGGGTAGCCGGTTTGCAAGTTTCCAGCGAATAGAGGGTGAAACCCCCGTCTTGAATGACCAATAGATGTTAAAGAGACGTTAAGCTAAATAAAAAAAAAGAGCTCAAGTTTCTGTATTGATAGATTGAATTAGCAAACCTCGTAAATTTTACAATTTCCTAATCCTGGGTGTGCTACTGGCTCTGTGACTGACGCACAAACAAACATTTATTTTATTTATTTAGGTCACAATTAACAATTGAGGTTTTCTTCATCTCTAACAAAGTGGATTCACGTCAAGCTGTCTTTTTACCGAAAAGAAAATCTCGGCACTGTTGAAAAATTCAACACAGGAGGAGAAACATGAGCAAGACAGAAGGTATTTTCAAAAAGACTATTCGGATATTGTCTAACCTTCAACATTATATTTGATATGAGAGATAGCGAGTCGACATTATTATGAAGTGCATTAAAAACAAATTTAGCAGCAGTGAATTCACGACGCGACGCACATTGTCATAGGAATAGAACAGACGACCACGCCAAAACCTAAAATCGACCAAGAAATTCACGTTGAATATTTTCAATGCGACTAGCATTGGTAATGTTCAATCGGCCACTGATGATGGACCTATATTCAAGTTTTGACCGAACAAATATGAAGAAGAACAAACATCGTGGGCTATATTTAATACAAAACGTTCCAGTAATTATGATACATACTATATTTGATTAGGCCTAGACCTTAGACATTGCGTAGACTTTATGTTAATTATACACCAATAGATTATGACTATTACTATCATAGTACGACATGACTATCAGATATAAATGTGGCATATCCCAAGATGATTCTATATTTGATTAGGCCTAGACCTTAGACATTGCGTAGACTTTATATTAATTATACACCAATAGATTATGACTATTACTATCATAGTACGACATGACTGTCAGATATAAATGTGGCATATCCCAAGATGATATCATACCCCCTTGTGTCAACATATGAAACGTTCCCGTAATTATGATGCATTCTATATTTGATTAGGCCTAGACCTTAGACATTGCGTAGACTTTATGTTAATTATACACCAATAGATTATGACTATCACTATCATAGTACGACATGACTGTCAGATATAAATGTGGCATATCCCAAGATGATATCATATCCCCTTGTGCAGCAAAATAACAAATAATTAACAGAAGGAATATTGTTCTGTTGATGGGAGATGTGCTTTTTAATTACACCTCATTCATTTTATTACACTCTTTTTGGTACTTCCTCTATACGATGATAGATATTGTTTACGCATTAATTACAAGGCCGTCCAAGTGAGATGAGTTATTGGAAATATTTATGGCGTCGGTACCATACTTCAGAAGGAACCAGTTCCTGGATATCTTCTGTTTTGGCAGAACTGTATCCTGCAGCAGGCCCGGATCAAGCATGCGCGGGGCCCTTGGCACATTTGGGCGCGGGGCCCCTAAAATGAATATTTTGAAGAAAAATACATATAGCATACTAAAATATACAGAAGTCTACATAATAGATTTGCTTACAATTCAATCTATTCATTACATATTATGATAACCATTACAAATATTTAAAAATGGTTTATTAACACAAAATCTAACCTTGATTGGATGTGTGTATGAAGTGTGTGTCAGAATAATGTCCACGTGTGATGGGTTTACTAACTTTTAGAATACAAACCCCTGGATACGAACTGATATATCTATTAACCTATACGACACAAGTATTACTCAATACCCCTATAAGCTAGGTGGGTACTACTATCTATGTGGTTGAATGTTGTAGAAGAGTCGATTTTCAGAGAGAGAGAGAGANAAATTTTTAAACCCCATGGTAACTTTTGGCCAACACTGTTTAAGCACAAGTCATCCTGGAAACTTGCATCCTACCTAATACATAAATTTCCCCCATTCTAACAAAACATAGTTTCGTCCGTAAAAACCGGAAATAAAAATAACCTCATCCCAAGCAAAAATAAAATGATGAACGGGTCTTACCTTAGGTCATTAAAACTATAATAAACGAATTCTCCACCCCACACTGAAAAAAAATATTTTTCGAAGGAACCCTCCATATTTACATTAAAAATACTCCTTGAATTCGAAGATATATCAATATAAATACTAAATCATTTGATTTAAAAGTTTAGACATGTGAAGTATATTTCACATAGTAAATCAATAGTGTCATCATCGTACCTGATGGTAGCCAGATATACGAGCATGAGACAGCAGCTCCAGATAAGTTTCTACTGCTAAAGTTTTTAATTGTCATCATACATCTGTTCTTGTAGGCTGATAATTGACATGGACCTCCAGAACTATGACATTCACTGTAATAGAATTACGTCAGTATCATAAAATAATGAGTTACACACATAATGATATTGTAGAGTTATTTTCTATGTTTACTCGTCTTTCAAGTAACTCCTTATAACCTCAAGTCATAAATGAATAGCACAGCTCGTTTAACTCTACTGATGCGTTCTTTTAAAGCAAATTTAAAGGCGACCCAATTCAATTGCTTTATATTATAAAGATATTATAAGGCGATCCAATTCAATTGCTTAATATTATAAAAATATTATAAGGCAACCCAATTCAATTGCTTAATATTTTAAAGATATTATAAGGCGATCCAAAACAATTACTTAATATTATAAAAATATTATAAGACGATCCAATTCAATTGCTTAATTACAAAGATATTATAAGGCGATCCAATTCAATTACTTAATGTTATAAGAATATTATAAGGCGATCCAATTTAATTGCTTAATATTATAAGGCGATCCAGTTCAATTGCTTAATATTATAAAAATATTAATAAGGAGTTCCAATTCAATTGTTAGATATTATAAAAATATTATAAGGCGATCCAATTAAATTGGTTAATATTATAAGAATATTATAAGGCTATCCAATCAATTGCTTAATATTATAAGGCGAACCAATTCAATTACTTAATATTATATAAAGAGTTGTTTTTCTTAAAGTGTAAAATCAATGAATACAGAATCTTTTAAAAATGCCCTCAAGGAAAACTTGTTCAATTTTGCCAAGTTTCCGGAATGACTCGATGCTAATTTAGGATGTTATTTTAAAAAAAATATTTGTTTATTATTATTACTAAGCCTATGACGTTGTACCGCTTATGTTATGTATAATTTGTACAAAAATATAATTATTATTATTATTATACGAGTAGGTAACAAAAAAAAAACGATTAACATATTTACGATGTTGGCCCGTCAATCCGTCATAGTCATTAGGTCATAGGGCTCTATCTCAAGAACGGTAAGGTATCATTATCATTAGGTACCATCATCGGTACCAATGATTGACAGGACGTAGTGAAGTCTACCACACGATTTTCTTTTCAACTTCTATTTGTCTGTTCACTCCAAAATAACAACGCTTGAACGCCCATTTGGATATTTTAAACTATGTTCAATAGACATTTTAATTGACATGAAATCATTCAATTGGTCTCAGAATGTTTTGGACACCCTGCACGGCTAATTTTTCGTGATTACTCTGGGCCAGAGGTTCCCAAACTGGGGGGCGCGTTCCCCTAAGGGGCGTGAAGGCAAGCCAAGGGGGGCGCGAGACCAATTGAATTATTATCATTTAGTTGAAATATATGTACACAATTTTTTTACAAAGGTATTTTTTTGAACATGATGTTTAAAAAATTTGAATGAGATAGCATTCAGCAACACATTAGCGTTTTTATTGAGATAGCATTCAACAACACATTAACATTTTGAAAGAGATAATATTCAGCAACACATTAGCGTTTTTATTGAGATAGCATTCAGCAACACATTAACATTTTGAAAGAGATAATATTCAGCAACACATTAGCGTTTTGATTAAGATAGCATTCAGCAACACATTAGCGTTTTCAATGAGATAGCATTCAGCAACACATTTGCGTTTTCAATGAGATAGCATTCAGCAACACACATACCCATTCATAATTTATAATGTAAAGGGGAGGAGGGCGTGAGAGATTTTAATTTCAAGAAAGGGGGGCGCGGTAAGAAAAAGTTTGGGAACCCCTGCTCTGGACAGTGGCGGATTTAAACTTTCGCCGCCCCTAGGCAATTTAGTACTTACCGTCTCTATTTTAATAAGAAATGCGATTTTGATAATTTCATTCGTTAGTGCTCAGTAATTTTTTTGATTATTTTGAGACAAGAGAAATACAAACATTAATGAAAAAACAATGCTCGAAATATCATTTATTTTATTTCAATTATTGCAGCCTAGGTACTCGTCCAAAATCTCGCCTTTCAAAACTTTTCAATCGTGTAAAAAGTGAGAAAAATGTATAAACATATTAGTAGACACTATTTTCATTGCAGCTAAATTCAAAAAAATATTTTTTCCATATTTAAGTTGCTCCATATTTTGTCGCCCCAAGCCATGACCTATGTTGCTTTTACGGTCAATCCACCACTGGCTGGACATGAAATCCTTAAATTTGGCAATTTAAACTCCCTGTGTGGCTAACGTCCGATGATCTTGGTGATCATAATTATTCTAGACATGAAATTATTAAATGTTTTCAAGGTTTGTTTGTCTTTTCGTTCCATGATAATTGTCGAACACTTTGTCCGGTTTTGATGAAACCTTGTATGGACATTCAATACGTCCATAGAACCATATTGGGCCATCTTGAGGGCCATTATTTGAGTGAATTCTAAACTCAATAAAATGTGATCATAGAATTTGATAATGATATAGATATTGATAAATTTGTTGATTTTTCTGATTTCAGGTTCGGGTATACTCATTTCTTCTTTTTGTTAAAAGTGACAACAATATGGTAAGTACGTAAGTATGAGATGCGATTTTTTTTTTAAAAAAGAGTTTAAACCCCGCCCTTTGAATTAACTTTCTCTCTCCCTCTCTTCACTTTAATTTCCTATTTTTTCTCTCTTACCGTTCATTCTATCTTTATTTATAAAATTAATACAATAAAGAGTTAAATAATAATAATCCTTAATTAATGTTTTTTTGGTAGAAATAAATATATCTGGGATGATAGAGCTAATTCAATTGCTGCAGATAATTCGATTGAATTGTATGCTTTTCTTTCACTAATCATTCATTAATTTTATTTTGTGAATTATTAGTTTTAAAAAATATTTCCTTTTAAAATAAATTAAATTAAAACAAAACACCGTTTATACCTAATTATTTATAAAGAAACTAGTTTCGAATTATTCGATTCATCATCAGTCTATTCGAGTCGAAGTATGGAAGGTGGCTCGGCTAGACTGATGATGAATCAAATGATTCGAAACGAGTTTCTTTATGTTTATTATAAATAGTGTTTTGTTTTAATTTAATTTGCTTATTTAACTTGTTGGGTGTATGTAGTCATTATAATATATATATATAGGGTGTCCATAAAGTCTCACCCCACCGCCTCACCTCCCGTATCTCGAGAACGGCTGAAAATATAAGAAAACGCAAAAACCGTATCTCTTAGATTTGAGGGGGACTAATTTTAGACTAAAAATTTTTTGGCCTTAAGATTTTGAAGCCAGTCGGTGCCCAGCCTAAACGGCTGGCCGAGGCCAAAAATTTTTTAGTCTAAAATTAATCCCCCTAAAAACTAAGGGATACGTGTTTTTGCGTTTTCTTATATTTTCAGCCATTCCCGAGATACGGGGAGTGAGGTGAGACTTTATGGACACCCTGTATATATATATATATATACTATATAAAAAAGATATTAATTTAATTTATTTTAAAAGTAAATATTTTACATTGGCAGGGTTTACTTGTATGGCCACGCGTCATACTGAACAGAGGATAGTTTAGAATGCCAACACACGGTTGCAATCTCTTGTTATTTTAAGGGTTTCCCCATTTTCTGCAACATTTTCTGAGTTGTGCTGGATTGTGTCATGTTCAGTAGTCATCAGTTTTTTATTATGATTGATGCAAGTTTTCATCATTAGCGTACTTGGCGCTGTCAAAGCTTGCATAGTTCTATATTTTATTAGTACATGATGGAGTCATTATTAGTGTTTGCTGTTGCTAATGTTTTATGATGTCACTTTTCTAGTTGATCTGTTGACTCAGTTGTTGATCAGAAATACTCATGTAACATATTTACGTTTCAAAATCATAGTCATATCTGAAAGTTTTCATGCCAGGATAAGGAAATATTCAAGGTGTCTCAACCCAGACTGGGTGAGGTATATGTGGGTAGATGTGGTTCGCAAGTTACCAACGAACGGAGGGGAAACCCCCGTCTCGAATGACCAATAGATGTTAAAGGGACGTTAAGCCAAATTAAAAAAAAAAAAACATCACACGAATTTCATTTTCTATAAAAAGAAGAAGAAGAAGAAAGTACTCTAATGCGGTGAAATTGTTGAAGTCAAGTTTTTAGTGCCAAAACATCTTTTGAGTTCCCCTGAACTCGAATCTCGAGTTACAGCAGAATTCTTAAAAGTGTTGTTGCAGCTTCGCATGCATAGTAATGATATGAACAGGTACTAAATTTCAAATTTGCTCTTACCGTTCTTATTTTAGCGGAGTTCCTGCCAAAAGTAGATTCGATTTAAACCAAAGATGGTCATGGTTCGTCTTTGACATAAAAGTGACATACATACCAAATATCTAGTCTCTGGCACCGTTCTCAGAATATCTTCTTCGCAGACGGACAATTAGGCCTCTGGGGACTTCAAATCCTGTTTTGGCCTTGAAAACTGGACATCGAAATTTTTTTTATTACAAATAAATTTATTATTTTTCGTGTGTTTTTTAAATTTTTTACAACTTCAACTAAGGGATAGGACTTACTACTTTGTGAAGCATCTGCTATAGCAGATACTATAGTAAAAACATTTGCTAAGTTTTATGCATACTACTTCTTAAATAGAACTACCACTATCATGCGCGGATATAGCCCTCTTGTTTTGCGGGGGGGGGGGGGGCACAATCGCACAATATACCTAATAGAA
>CM022883.1:16520746-16533106 GCA_012654025.1 Pachypsylla venusta
TTTTTTTTTTTTTTTGTTCTCCGCTACAATTAATAATATAGTACTTTGTGAGCCCCCCCCCCCAACCATATCATGTACACAGCAATTAATCTCCATTCAGATTGCTATGAAACCTGGGGTGTGGGGGGAGCGTGAGGCGGGCGAGATGGAGGGGTTATCGTCATTATTTTCCGTCCTCGGGCTAATTTTTTTTAATTTTTAATGTCCGACCTTATTCAGTGTACAGACTGTGTCGAAATATCGGAGTCAGTTTCGTATTTACCCTATGGCTGAGTACCTACTCAGCCTTGTAAGGACATTTTTTTTTTATTTTGGCTTAACGTCTCTATTGGTCATTCAAGACGGGGATATTACCCTCCATTCGCTGGAAACTTGCAGACCAGCTACCCACATTGACCTCAACCAGCCTGGGTTAGGCCATAAAAAAAAGAACCAACGATACGTGGTGTTCCCAAGCGATCACCCATCCAAGTACTGACCACGCCCGACGTTGCTTAACTTCAGTGATCTGACGGGAACTGGTGTATTCAACCTAGTATGATCGTTGGCTAAAATATTTTTAAATTTTCGTCTTTAGACTTTTTCAAAATAGGAACACCTAATATCAAAATCTTGATATAGTCATCAAAGACGTTATAACAAAACATTTTATCTGTTGAGTACATACACATTATGTTTATCAACCTGGCGACATGTTGCCTCGTCCACACACAATATTGGTGTTTGGACGTATTTTAAAGACAGCCATCGTCAATTGCATGTTGAATACATCAGTTCCCCGAAGATAAATCAATCAATTTAGGCAACGTCCCGCGAGGAATTACTTCTCCTATATTTGCGTCCGCGAGATGCTGGATATTCCTAGCCCAATCCAGGCTAGATCAGGTCGAATGTGGGTAGTTAGTTTGTAAGTTTCCAGCGAATTGAGTTTTACACCCGTCTCGAATGACCTTCGATGTTAAAAAGTCGTTAAGGCAGGAAAAAAATAGTCAATCAGTCGACTATAAGATTTTGTTTTTGGTTTTTTACAAAAATTAAGTCGACACGTTCTAATCACTCTACACGTCCAAAACCAAAATTATTTTTCATTCTACTCGACATTCTTTGAAGGAAATCGACTTGACTCAGGTTATATTCTACTCGACTAACGCCGGTCAACAAACACACGTCCACATTTGTGTGCATTGTGTCGACCGATTCGACATTATGTGGTCGTGCCTTAAGGTACGTCCACATTATGTCGATCGACAAAGACGACATTTGCTCCGTCCACACATACCACTGCCGTGTGGACGTATTTTGTCAATGCATGTCACTCAGTCGATTAGTAGATTTGTACTGTGCTGTTCTTCAGTATTAATTAATATAATTAAAAGAGAAATAAAAAAAGGAAAATTGACTTAGGTTATTATTCGGATGTCTCACTTCACCGGTTACATAGAAGGAGGAGGGGGGCGAATATTAGTTAGGTTAGAAGTGAGACTTCCGAATATTTACGCATATTTTCAAGGGTTTTGATACATTTTTTGTTTCAAGTTTACGGTTGCTTAAATTGTTCATATTTAGGGATAAATATAAACATTTAAGTTTAATATAATAATTATGAACATTTAAGTTTTACGTTAAAAAAATATTACTTTCATTTTTTAAATTAACGCACTCCAATTGTATCATTATTTCACAAAAATCTAAGTTTTTAAAGCTTTTTTGACACATTTGACACGTGCTACACGTCCACAATTCAATTTTATTTATTCGACTCGACATCTTGTCATAAAAAAATCCACTTCATTCGGGTTGCATTCTACTCGACAAATGTCGATCGACATAGTGTGGACACCCCTTTAATGATATGAAGTCTTCAGAGAAAATATATTACCTTGATCAATTATTTAGATTTTTGAGGAAATTAAAAAATATGTATTAGGTATAACAAAACCATATAGTTTCAGATCTCGATTGATGTTTCGTGTTAACATTTTGTTGAGGATTTCAATATGCAAATGCAAGTATTGTTCATTTCCTTCATTAATAATTTAGCAATTTTATATTAGAATTTTGCAATTACAAGGGTATAGCAACAAAGTAACCGATTTTGAGAAATTTGTAATTAAGTATACAGGGTGATTCAGGTTGTTTGTATCAAGGGAATAGGAGTTGTATAACAAAGAATCACTTTTTACAGGTGTGACTTTTTTGTTTAGGCCTTAGTTTGGGAGTTATCGCTAAGAACGTGACTTTTTTTGATAAGCTCATAACTCCTTTAAAAATGGTCAGATTTTCAAAAATTAAAATGTTCTAAAAAGCGAAGTTTAAGCTAAATTTATTTAGTTTAGACATTGACTTGCTCCGAATAAATGTAACATAATGGTGGATATTTAAAACTTTCAAATTTGATTTTCTCGAAAACCACTGCATGGATTTTTAATTTTTTAATCTCATTTTTGCAGAAATAAAAAGCACTACAAATTTGAAATTTGTACATTTGAAACATTGATTCATTTTGTTACCTTAATTCGGAGCAAGTCAATAAACTAAATGCAGCTTAAAATTAGCTTTTCAGATCATTTTAATTTTTGAAAATTGGACCATTTTTAAAGGAGTTATGAGCTGATCAAACAAATCACGTTTTTAGCGATAACTCCCAAACTAAGACTTAAAAAAAGTCACACCTGTAAAAAGTGATTTTTTTTCATGTTCTACAACTCCTATTTCCTTGATACAAAAAACCTGAATCACCCTGTATATAAAAATTAGGTGATGAATCGTAAGATATTAAAAATTGATCAATATTGTCTTTGATCAGATAAATGAAAATCTAAAATTAATCTATAGGTACTTATAAAACGCAAAGCCCAGTTGGTATACTGCCTCACTGATAAAATCAACGTAGCTCCACGATAGCTAAACCCGGAGACTTGAAATTTGGTGATTAGAAATTCACTTTGTTCTATCATAGCTCTGGTCTGATGATGAAAGTCTGAGTATACTGTTGAAAGATCACCAACTTAAATTAAGTATGTTTGTCCAATGTATATATGAATCTTGGTATGGACATAATGGACATATATATCATTAATGGCATTAGCTGATTTTCGGGCCTTACAGGGTCCTTATGGTGGCCCATTATTTGTGTGAGGTGTACAGTTTACGGTGTAATTACATCAGCTCAAGAAATGTTTGCAATTACGAGTAAAATAACAATGAAAAAATCAATCATCACAATGAATTTTATTTTTCTATTCACAGTTCAATATTTTTTACAGATTTAATAGGAACTACTATATGAATTACAATGAACATCAGATACATTTTTTTCTAATATTTACAAATATACACAACATCTCAACAAATTTTGAGGCGAGGGGGGATTTTTTTCGTGGTTTATTCCATAAATTCATTTTATTAAACATATATACTTAATGCATAAAATTATTCAATTGATAGCCCATTAAAATTACTGACTTGTTATAATTCAATTTAATAGGCTTAGCCAACGTCTATGGCACGTTGAATATCGATCACTGAAGTTAAGCTACGCCCAGCGAGGTTTTACCATGTGGGTGTTCACGTGGGTTCGCAGCCTCGTGATGCTGGCTATTTTTCCGGCCCAACCTAGGCTGGGTGAGGTCAATGTGGGTAGCTGGTTTGCAAGTTTCCAGCGAATGGAGAGTAAAACCCCCGTCTCGAATGACCAACAGATTAAAGAGGCGTTAAGCCAAATTAAAAAAAAAAAAAATAATAATGGGCAGGCAAACACACTAGTGCGCACAACAATCATAACTAGCAGTATGTTTGCTTAACCATTTAAGTTGTTAGTGTGCGCTAGCCCTCGAGGCGCTATAAAATTGGGAATGCTTCAACTATCTCTTCAATGATGAGTATTTGTTCTGAATAAATTTTCATTTAATTCTCTTCAAGTTTTGACAACCGTAATGTTCTGCAAGTCTTCAGAAAACTGCACTGAAGTCGGATCTTTTGAGACTGTCGTTGGTTTGCTTGGAACTTTTCTTTTAACTTCCTCACACGGTCCATTGTACAAAATTTCAAGATCATCAATAGCTATCAGTCCACCATTTTTGATATCAGAGTAAAATTGTGACTGAAAAGTAATTCTAAATGGACGAGTAACGTCTACTGTCACTTGGTGATGTGTCCAATTTTGAGATACCTCTATGCTTGACCAAATAGTTTTCGTGGCATTAGCATCAAAAGATAATTGGGTTATGTTTTTCAAAGTTTCTAGATTCAATGACAAAGACATTGATCCATCGCCTTCAAGTATTGAATAAAATCGAATACATCCATTTGGTCCTCTTCGTGTATCATCTTTGGAAACGGGATAAAGATTTGGTGATATGAATCTTCCCGGAGTACCTCCACTATTGTCAAAAGTGGATACAATATATGAGTTTGTTTCATCAGATTTCCATTGCCAAATTGTAAATTCTCCATTTTTAAATCCGCAAATATTGTCTTGGAATGCGCAATGGATGTTATAAGGAAAAGATACTTTTTGATTGTTGTTTTCACATTCGTACAGTTTGTGGAGCCTTCTCACGTCACTCTCGCTCAAACTGTTCTTCTTCCAAAGCGGTCCTATGAGTTCACCATTCTTTGATTGTATTGTTGGACTTTTTCCATCTTTAGAGAAAGCATACTCATCATACATCATTACAGATTTATAATCAAAATTTTCATCTAACAGATCGACTTGTTCAGGTCTCATCTTACGAAATGCAGATCCAAATCCTCTGATAATATTTGGCCAATCTATAACAATATGCTCATCACGGTCTGGACGATTCATTTCATGCCAAAATCCTACAGCATGTCCCAACTCATGAACGACAATACCAAAGTACCAACATTGACGTCCTAAAGACAGTCTTTGTCTATCTCCAACCATACCAACTGGCGACCAACAAGAACCACTGTCTGGATTGAAGAATATTGAAACATAATCTTCCTCGCCAGTCCATTCTTTGAATCTGATACAGGATTTCTGATGATATTCGTCCATAGCTCTCATAAGGATTTCACATTGCGGTGATTCTGGACATCCGATATCATCTTCGGTTTTATATACAACAGCAGCATGTGGCCATAACAGATCAGAATCTTCTACAGCATTTCTTCCAAAACTAGAAATATTTTTTCCAAAGAATGGTTTCCTAGTTCTATTTAACAATAATATATCACCCTCATGTAAACCATTATTGTAAAGTCCACGATCTGTTCCTAAAGGTATTGGATACATATTTCTCAATGGATTAGGAAAAGTACAAGAAATAGCACTGAAAAACAGTAAACACGTGTAAAAATACATTTTGAAACACAATTTAAAACAATCTAATTATTTACGAGACGAGAAGACACCGAATAATCAATGAAATACTTTAAGGATAAATGAATTGAAAGAAACTGCAAACTCTTTGAACACTGTCACTCGTAATACAAGTGAACTTCATGTACAGATAAGATCAGTGTTTAAATACTACATACACCAAATCTAGATCATGATTTTGAATAAATTGATTTTTTATCCCGGATTTCCTTTGATTACTGAGGACGTTTCATCACGCTTAAACATTAGATACTTTTCTGTGTCAGATTTGTTGACATTGGTTTCAATCTTGTGTTTGAATTGAATTATCATTTGTGAAAAATCTTCCATTCATTAATATGCTTACTATAGTTTCAAGCATCTCTGTTTTTTTTTATTTTTATTTTTTATATGAATTCTTAATATTTTGATATGCATTTCTGCTTGTTAATTAGTCACGGATTTAAAACATTTTATGTCGATGGAAGAAAGCCAGCTTCATTAGGTGACGGTCCTAAGCCCGTGTAAATGCGGAAGGTATGGTGTTAGGAAGTACATCCAGTACTCTGCTTTAAACCAAAAATGGAAATTCATCAGGAAAACGCAGTTACCACGCATAGATACTGTGAGAAACAAGCGCGGGAAGGATATAACTTAAGACGATAGGCACAGAACAGAATGTGTGTGGCATGGTAGAATTAAAGAAGGCTACGCCGAAGTTAAAGAAGAAGAAAAGGACAGGCATTTAAAGGATTATTCTCCTTGAAAGTAGTCCACGCATTTACAGGATTATTTCATTTATCTACTCTATAATTAATTGTTCTTAAACATAGCATACCACAAAAGGTGTTAGAGTTTAAAAAACAACTCTGCAATCGTACTGAACGGTTCCTGTCAACCTTGTTTTAGAGTAGTAAGGAAAAGTCGAATCCTATAACATTACTATGGTCAATGTTGGGCCATGGTGCCATGGTCCTCATTTGGAATGTCAGTCATTTTCTCATGTCAATATTTCATTTACACTTGATTTCCAATTCAGTATCAAAATCAAACCGAGAAGTGTAAAATCGAGGCGATCTAAATTGTTTATAGTGTTTGTTTGAAACTGCAGAGAGAATTTGAGAAAAGCAAGGGCTTTAAACACAGTTTTTTATATTTTTGTTTTTACTCAAATGTTAATTAATGAAAGAATGCCAAATCTAAAACGAACACTGAATTCAACCATTTTCTTGTATCAATTGAAGTCACGTGATTTTTGGAATGGGGTTCATAACCATGGGCTATTCTGACCTCCTCTAATTCTTTATATATGTAAAAATGTAAATGCAGAATTTCTTTGCGGTAAGGCCTTCGGCCTTTTCACAATTTTTATGGGTATCACAGCATTACCAATAGCCTCCTAGTGCACTAATAATCTCTTCAGTCTTCTAATCTTTTTACACTGCTAATGCCGCCACTGGTCGCTACTCACATTAATTTAGCTACTCAATCGTCCTTACGAGGGCTGAGTGCACCCCGAAATCACAAGCACAAAGTAGAAAATTTTCCGACCCCGCCGGGGATTGAACCTGGGTACCCCAAGTGCAATGCTAAATCTTTATATTCTAAGCGAAGAGCGGATCAAATCCGTAAAACATCATATCATTGAAAGTCCTATATGGTGAATGAAACATTATTCTGAGAATTCCTTCCTATAAGAAGAAGACATTACGCATAATATACTATAAGATACAATGCAAATAGTCAATGTCGATGAACTGCTGAAGAATGTATTAGTGGACATACAGATAAATATACAAATATCTAGTGCATATATTTCATAATATTCATCTAAATCTCAATGATAATGGCTAGAATGTCATTGTTAAAGGCTATTGTTGGGATATCTATTGATCAATATGGTGTATGCATGATTTTATACGGTACAAAGTGGATATTCAAGTATAGAATTCGTATTGGGAATTGATGATCATACTGCACTAAAAAACTACTTGTAATTTAAGCAATTGCATTGTATCCCAAGTCGGATCCGCCTTTAAGTTTGCTCCAAAAGAACGCATAAGTATAATTAAAGTACTGTATTAATGAGCTCGGTAGCGTTCCGTCCCGCCAAGTAAAAAAAAAAAAGCGGTAGCTGTCAAGAGAATATTATAGACAGCTTACATTGCCAATTTCAGCTACATTCTAAGGAAAATCTACATACCTTGGGACAAAAAGGATTGTTTTGTAATTATGGGGCGAGCTTATAGACGAAGAATATGAAGTCTCATCAAAATGGATTAAGTCAAATCGGGAATACAAGCTTCTGAAAAGTACACTTTTTTTCTCATCGTCTGCTGCTGCTTCTTCTTTGATGTTGAAGCACCTACAGCCAAAACTACCGTACCGATTTTGATGAACGATAGCTCATTTTTTTCTCGTGAGTGGCAGATGTGCTTTTTGTTACTCATATTGTCCCTCAAGGGGTCCTTCAGACCCAAATTTCCAAAAACCTTCAAAATGGAGGGTCTTTATTTTTCTTCCGATTTATATCTTCCGAACTGATCAACCAATATGGACGTATGAGATGTCATTTTAATCACCAAATCAAGCAGAGTTACATAATTAGTACCGAACCGAAAATATACAGGGTGTAATAAGAGACAAATAATTTCTTAACAAGTTCATATTTTTTTTAGTTAAAAATAGGATTTCGTCAATTCTGATCAAAAAAAAATCTTTCGTGATTTTAACATTTAATTATTTATACCAGGTGTAACACATTGATTATTGATAATAGATTGACTTTCATCAATTTTGATTAAAAAAAATCTTTCGTGAAGCTGAAAGTTCAGACCAGAAAATGTTAAGCGCTCTCAAAGAAATTATTGGGCGGATCTTGATTCTGCCGTTAGTCGCCGCCAAAGGTACCTGGGGTACATTTTGAAATTCGTTTTACTTATAACTTCATGTGTATTATTGAAAGAGAATTTTCATAGTACGTAATGGTATTATTGGGGGATAGATTATACTTCGCCACACTTATCTGGGTATCAATAATGATTTTTAATTCTAATTGAATATTTTATATTCAATTTCGTAAAATATAAATCTATAAAAATAACATTTATAAAAGATTGCACTATTAATGGAATATTTTTAACTTTTGATTCAAATGGGGTTGTATTCATTGAGTATGTTTAATGTAAACAAGAACAAGAGGGTTCCTTGTTCCTTGGAACCACATTTCATTAAGTGCATCATGCCTTCTGCTTCTGTTTTTTACCTTATCTTCTTCTTTCTAAAATATTAAATTGGCCTTAGTGTATTATTCACCCTTTTCTGACCTTTTTGAAACGTAGGGAATATATGAAAATGAAGTTTTGTAATCAACGTCCCCACCAAGTTTCATCAAAATCGAACAAGGCGTTCAAGAGTGATCATGGAACAGACGTTTACAAAAAGTTGTGTTAAAATTAGACCAGACCAGACGAAAGGTAGGTGAAAAAGAAAAACATTGAATGAGGAATATATATCAAGAACAAGCTATTGTTGAAAAGCCTCCAAATCATTAAAATGTAACTGATAACTTGGACACCCTGTACATAATGTATTACATGTTACACCAGACTATTATAAAGAATCCAATGGAAGATCAAACTATTGTGGAAATATGTTATGGATGATGACAAAGAAAAAAAAATCAAAGAAAAATGATATAATTGGATTAATGATAATGTGTGATTGAATTGCCCAATTAAAATGTCTCATAGACCACATGAGACCTTGAAAAAATCGATGGGTAAACCATCGGACTTTGAAAAGAATTACTGTGAATGTAATGAAATTAATATGGAATCTCCCAAACAATTCCAGAATATTTTTTTTTTATCGAAAACCTATGACGAACAGAAATGAAATGTAATTTGTTTCGCAAAATGAGAGTGGATTTACATTATGAAGGCAGTTTTTTCTTAATCCATGAATAAATTTGTACAAAGATATTGGCCCAAGAACAACAGCTGATAAGTGGGATGATCAGATCTTGAACTATTCCCTTTTAAAATTTAACGTGTCCAAATTTCTGTCCCATTTGACTATGATGTTTTCAAGATCCCACAATTATTATTCAGAAGAAAAAAGACACCCGTCCATCATTCCTAGTCCAAGGGGTCGCAAGTTGCATATTCTCAATAAAAATTGAAATTATTGTACAAATGTACCCTGATTTCTTTTTATGTCCACTGAATTTGTATAAAAATCATTTTTCCACGATAACTCTCGAACGCCTTCACCGATTTTGATAAATCTTTTCATGGCCATGTATTGTGCTCATAGAATTTTCTGATTAGTTTTTGGGAACGTCCAATAGATCCCGGGGTCCACAGTACTACCANTTTTTTTTTTTTTTTTTTTTTTTTTTTTTTTTTTTTTTTTTTTTTTTTTTATGATGATGATCTTGGTCTAAAAGCTTTTCTACTTTTTTAACTTTTTACAATTTGGAAATAAGTTTGTGATCAGTTTATTTATAAAACGACATGAACAGGTTGTCAGCAAGTTGTTAGATTTTTCATCGTTGGAAATAAGGTCTATAGAATTATCCATAGACCTAGAGCAAGACAAAGACAAGTGACAGAGATCAAGACTTGGAATAAATTGTCTTCATTTGAATTTTTCCAAATGACCTTTTTTCCAAGTGATTTCAGTGTTTCGAAAGTCATCACACTTATTTCAATGCCACCAATAATTCCTACGTGATGTTCAATGACCTGGTTTTGATTTGTATATTTTGTTTTGATGCTGTCAGGATATTTGCATTTAGGAATTCATATGTTAAAAAATTCTGTTTAGAGTTTCAAAACTATTTTTCCAAGTGATTTCAGTGTTTCGAAAGTCATCACACTTATTTCAATGCCACCAATAATTTCTACGTGATGTTCAATGACCTGGTTTTGATTTGTATATTTTGTTTTGATGCTGTCAGGAAATTTGCATTTAAGAATTCCTAGGTTAAAAAATTCTGTTTAGAGTTTCAAAACTATTTTTGTTATTGTTCTTAGTAATTTAGTTACATGTTTACTTTCCTTGTCGGTTCCGCAAACATACCCTACCCTAAAACACTTACCAAAAACACTATTTATTATTATTTATGAAGAAACTAGTTTCGAATGATTCGATTCATCATCAGTCTAGTCGAGTCGAAAGATAATGTTGCATTTAAAAATACAAATAAACTTGAAAAATATATCAAAACAAATAATATTAATGACAACAATAACAAATATAATAAAGCTGGTATATACCTACTGAAACATAATAAAGAGCCCAATAAAATCTATATCGGAAAAACCAGCAGAAACTTTAAAACTAGATATTATGAACACATAAATGCAGGGCCGGATTAACAATAGTAACACTTGTAGCACGTGCTACGGGCATTGCGCTTTGACAACTTACACTAGATATTTCGACATTTCTGGGTTGACAATTGAAAAAACATATTATTTTGACGGGGCCGCAAACTCTTCAAAGTATGTAGTAAAATCTAATTTAGGAAAGTACAAGTAAGTACCTACTACCTAGGAACTTAATAAAACTTAATAAAGAAGCGAGTATTGCAACATAAGCAAATTGGTTTGAAATGTTGGTAGGTACCGACCTGATGGTTCGATATTATTATTTCATTAAGTTCAGAGTCAAGACAAGACAAGTAGACTTTTGTCTAGGAACAAGGGATGGGAGTGGGGGGGTGAGTTTAGTTCAGTTCTGCGTTTTGCTTAAGGTCAAATTTTCGAAATTCGGATATTCGAGAAATTCTAATGGTGCGTTTTGTTTTTTACAATAAAAAGGTACTCGAAAAAAAGGCCAAAAGATAATCAATTTTTTTACTGACTCCAAAAAGTAGATTGCTTAGACGGCGCGCGGCGCCGGCGGGGGTGGAGGGGGCCCCGCTCTGTGAAAGTGCTACGGGCCCCACGGATAATCGGGCTCTGCATAAATGATATAAATAAAGAAAATAATGATCTCAGTGCTTCCATATTTGCTTTACATTTAAAAAATAATATAAAAGATACGAATATTAAAAATATGAAATGGAATATAAATGGACATCTAAATATACCTAATCCGAATTTCTAATAATCATAATGAAATAAATACTAATGAAATTTATAATTATAAAAAATAAAAAAAAAAAAAATTATACCAGTGACAATATTTTATTGAAAAAAGTTTTAGAAATAGACAATAGATATTTTGATGGTACATCGCGTGAAATTCCATCTTTCGACTCGACTCAACTGATGATGAATCGAATGATTCGAAACTAGTTTCTTCATAAATAATAATAAATAGTGTTTTAACTTATTTTAAAAGTTAATATTTTTAACAAAGATCCGTTATTTCTACTATGGGTACACAACACAAACGTGATTTTGTAATGCGCAGGAGAAAGCATTTTTGTGAATTGGATGAAATTGAGATGGGAATCTTTGAATATCAGCACTGAAAAAAAACTTCTTATAATATTAAGCAATGGCATTGTTTTTTTTTTTTTNTTTTTTTTTTTTTTTTTTTTGGCTTAACGTCTCTTTAACATCTATTGGTCTGTCAGTGGTCATTCGAGACGGGGGTTTTACCCTCCATTCGCTGGAACCTTGAAAACCAACTACTCACATTGACCTCACCCAGCCTGGGTTGGACCGGAAAAATAGCCAGGATCACGAGGGCGCAAACCCACGTGGACACCCACATGGTGCAACCCCGCTGGACATTGCTTAACCTCAGTGATCCAACGGGAACTAGTGTATTCAACAGCTGCCCCCCCCTAGAAATTCTAAGGTGTATGCAGCACGGAAGCATCTTAGATTTACACTAGATAAAATGATTCTTGGAAGCAAAAAAGTCATCAAAAGTACCGAAATACGATAAATGCCACATTTTGTCCCTAATCCAACAGCCCCACTGTGAACAATCAAATATAACTGTGGCAAACTTGTCGCATCCTTGAATCGTACTTGTTAAATTTGGTGGGAAAATTCAAAAAAATTAACAAA
>CM022883.1:16533987-16551038 GCA_012654025.1 Pachypsylla venusta
ACCCCATAAAAAATATAAAATTTGAAAATTTACGGTTTCTATCCGATTTATGGACGGTTTTCACCACCAAAAAATCGGAATTGAGAAGTACCACTTCGGGATAAGCGAGAAGGCTGAAATTTGATACAAAGGTGTTCCGAAGTACAAAAAGTCATATCCTTGAATAAAATATGGAATTTTCTAACTAAGAGCGGTGCTCACTCTGGGGGATCGGTTCCACCAAAAATCTAAAATTCAGTTGTTTAATTTTGTAACCGTAGCGAAGCACAGGAAAACAGCTAGTTTACCTATAATTCTAATTAAGTCAAATTCAAGATAGTCTCAATTGATGTAGAAGTCAAGATCTACTCCTGCTGAGATCTGTCATTGTTTCACTGAGCACACAATGACCCACAAAGACTCTCAGTTCTCAGTGCACAATGACTCATTGACTCGCTGCTATATTGATCTTCATTAACAGCAGCCAACACTTTGATGTTTGTTTACCAAGCACTTGTGGTGTCTCATTAGGTGGGCCATCTAACTAGGTTACTTAATCTATTGATTGGACGGACAGGTAGCATTGTTTTCATAGTTTTATAATAATTATCCTTGATAGAGGCATGGCCACTTGGTCAGATACCTAATTAAAAAAAATATATATTAACAAATATCGCCTTTAGGGGAAAAACCTATTCAGTCCATAACAAGACATTACTTACAAGTCCTGATTTTTTTTTTTTTTTTTTTNTTTTGATTACACCAATTACCGTTAAATCACTGAGGTTAAGCAATGTCCAGCGAGGTTGTGCCATCTATGTGTCCACGCGGCGCCCTCGTGATGCTGGCTATTTTCCGGCATAACCCAGGCGGAGTGCGGTCAATGTGGGTAGCTGGTTTGCAAGTTTCCAGCGAATGGATGGTAAAACCCCCGTCTCGAATGACCAATAGATGTTAAAGAGACGTTAAGCCAAATGAAAAAAAATTAGTTGGACTTTAGTTTCTCCTTTATGTTGTACCTCTAATCTAAGCCAGAGGTTCCCAAACTGGGTGGCGTGAAGGCAAGCTAAGTGGGACGCGAGACCACTTGAAAAATGACAAGATCAATTATTATCATTTAGTTAAAATTTATGTACACATTTTTTTTTACAAAAATAATTTTATTGAACATGATGTTTAGAAAATTTGAATGAGATAGCATTCAGCAACACATTAGCGTTTTGAATGAGATAGCATTCATTCAGCCACACATTAGCGTTTTAAATGAGATGGTATTCAGCAATATATTAGCGTTTTGAATGAGATGGCATTCAGCAACACATTAGCGTTTTGAATGAGATAGCATTCAGCAACACATTAGCGTTTTGAATGAGATAGCAATCAGCAACACATTAGCGTTTTGAATAAGATAGCATTTAGCAACACTCATCCCCAGTCATAATTTATAATGTAAAGGGGGGGGGCGTGAGAGACTTCCGAAAATTTTTGGAACCCCTGCACTAGGTGTATCCAAAAAATCAAACAAGACATTTTATTGACATTGAAAAGACCTTTGTAAAAATACAAAACATAAACCTTTAGGAAAAATTCCACTCTATGTTGGTTCCTGTCCACTCTAAAGTTTTCATGCCACCGTTCGTTCAGTAGTTAAATCCGAGAAGAACATCTTCATTGCATCTAGCCATTAGACCATTATTATATTTCCGCTATTCAAATCTCTAGGTCCTTCAAATCGCGTACATCCCGACTAGGCAGATTCCATTCTCTTCAGTTAGAATTATAATTACGAGTAAAGTACATCATAAAATATAAATATGATCAAATAAACATTCTTTGAAAATTTTGCGTGAAAAATAGCAGCGAGGAAAATCCTAATGAAGAAAATTAAAATATATAATCATTGCTATTTCCGGAGCACTAATATCCACATACCTTAACAAGAAAAAACAATATCCGACATACTAGTGCAATGAACATGTGTTCTTTTGGGGGCAAAGAGGCCCCCAAAAATTGCATCGTCTTGGGGCCACAACATGGTTAATATCGGCACTGCCTATAAGTGTTACATTCCATCAAACATCTTCAGTTTAACGGTATGCCCATTGCCCATAACCCATCTAATAATTAACACCTCTACTAATTACCTAAAACATCCAACTTTTTCACGTGTTTTACTCGTGTACCTATATCCAAACATAATATACTATACTATTTCACGTGGTATTACACGTGTATCATACAGGGGTCATCAAAAATATTGAAAGAATAAGTTGGTTAAATTGTGATACTATGTCAAGTAGAACCAAAATGAAGGTTAAAATTTACTAAATCTTCATTTGAATAAAAATAAATTAAGATGTTTGTAAGAGCTAACTAGTTTCGTCTTCTCCTGGGAACATCATTGGAGCTAGCTCCGATGATAATCTCAGGAGTAGACGAAACTAGCTCTTACAAACATCTTTATTTATTTTTATTCAAATGAAGATTTAGTAAATTTTAACCTTCGTCATTAAAAGTATGTTTAACGTTCAGCTGCTGAATATGCTGCTCCTGTCTGGAGAAATTCAGCACACGCAATATATGTAGATATAAGCATTAATGAAGCAACACGCATAATACGCATAATAACAAGTTGCTTAAAACCAACCCCAATTGAAAAATTATATCCTCTTGCACAACCTCGAGATAGAAGGCAAGTAGTGGCTGAAATAGAAAGAAAAAAACAATGTGAAGATCCCCGACACCCACTGTACAGCCACCAGACACAATTTGCTCGTCTTATATCTAGAAAGAGCTTTTTAAGAACGTCAAGACCATAGGTGGCGTCCGCCGATACCCGGAGAATCGAACTATGGAAAGCTCTAACATCAGCGCCAAGAATAGAACTTAAAGAAGAATTAACAACTGGGTCAAAATTACGTTAGCCCATTTGGAGGACTCTCAATCGAAGACAACGAATGCTATTGTGGTTCCATTCAGGACGAATTTCACCTTCTCAGTTGCCCGGACGCCCACCCTGCTTGTGCGCACAGAGACCTGCTCCTCGCAAACACGGCTGCAATTGAAGTTGCTAACTATTGGGAAGGAAAAATCTAACATATAACAGTCTTTATGTTGAAATGGACACGGAAAGTAAAATATAGTAAGTACGTTCAAAAAAGGAACTTTCCTAATCCTATAAAGTGGAAAGTGTAATAACAGGCTGTAATTTTCCATGTGTAGTTCTCAATTTCAAAACACTTTTCAAGGTTTCAAGAGGCCAAATCTCGAGTTTCAGCCATTGGTCTATGTGTTTGTCTGTCTATGAACAAGATGTAAAGAACGGTAACTGTTAAAGACTTGAATTGTGTTATGTAGGTATGTCAGTTAAGAACGAACCACGAAATCGATTTTTAACGATTTCAGGAATGAGAACGCTAAGAGACTAGCTTTATTGTATGTATCTATAATCTATAGTATAGATAACACACAAAAATATAAAGTATGGGTAACATACATATCCTACCTTACTTGAGCTATTTTGTTTTTTCTCTGGAGACCTCAAAACGTGTTTTGGCATTGAAAACTCTACATCGAAAATTTCAGCCCATTACAACACTTCTATTTTATTATGTACATAGATAAGGAAGTTCATATGATGTTGACACCAGATTTTTTGTATCTCAAACAAAATATTTGACTGTTCTAGTTAAAATAAATCACCCTGTATATTTTCAAGATCACGTATCTTATGTTAGGATTGTAATGAGACTCATGCGTCGCTCATTACATATTTGATGTATCATGTATTGCACCTTGGGTCGTACATTATTTGTCCGTTGCTCTTGAATTAATGGAAACGTATTAGAAAACATGACCCAAATTGAATTTGGGTTACATTGTGTACATCATGGCTGTTGAAGGTCACCAGTAACTTTTTGGATATAGTTATTTTCTCAATTTTTGGGAATTGGGTAGCCAATCAACGAGGCTGCTCTAAAGATAAAAGATTTTTAGGACAGCCATTCTATATCCTGCCCTCATCATGGCTGTCCAGCTATTCTATATCCTGCTCTCATCATGGCTGTCCAGCTATTCTATATCCTGTTCTCATCATGGCTGCCCAGCTATTCTATATCCTGCCCTCATCATGGCTGTCCAGCTATTCTATATCCTGCTTTCATCATGGCTGTCTGAGGGCATCAACAAGGGATACGTAATACGTATAGCTGACCCCTCCATCTTTTAGGAATTATTTTGTTGATGCGGAACAAGATTGAACCTTTGGCAGAAAAGCTGTTCCATCCTATCTCCTGCTATATCATCATGCACTGAAAAAAATCCTCTCAGGCAGAGGTTCCCAAAATGGGGGGCGTGAAGGCAAGTCAAGGGGGGCGCGAGACCAGGTGAATTATAATCATTTAGTTAAAATATATGTACACAATTTTTTACAAAGGTAATTTTATTGAATTTATAGCATTCAGCAACACATTAGCGTTTTGAATGAGATAGCATTCAGCAACACATTAGCGTTTTGAATGAGATAGCAGTCAGCAAAACATTAGCGTTTTGAATGAGATAGCAGTCAGCAAAACATTAGCGTTTTGAATGAGATAGNGAAATATTAGTAATAATTTTATCGATACCCTGATAAGTAATGTAAAGTGTTTTGTAAATAGTTCCGCTCCTTCATATATTATTGACTCTACTGATGCATTTTTCAAGCCAATCGGACGTATACTATATACAATGCAATCGCTTAATACTACAAGGATTTTGGTTTATTATTTTCAATAATGAACCTTTGGAATCGTCACAAAAAAAATTCCCCCCTCAAAATTTCATATTTTATGTTTCGAGGTAAGTAGTATACAAAAATCGAATAAAAAAGATTAGTTTTTCGCCGTACGCCGGGATGGGCACTTTTGAGACTCAGCGTTGACCGATTTGTATCAAATTGTAGTAATAGGTTTCATCTGGGCTCTAATTGTGCCCCGATACTTTTGGGTATAATCGAATACACCCTTGGCGGTTTTTGCCGCTTTTTAGCGGTTTTCACTCATTCTCACTAAAAAGAGAACGGTAAGAGACTTTAAATTTGGCATGTATGTCAAATTTAGGGTCTAATTATGATTTTTCGAGGTGGGGGTAATATGGGGTCCCAATGGGCACCCGCGGGACCTCATTGTTGAATGAGATTTCCAATTCTCAGTACCACTAGTTCATGCCTGACCTTCAATTCACATCTATTTGGTATTATTGTTCGATCAGAAACTTCATTTTGGTATCTTCCTGCCGAAGAAGATTAATTTTTTTGTTGTATGTAAACCGTCACGAATTTTAGTCTCCCATCTGAACTTGACTTGTCAAGGTCCCTTTCATGTGAGATTGCTATAGTACATTGGACTAAACTCTATAGTAGCTGATATACAAGCTGAAGTGGCGCCCGCAACATTGTATATGCGATATCCCGTGGCAGTACATTTCCTTTGGCTACAACAAATCAGTCTGTGCAAATATCGGAAAATCTCCCGTAGCTGAGATAAGAAACAAGATAGTGTGGATTGTATATTTTTCCGGGAGTTTTGGACATTCCCATCAGTCATTTTAATATCTGTTAAAGTTTGGGTTGTTTATATGATTCCTCATCATGCGCGGATATAGGGGAGGGCCCGTTGGGCACGTGCCCTCCAGTTTTTTTAAGCGGACGGTGTTTCTCAAATTTCACTATACCTAATCACGTAAAATTTTTTTGAAAAAATCAGATGAATGGTGCATGATCCGCTGTGTCTTTTATACCATTGAAAGGGTGGGGGGGGCACGGGCCCTTAAATAATCCTGAGACTAATTGTGGTAAGCTCTATAGCTTTTAACAAATTAGGTACGTATCCCCTGTTGATGCCCTCGATAAACATTGCATTAAAAAATACAGCCCAGGACTCGAACCCCCGATCTCTAGATTATGAGTCCCCCCCCTCCATTTTTTCTATTAGGTATATTTTGCGATTGTGCCCCCCCAAATCAAGAGGGCTATATCCGCGCATGTCATTTCCTCATTTCGTATGATGCATCCTTTTTCTTGTGCCTGTAGCATTTTTTTGTTTAAAATAATTTTATCTTGCTTTTCTTTGAAAATATCTACTAGAGATTTCACAAATAATTTTAGGTAGGTATATCAAATTTCTTAAAGAAGCCCTAGACAGTCAATTAGTTTGATCAAAATCTTAAGTAAATCAATTAAGTCAAGCGTTTTGGACCATTTAGGAATCCTTTTGATGCTTAAAGAAAGCATTGATGACGATTATTAGAAAGTTCGATTGACCTAAGCGATTTTATAGGGCAGTGCCCTCTACGAAAATTTTCATCTACTATCGGCACTCACTTGGCGTTAATTATCCAAACGCCATAACCAAAAACTCTGAGCGGGAGTTCATAAGTTTGTTGGTTGAATTGTATTGCGTGATGGTAAAGATTTTTTCAAACAGATTTTTGAAAAAAAAGGCGCGATTTCTCATTTTATACTAATACTAGGTAATATGAAGGAAAGGAAACCCGAAATGGCCGGACCATTGTTCAGCGCCCAAATCTTCCAAACAACAAGTTAAAATGTTATGTCATTAATAAGTATGAATAGGTACATACATACATATTTTTTTTCAAATCCAATTATGTTCTATAGTGAAAATGGGTCAAGTTTGAGAGTGTGCGATGTCTTGGGAGTGACATCCTCACAGGCCGAGTCCACGCCCTAATCTCTATAAAAGAGATACAAACAATGAGTTTTGATCAAATAATTGTGGGATTGATTGAAGCGCGGAGCGTCAATCGATTGACTTCATCGTTTGATCAACTAGATTGACCATCTGGGGATTGCACGGCCTCTATCCCCCAGTATTGTGTGGTCTGTGTACCTCGCCTCGAGTTATGCTAAGTTAAATGTGTGTTTTCATTTTCTGGGTGTACTTCTAATAATCTATTGCGTTAGAGTTTATTAATTAGATTAAACGATAAAAATTCACCAGCTTATTTTTTATATTTGATTAATTGATTACATAAATATAAATTATTGATTTAACAATTAGGGTTTAATTATAAATGAATCACCATTGAACAAAAATAATGAATAAATTATTTCCGCCTCCACAAAAATGGCAGTGCCGACAACCAACGACAAAAAAAAAAATCAATACCTAAATACATCTAAAAATTTAAGATTTCTGAGTTCTGTAGATCAAGAGATATTTTTACTTTCCTTATCCTATAAAAAGGAAAGTATTGTATTGGGCTGAAATTTTCGATGTCGAGGTTTCAATTTCCCATAGCCCAAATCTCGAGTTTCAGCCATTGGTCTGTGTGTGTGTCTGTCTGTAAACAAGATATTTCAAGAACGATAGGTAAGTGCTAGAGACTTGAAATTATGTACGTCAATTTTATGCCCAGAACGAACTACGCAGCTTTTGGTTGAAATCGAAGTTACTGTTAGCAGTTTATATTAACTAGAGCTTTGGTGCCTATTCATATTACTTGTATTCATTGATTGCGCGTAGACACTGTTGTCTGTAGTTTGATCTACGGTTGGCGGTTTTAGCGCTTTCCGGCAGCCTTTTGGCGGTTACTGTCTAAAAAGAGAACGGTTAGTTTATGCTAGAGCTTAAAATTTGCTGCCTATATATATCAATTTTTTGCTTGGAATGCAGAATGACACTTTTGGTTAAAATCGATTCTTGTCTTGTCGGTTTTCCCGCTTTTTAGCAGTTTTCATGAGTCTGCCATACAAAAAAAAAAGTCGTGTGATGTTCGCACCAGATTTTTTGGAATTTTGCAAATAGGCCAAATAATCCCCTCTCCTATAATATTTTCCACCATAGTTGGGCTATTTTGGACGGACTATAACCCGAGCCCTATAGCATTTAGCATTTAATACAAATTTCATTAACAATTTAACAGACAAAATTTTATTTTAAGTTTTTTTTCTGAACTCTAATCATACATCCGCTCAAGTATGGGCTACAATGATTTTGATGGCACTTCGCGATAGTGATGATTTATAACATTCGAACTTACAGCCACCATTATTTGTGAGTTTCCGGTGTGCAACCATACCAGATTTTGACGTGAGGATGTACTTAATTTAAATTAAATCAAACAAACACTTAACTCTATTAATTAGGATTTAATTAGTTTCTCGGAATGAAACTTTATATTCTTTACATGAGCCCACAACTTTAGTAGCAGAATTTATGTTGATGTATTTAATACTATTGTGAGCCAATTGCAACAATCCGTCAGACCTATTAGGGGCCCCTGAGTGCATTTGTGAAAATGTGCATGTTGCATGTATTTCTTAGTCTTATTTTCTCACTGGCTGTTTCACCCGTGCTTTGCTGCGATGAGACAAAGACGATATGGAGTAGGGGGTTGAAATGAGGGAAGGATGAAATCGTCTGCAACCTTTATATTGTGGCCCATATATTTTGTGTTTTTATCATGCGCGGATATAGGGGAGGGCACGGGGGCACGTGCCCCCCAGTTTTTTTAAGCGGGCGGTGCTTTTCAAATTTCATTATACCTAATCACGTAATTTTTTTTTAAAATCGAATGAATGGTAATCCGCTGTGTCTTTTATCCGATTGAGGGGGGGGGGCATGGGCCCCTAAATAATTCCCAATCCTGAGACTAAATAGAAATACGCAAATAAAAAATTTAAAAAAATTCTGTCATGNGGCCTCGGTAGCGCTTTTCACTTTTTTTTCATCATCACGCTTATAAAATCGCTTATCACCCTTATGAAAGGTATTTGTGGTAAGCTCTACAGCTTTTAACAAATTAGGTATTGTACCTCGATAAACAATGCATTAAAAAGTACTGCCCAGGAATCGAACCCACAGTCCCTGGGTTACGAGTCCCTACCCTCCCCCCTCCAAATTTTCTATAAGTATTATGTGATAAACATTGCATTAAAAAGTACTGCCCAGGAATCGAACCCACAGTCCCTGGGTTACGAGTTCCTACCCCTCCCCCTCCAAATTTTCTATCAAGTATATTGTGCGATTGTGACCCCCAAAAACAAGAGGGCTATATCCGCGCATGGTGTTTATATGATTGGAGTAGAGGGTTGAAATGAGGGAAGGATGAAATCGTCTGCAACCTTCATATTATGGCTTATATGTATATTTTGTGTGTTCATGTTATTGCTTCGTCAGAAGCCTAAAATTTAGTTCCTCTGGCATATTTTCTAAATTTCATTTTTCCCGATCCCGTGGATTCGAACTTGTGTTTCTGCAATGTTTTCACGATAAAATTTTAAGATATCGATCGAACCGTGACTTGCCGAATTTTGTCAATAAATGGAAATTTGCCTGTATTAAGTGTTTGTTTGATAAGGTCCTAGTCTAAGTTCTTTTTTTTNTTTTTTTTTTTTTTTTTTTTTTTTTTTTTTTTTCACGTACATTTTTCGCTATCCGCTAACATTCCGTTTGTTCTGCAGTATTGACACAGAAGACCCCTACCACAAAAATAATCGAACCAAGTTTTTTAAAAAAATAGTCTTTCCCAATTTGGCACGTCCACCCCGGTCCAGATCCAGCAGCCTGACCAATGGCCTTCTAATAAGAAACCTATGTTTGTTTTCTCTAAGTTGTTTCTTATTGCTAAATTTTAGCGAGAAGAAACAATTTGGGCCGGTTGATTCCAAAACAGACGAAATGAGGCAAGTTGCAAGTTTGCTGTGTCGTTCGGAGCGACCTGAACTTCGTGGGCAGCATAATGTTGGCCTAACCCACTAACCTCAGTATTACATTTGCATATATGTGGCTAACAAATCATGGCACCATGAGGCCGCGATTCTTAGGGATATATTGTTTAGAAAGCATCCGACATTAACTATAGGAACTGCATTTCTGAACTGATTCTTAGTCGTCTTCTACGACCGACATGAGCTTCATACAATACAATGTGACAATAAATATCTGACAGACATTGAAATTTAGGTGAATTCTCAATTGGACAATAAGAAATCAATCATCTTTCTTCCTGAACATATCCTCTGTACAATACACATCATGATGTACGTGAATACATCAACAATGATGTATATTGAGGTATGTGAAACCATTACAGTTGGTTAGTAGATACGTGATTTGGTGTACTTGTCCTTCTATGCGTATACAAGATAGTTATTAGGTTCAATGCACAAAGTCATATCGTGACATCGGAACTCTAACGCCTTCACGAGGAAGTATCCACCAATAATTGATAGTATTTAGTTTGGTCCGTTCGGTGTAACAAAAATAATATTCAATTACATTTTATTGATTGATTGTTTCTGTGATTTATTGAGAGATGATTACATGTTGTGCAAATTCCAAGTCACGATTTTATTTTGATTTTAAAATTGTGTCGACATCAGAAGATGATTCTGTTTCAATGAAATTTATAATTTACTTGTGATTGATAATCAATGAATTTTTTCAAGAATCGATAAAAAACCTTACTGGGATCATCGTCACTGGAGTTGCCAGATTGGGGAGTCCTCCCTGGATTTGTGAGTCGAAAATAATGAGAGATATGCATAAAACGAAGTAAATGCTTTTACTATAGCATTTGCTTACTTTTTGGCATATTAAACGTCATTAGGTCTTTTTAAGATAGTTCTATTTAAGATTTCAAAGTGGGGCCTCCCCTAAAACTACTCAATATTAAAAAACTATCCCAGAAACAAAAGACGTTCCGCGTTTTTCGATATTTGAAATCATTGTCAAGATATTGAGCTCCTTTTTTTGACATCCTGTATAAGGCATGAACATCACAAAGACATAAACATGAATTCAGAAAAAGTTGTTCGATATTTGAAATCATTGTCAAGATATTGACCTCTTTTTTTGGACATCCTGTATAAGGCATGAACATCACAAAGACATAAACATGAAGAAAAGGTTGTTTGATATTTGAAATCATTGTCAAGATATTGACTTCTTTTTTTTGACACCCTGTATAAGGCATGAACATCACAAAGACATAAACATGAATTCAGAAAAGGTTGTTTGATATTTGAAATCATTGTCAAGATATTGACCTCTTTTTTTGACACCTTATATAAGGCATGAACATCACAAAGACATAAACATGAATTCAGAAAAAGTTTTTTGATATTTGGAATCATTGTCAAGATATTGACCTCCTTTTTTTGACACCCTGTATAAGGCATGTACATCACAAAGACATAAACATGAATTCAGAAAAGGTGTTTGATAGTTGAAATCATTGTCAAGATATTGAACTCCTTTTTTTGATACCCTGTATATGTCTTAGGCATGAACATCACAAAGACATAAACATGAATTCAGAAAAAGTTTTTGTTAATCTTCAATCGAGTTAATTACAGCCTTGTTCATCCATGACCTAGCCCCTTGTATGAATCACCATAGAGGACATGCCAACTTTCAAGATTCCAGTTACATTTCTCCTAACACTTGTTAGAGAAACACTATGTGGGTGTGTGCATACTCAACTATGTAGATTATACTCTGTACCCTGAGGGTTTGTACCAATTATCTGTTAGGGTTTGTGACCTGTCAAGTACTTTATGAGATTATCATTTATTTCATCGTTGTGTTCTCTCCAATGGCTGGACATACATCTTCTGCATTTGTTTTCATACATACTCGCCAATTGTTATCCTTTCTGGATAACAAAACAAAGCAATTCTAGGTTGGTTTGGAAATGCAAACAGTTCTTTAATGAGGTGTCTAGGAGAAGGCATTGCGGGAATTGTAAAAACCGATGAGTTGGAAAGGTCCCCAACACTGGTCTCTGTGCTGAGGTTCGTAGCCGGCTGTTGGTATAGTAAATGACTCTTTGAAAAATACAAGGAAACCTTGGACAAGGTCTCAGTGGAGGTAACATCAGACTGATGGTTGTGCTGCTGAAGGGTCATTGTGTCTAAGCTCTAAGGAAAACCCTAAGAACTATAGGACTAAACAGGGAAATAGCGATGTGTGGAGAGGAGAGGAAGGTGACTTCCCACATCATATTTGACTTCCCATCCTTGGCGTTACAACTAGGAATGGGCTAGTCATCCACGGCTCGACTCAGTCAAATCACCTTTTTGAAATAAGTTGACTCTTCAAAGAGTCGACTTACGAGTAGCTTTTTTTTTTTTTACTGATCAAGATAATAAAAAGAGAAATATTTTTCCGGGATTTTGTTGTTTACTGAAGGAAAATGTTCTTTTATTCTGGTTACAATTGATTGTGATATCTTTTTAATGTATTCGCCTAAGTTGGGGACATTTATTTGGTAGATGTCCCTTTTGTCAATTGGTTTTTCTTATGTCTTTCTGATCAAATAAGGCGTTTTTGAAAATTGTCACTCGATACGAGTCGAGAAGTCAACCCATATTTGTAAATCGAGTCGAGTCATGTCGAATCACCTAAGTGAGTCGAAAATCCCATCCCTAGTTACAACACTGATTTGAGAACTTATAGAGATTAACTTTGGCCCGCCGGTAGAATCATTGCTGCACTTCACTCGGGGTGGCAATTTTAGAGGGGTAAGAGATACAGATACTACACACGTGGAAAAGCGGTGTTCAATAGCTCTAGTGGTATGTGACGTGGACGCACCACTTGGAATTCCGAAAAGAAAGGCAATCACAAGTATTAATAATATTCTGAAGAGTAAATAAAATGGAAATTGGAATGCTTAACACAGACAAGAAAAATCGGAACATATAAAGAAAGTTTTCCTATTTTCCCTACTTTTTTTCCTACCTTTGGCAAGGCTGAATGGAGTTCGTCTAAAAAACTATTAAAAGTTCTAGTAGTCTATTGTGTAAAGATGCCCAGTAATCCATCAGAAGAAGGTATTTCCCTCTCAGATGTTCTGCCTCATTAAGTCAAATGTTTGGCACGTTCTTGTTGTACAATGACACAATATGATACCTCTGCTCACAAGCGTGATAACAATCTTCATCTTCCTGTGAGATGTTCCACGTGATATCAGACTGTAATTCACGGTCAATATGAACAAGTAATTGCTATTATTGTTTCCTCAGACAATTATTTGCATACTTTAAGTAGAACTCTCCTACTCTTTGTCTGATTCAATCATATCGGTTTCACTGTGTCTGGAGAGATGTTTTAAATGCATCCATGATCATTGTAATCATACAATAAAAATTCTGAGGACAATTTTTCCCAGCTTCCGTATGAATACAAAGTCTGCCTACCTTCTCCAGGATGGTAGTCAAATACTAAAAAGGAATTAGTATACATGCAATCCTGGAGAAGGTATTAGGCAATAATTTTGATTAATGTATTTGGGTAAACTTTTGGGAGATCGAAAAAACTGTCCCATTTATTTTTTGGCTAAAAACAGAGAAAATTACATTTGATAGATGACGCAAGTCTTTTAATATTACTTTGGACAAAACTATTGGTGCCCTTGCGTAGAAAATGTCATTCAGTATGTTGGAATGATGTTGCTTTAGTAATGTAAGAAAAAACGTATGCGTAGACATTTCCTATCTAAAGCAGAATGGAACATGACAATGATGTGTTTTTTTTTTTTTGTTTTTTTTTGCATTGAATCAATTTCCATGAAAACTTCTCGCTACTAAAATTTGTAATTTATGATGTTTTTATATGTAGCTGCATACATCTAATACATCTGGCTACCATTCATTACGATCATGTCGGTCATTTACATCTCCCAAAATACAAATTAGGTTTTTTATGACATTTTCGTCCAATCTAATACTTCAGCTCCTGAGGTATCTGTTTTCTCCGAATTTTCCATTCTTCGTTATATTACATAACGGCCCGAATACTTTTCTTATGAATTTGTTTTAAAAAGATAAATTTATGTTCTAATATATTTGTCTACATTTTTGAACTACGAAGGAAAACCAGCTGCACGGCCAGTAGATCCAAATTTTTGACGTTCGGGCCTATATCATCCATAATTAAAAAGTTCAAAATATGCTCGTATATATATTACTAGCAGGATACGCCCGCTTCGCTTGGCGTCTTATAGGCATGGCCGTTTATAGTTTCAACCCCTTTTTCGCGATAAAAAGTAACCTATGTCCTCTCCTAAAGTTTAGTCTATCTCCATACCAAATTTCATCAAAATCGGTTCAGTAGGTTAAGCGTGAAAGCGTAACATACATACATACAGACAGTTACTTTCGCATTTATATATTAGTACTAGCAGAATACGCCCGCTTCGCTTGGCGCCTTAGAGGCATGGTCGTTTATAGTTCCAACCCCCTTTTTTTCGCGATAAAAAGTAGCCTATGTCCTTTTCTAAAGTTTAGTCTATCTCCATACCAAATTTCATCAAAATCGGTGCAGCAGTTTAAGCGTGAAAGCGTAACATACATACATACATACAGACAGACAGAGTTACTTTCGCATTTATATATTAGTATGGATGTTGAAATAGTCCATCCAAACCATCTCATTCAGTCTTGCTGACAAGCAAGCAAAGAGCAATGCACAGTCATCTAATGTTAAAAGTATTTACCAAGCATACCCACGGAAGATTTTATCAATTCATATAATTTGAATAAAGTCAATAGTCAATTGATTAATGCTATTCCTGAGCAGAAGCTCCGTCCAAACAAGACGCTGATGTTATCAATGATTGACTTGCTAATAGTAAATCAGTCATCCATGATTTCCTTACATCTTCCATGGTTCATTCAGATTTGACATCTGATCTTTAATCCGTGCTGGGATGAATGTGCTTTCATCAATAGCAGACAGGTATATCAATTTAATTGTTACTCATTCTGAGAGGGGACTTGTTGCTTTATTTGAATATTGTCCTCTTCGTGTTCTTGGTATTTGGGTTTTTGCGTTTATTTGTCTCGATATTGGTTTATTATTATCAATAATGAACTTTGGAATCACCACGAAAAAATTCCGCCCCTAAAATTTTATATTTTGCGTTTCAAAATACATACGTAGAAACCAAAAATCGAATAAAGAAATCCTTTTGTCTAAGTTCGGCGTGCGGGTAAATGGAACGGAGGGGTGGTGGTGGTGGATGAATCGATTTTGGATTCAATTTTTGGATTCTACATAATATAAAAAAAGTAATATAAAATCCCATGTGTCACATTGGCAGAGATTTTTCTTTATTTTGTATTTACATTGTTCGAGAAATTTGCGTGTTTCAAGTTTTTACGTTTAGACCTCGTGAAGCTTCATTGAATATCGGAAATACCAACTGAGCTTTGCGTTCTTTAATTATACCTAGATAAAGGTAATCCAAAGAGGGAGAGAATATTTTTTTTACAAGGGAAAAGAATATTTTTTGAAAAAAAAATATTAGAAATATTTTTGATACGCCCTCTTCTAAAGATTTTGAAAGGATTTATCTGAAGCATGTGGTGAAAAAGTGAAAATTAGAAAAGTATACAACTTTATGCAGAAGATGTAAAAAGTCAACAACAATATCTAACGAGAACAACAGTTAACATCATTAAAATTATAAATAGCCCCTCAACCACACAAATATCATCTCAAAGTGTATCTTTGTGTAAGAAATTTGGTTATCTTTCCAAAGCTACAGAAATAAATCAAATTAATTCGAAACCGCCTCAGGCATGGGCGGGGGGATTTGAAGTTTTGCACACAAATCTAAAACTTTGTTTATCAAAGCGTATCTTGATTAATGGATTGCTATTTTCATTGACTGGAGAGAATGTCTATGTTTATCAAATTGGTATTTCATAAATCAAAATAAGAAATTGGCAAACATAGCGGTCCTATCGTCGAGTTTTGTACAAATATTGATAGTCTGCATGATGGGGTCTTGCCCCGAGGAGTTGTGGAAACATGCTGAAGCGTGGGAGAGACTCAAAGATAGCGGTCCCAAAGTCAAGCTGTGTACAAGTATTGATAGTGTGGTTGATGGTGTCTTGCCTCGAGAGGGTCACAGAAAACAGAAAGTGGGAAAGTGTACAACACACTCCCTGATCAAGTCAATTTGATTATGGTTTTTTTTTCTTCTTTTTTTCAAATTAACTACTTGGTCGTGTTTCTATGTAACTCAGCTACCTAGAGACAATTAAGAAGAGCGACACGTTTCATAAGATAGTGGTAAATACGTGTTATTTAACTAGGTTTTAATTTAGTGTTTTTAAAAATAGCCTGAAATGCTATCATTCCTCTTAGAATTATGAGCATCATAGAATTTCAGCCATTTCGAAAGAGTTTGTCCAGGAAAAAATACATAGTGATTACGTACCATTGGGGGAAATCACTCACAATCCTGAAAAAATTAATCGAAGTAGGGTTGTCGCACATAAAAATACAAACAGACACGGAACCAAATTTGGTTCGCATGAGAAGCTTCGGTAGTTCAGAGAAGAAACAGCAAAATATTACGGGTTCCAGTCCTCTGGATTTTACTTTAAACCTTTCTTCGACCAAGAAATAATAATAAACCGGTTGAATTATTTTTATTGTAATAATAAATCAAGTTTATCAGGTTCGCCAGTGCATGTTGAATCATAAGGTTGATATGGGACATGCAAAGTTTATTGATCTTTTATTGACCGAGTGTTATCTTTATCAGGTTCGCGCCAGTGCATGTTGAATCATCAGGTTGATATGGGACATGCAAAGTTTATTGATCTTTTATTAACCGAGTGTTATCTTTATCAGGTTCGCCAGTGCATGTTGAATCATCAGGTTGATATGGGACATGCAAAGTTTATTGATCTTTTATTGACCGAGTGTTATCTTTATCAGGTTCGCCAGTGCATGTTGAATCATCAGGTTGATATGGGACATGCAAAGTTTATTGATCTTTTATTGACCGAGTGTTATCTTTATCAGGTTCGCCAGTGCATGTTGAATCATCAGGTTGATATGGGACATGCAAAGTTTATTGATCTTTTATTGACCGAGTGTTATCTTTATCAGGTTCGCCAGTGCATGTTGAATCATCAGGTTGATATGGGACATGCAAAGTTTATTGATCTTTTATTGACCGAGTGTTATCTTTATCAGGTTCGCCAGTGCATGTTGAATCATCAGGTTGATATGGGACATGCAAAGTTTATTGATCTTTTATTGACC
>CM022883.1:16554645-16564754 GCA_012654025.1 Pachypsylla venusta
AATATATAAGACCCCATAAAAAATAAAAAATTTGAAAATTTCCGTTTCTCCCCGATTTATGGACGGGTTTCACCACAAAAAAAATGGAATTTAGAAGTACCACTTCGGGATGAGCGAGAAAGCTGAAATTTGATACAAAGTTGTTCCGAAGTGCAAAAAGTAATATGAGTAATATCCAAAAATTTAAAATTGAGAAGATTAAATTTTGCGATCTCGAAATTGTTGTTGAATTTTGTAGCACGGGAAAACAGATAATGTATGTATATGTGTATGTATGTTTGTTTGTTATGCGATACAAGCCACATTTTTCATCCAATTTTGACGAAATTTTGGTATACATGTTTAGGACACGAAGGAAATTTTCTGTATAGTTTTTGGGGGCCCTGCGGACCAATATTGTGTTTTTTGAATTTTTTATCTTTTTAACGTAAAATTTTGATATGTTATAGCTGGTGTTCAGGGCTTTTCGATTTTGACATGAAATAGGTCATGTTATTTGAATAACATCTCACTGCGATGAATATTTTTCATTCAAAGAATTTTTAGTATCTTCACAATTCTTACAGAAAATTTTCATCTTTTTGCGAAAAATAAAAAATTATAATTATAAAAAATAAAATAAAAAACTCGCTTTCAGTATTAAAATACATCCTTTGCATTAATCCGCCCTTGAAAGCGCGATAGCGGACTTTAAATTACGTTAATTTTTTTTTTGTGTGTATGTTCCGCTAGAAGGCGCAATTGAGGAATTAAAATTGAGTCCTTCTATTGAGTCTCATTTTTTGGTTACAACTTTGAAAGCACGACATTGAATTTAATTGAGTCTTGCCGTAGAGTTTCATTTTTCGATTCCGCCCTTAAAATCGGGATCGCAAACTTATAACTATGCTTTACGTGGAATATTTTTGTGTTTGAAGTCTTAATTGTACTCTTTAACACAGGCGTTAGTGATTCCTACCATTAAAAATATTTTATCGTTAAGGAAACTCTAAAAAGTTTGCTTCCTAATATTTTATCTTATTTTTGATTTTCTGAAGAAAAAAATCAAATATCACTCACGCCCTTTTGTTTTAGAGTTATCAGTTAATTCTGGCGGTTTCCGGCCGGTGGTGTCTAGGGCGGCAAATTTGGGGCCAAAAAATATTTTTTATTTCTTACAGAAATTAAACTTATTCAAATTTATATACCTAATTGCCTATTAGGTCCATACAAACGGTGGTGTAATTAGGACGATAGTGCACAAATGATAAAGATACAATTTATTGCATTCACAAAAAAATTGTAACTAATATGATTGTGAACTAGGGTACCGAATTGTATAAATCGGTGGGGACGGCTAAATATGAATAGCCTACTGGCGGAATTCTGACACTGTTTCTGGCGGTCCATACAGTTCTAACAATTCGTACAAATTAAAAAATCATATATGTGAGAAAAACGAGTTTGAAACCGGGGAGGAGTGTCTGGCAACGAAAACACATGTTTTTCAAAAAAAAAATTAAAAGGAATTTATTTGTGTTAAAGCTAATGCTTTGTCACAAGCACTTCCCCATGTCACAATGCACTTACTAAATTTGTTGCCTTCGCTTGGATTCGAACCAACAGCCAACAACAGGTTACGAATCCGTCATTTCTTACCAACTGAGCTACTGAAAAAAAAATTAAAAAAACTCGATTTTTTATTGGCCGTCATGGATCCATGTTGGACGGTTGTACATACGCATTAGAGGCATGGCCGTATAATTGCTTCCTAACCTCTCTAAGTGGGTTAAAAATATTTTTAAAAAATTCAAAGGGTTGCCAGACAACCCTCCCCGGTTCCAGAACCGAGGAAAACTACTTACTTTTCAATTTCCCCAAAATAAATCAATAGAAATAATGAATAAAAATCACTCCAATAGAAAACTTTGGAAAAAGCTCTCGCGAAAAAAAGCAAGAACTCACGTCAAGTTTTATTCGTAAATTTACTCGTAAAGAATCAACATCGAAAGATCTATTATTTCATTATCACTCGCGAAGGATAGATAGATTCTTCTGGTTTCTTTGGATCGAATGCCAAACTCGCGGAATCAGTCGGTCAAATATTTGAAGGTCTAGGTAATACCAAGTTTATATAGTTGTTAAAGAGTTACCATGGAAACCAAATTCTGCGTACCATGTGAGTGGTAAACCATAATGTATAGTTCTAGGAGCCCATTTTAATTACTATTCTTCATGAATATTAGATGTATGATTGCAATTGTTAAGCTTTAGCAAAAAATAATTTATTTTGAGCTGCAGTCTTATACATGTATTAATGGTATAATAGATCATTTCTGAGAACGTTGTTATTGTTGATACTTACATGGAAGGGTTGGGTAGCATATTATACTACTTAAGAACGCCGGACTAGAAGTTGATTATCTTGGCCCCTTCGAATGTCCCCCAATTTATGTCAAATTCATAAGGATGACATTCCATGGGTTGGACGGTTTTGAACCCGCGTCTGATTGTTTACCAGTCAGAAGATCTTGTTATCAATAAGTTACTATCAATTTTTTGTTGTTCATGTTTTGATTTCTTTGTTGTTGATTTTATATTTGTTGAAAATGTTATTACTGTTGTTGATGTTATTGTTGATGATGATGTTTTGTTTTTGTTACTATTGTTGTTTTCGATGATATATTTGTTTGTTATTATTGTTGTTTTCGATGATATATTTGTTTGTTATTATTATTGTTTTTGATGATATATTTGTTGATGATGTTATTACTGTTGCTGTTGATGATGTTATTACTGTTGTTGTTGTTGTTGTTGTTATTGTTGATGATAATGTTTTGTTTTTGATGATATATTTGTTGATGATGTTATTACTGTTGTTGTTATTGTTGATAATGATGTTTTGTTTTTGTTATTATTGTTGTTTTTGATGATATATTTCTTGATGATGTTATTACTGTTGTTGTTGCATGTTTTTGTTCATGATATTGCTAAGGTTGATGATAAATATACCAGAGGTTTTATAACCTATGTAGGGTCCTTTCATAAAATTGTAAAAATTAAAATTGGATTTTTATGAAGTCCAATCATCAAAATTAAAATCGATTCAAGGTGATATCATTATCAACTTATGACTAATAAATTATTTTGTAATTTATTTAATTTTTTTTTTTTAATTCCGGGTTATTGTTTTGGAATTAAATGCGTCGTTCCCACACATTTTTACTTACCCCTGCGTAATTAGCATTGGGTTCCGCACTTACTAGTAAGATAGTAAATGTGGTCATAAGTTGGACCATGTTCACCGTACGAACAATCAGCCTAAGGAGGCTGTAAGCCAATTTGATCATGGATCCTGTTGTGATAGAAGAATATATCTTCTAGTATTACAATTTGATCATGGAATCCTGTCATGATAGAAAAATATGCATTCATATCTCTTCTAGTATTCCAATTTGATCATGGAATCCTGTCATGATGGAAGAATATGCATTCATATCTCTTCCAGTATTCCAATTTAATCATGGAATCCTGCCATGATAGAACAATATACATTCATATCTCTTCTAGTATTCCAATTTGATCATGAAATCCTGTCATGATAGAAGAATGTACATTCATATCTCTTCTGGTATTCCAAGTTGATCATTGAATCCTGTCATGATAGAAGAATGTACATTCATATCTCTTCTAATATTCCAATTTGATCATGGAATCCTGTCATGATAGAAGAATATACATTCATATCTCTTCTAGTATTCCAATTTGATCATGGAATCCTGTCATGATAGAAGAATATAAATTCATATCTCTTCTAGAATTCCAATTTGATCATGGAATCCTGTCATGATAGAAGAATATACATTCATATCTCTTCTATTAAAAAAAAAATGTAAATGTATTTATATTTGTGTTAACACATAGTATTGTATTGTCACAACCTAGATTTGTGGGTATCACAGCAATACAAGGGCTACTGCACTAATCCATCACTGCACTACATATTTCTTGTTCTTGTAAAGCCGCCACTGGTCACTACTCACATTAAAGTAGCTACTCAATTGTCCTCACGAAGCTGAGTGCACCCCGAACAATCAAGCATAGTTCCGAAAAAAACCGGATCCGCCAGCATTCGAACCCGGGTCTCCCGCTTGCAAAGCCAGTGTGATACCCACTACGGCAGGGAGACTGCTTATATCTTCTAGTATTCGAATTTGAAATTTCTGCAGAGAATACGCAAAGAAACATTTGGTTGAAGTGCAATCTATGGTTGTCGGTTTTCTGTCGCTTTGTAACGGTTTTCACAAATCCTGCCTAAGAGGAAAACTGTTCGCACTGGATTGTATGTATTGGATTCATCAAGTTAAATGCATACCGTTGGCAGTATCGTCAGTCTCGAATCCTGATACTCGAGATTTGAGCTCTGGGGACCAAAGAACATGTTTTGACATTGAAAACTCGGTATCGAAAATTTCAGCCCATTACAATACTTTCATATTTTTATTTTTTTTACAGATATGGACAGTTGTGTGATATTCACAACAGATTTTTTACTTTCCTTATCCTATAAAAAGGAAATTATAGTAATGGGCTGAATTATAATAATGTTCCCAGAGCCCAAATCTCGAGTTTCAGCCATTGATTCGTGTGTGTGCCCATCTGACGGTCTGTGAACAAGATGGCCTACTTTTTTTGAGACACCGTGTTATACTTAAACCCATGTTGGAAAGTGATTCCTCCAACTAAAATTCGTCAGAACTCAAGTGACTTGAAACTCCCTATACAAAATGACCTATCGTCTTGTATATAATTTATAAAAATTTAATTATCACACATATTTTTATTATGTACATACTTGAGACGTGATGACGTGAAGATCCCGGAAAAATTATACCACAGTCTGGCCTCGAATTTGATATACCAACCACGTAGCGAACAATAACTGCTAATTTAATTTAGTCGTCTCCTTGGCACACTGCGCATCGGGGGGGGTAGCGTCCAGTAGCTAATAGATTGTAGATAGCATCATCCGAATGTAGCAATGTACCACGGACCAGTTCATATTACGTCAAGTAGCTTAATAGATTGTAGGTAGCATCATCCGAATGTAGTTCATATCNCATCATCTGAATGTAGCCGCGGGCCATTTGGGATAAAATAAAATTAGTTTGGATTGTTCAGCATCAATTTGCTAGAACGCAATTAATGTTCAGAATTTTTCCCACTGTCACAAACGTGGCGACAGTCTGGCGACACAAACATAATTATTTTCAGGTAGAAATTTTATTTATTTTGACAGAAATTTGATTGACGGGTCCTTTGTTATTCAAAAGATAAAAATCTAAAAATAACAATTTTGTTTACCAAATAAATGCAAGATAGAAAGTACAGGGTCCCGCAAGCTGAAACTCAATCAACTTCAACTCGGAATGGACCTGTCTGTGAGGTTGGTCACTGCTCACAATTAATGGTAACAGCTATCTGTTTCTGGTTCCAGAGATCCCGTAATGGACAGAAACTTCGAGAGTCATCATATATTTTTGGAGCCTAATATTTGACATTCCCATTCTGGTACTTTAGAGCGTTGTATAAAAGAGAGTTGTTTTCCGTGTTATTTTACTCAAACCTGTGGTGAAATCACCCCCAATGGCCGTTTGGCAGTATGATCTATATTTCTTGGAGAAATTCGTAAATAAAAAATGGATTGCAAGAATTTACGCCATTGGTATTGGTTTCGTGTTCAAAGGAACCGCCCTTGAACACGAAAAAAAAAAATATTTTCTTAATTTTCTTTGTGTTAATATATCATAATTTTGTGGGCATCATATGACATTACAACGTATTTTCTAATAAGCTATACTTAACAATTACCTCATAATGCTACACCACTTGTCGCTGTTACTACAGCTACTCGATTGTCCTCAGGAGGATCAGTTACATCAAAACACAACCAGACCAAGTAGTAGTAGTAAATTCGAAAAAAAAACAATCAAGCCGAGTGTGATGTACACAGTGCCTTGGTTTTTATTTGCCAACCCTTACCTTTTGCCCACTGTCAACTCTCATAAGCAAAACTATCATATCATTTCTTGACTTGGTGTGATATGCAATTTCAAGTTGTGATCTTTTGCCCGTTAGCTCGTGGGGTACTCAGATTTTCTCTTTTAATAATTTGCAGTGTTTACATATAGGAGTTTAATACATTTTTTGGTTCCGTTGAATTGAATTATTTTTCCACCTATTGCGGGCAGAAATTTATTGCGATTGGAAAATGTTTTATGCTAATGCTTTGCTTGTACGAGAGATTTTTTTATTTGATTTTTTTTTTTATAGGACCCTTAATTTCTGACCAGAGTCGCCCTCTTTTTAGTTTGCTTCCACTGTGTAATTAAGTATAATTCATGGCGGAAACGNCCCTTAATTTCTGAACATACCCGTTCTTTTTATTTATTTTTTTGCCCCCACGAAGTAATTAAGGATAATTCCTTATAGACGAACCTTAACTAAAGCCCGTTACCTTAGTAAGTAGTTAAGGTTCAACAAAATGTGAATGGAAAAATATATATATATTAGTCCGTCGTTCCTAATTGTGGAGATAAAATTTGTAGATATGCGAGGCATGGCCGCAAAACGTAATCAAACCTTATATACTCTTATAATTTCCAAAAGGGGGAAATTATTACTTAAATAACGTTTTCCAGGTCAACCCTCCCAAAAAGTCCAAATTTTTTCTTCTCCCTGATTTATTTCGGAGTATATAAGATATTACCCTGAAATACACTCCTAAGTTAAGCCCCTGAAATCAAAAACTTAAAAAAAACGATAAATTTTACATTTTTCTGCAACCTTACTGATCTGTATCAGTTTTCGTACCTGTGTACGGAAAAATTTCCCACTGGCATTTGAATTTCCCTATTTATGACGTCACCATATCATGGATCATACGATACCTGGTCAGCCAATCAGAATCAATTTTACAAATTTTAAGTTGAAAGCACAGGGGAAAATTTTCGGCGCAGTAGTGATTATGTCGTCGTGCGGAGAGGATGTCAGGCGGAACCTCTCTATNTTCCTTTTTTTTTTTTTTTTTTTTTTCGTTTAAAATTTTGATTATTTATTATAAGTTTAAATTTGGAGTGTAATGAACGTTCGATTTATTAATTCGGAGTGTAAAATTTTATTAAAATACCAATTCAGCAAGAGAAGGTAAGTTGAAACTTTTTAGTTCAAATTTTGAGACCTACGAGGTGTGTTTTTTGTCTACGTGGCCATTTTATTTCTCTGAATAATTAATTTTTTAGAATTTAAATGAAATCAAATTTGAAGTTTGTATCCTTTAGAATATCAACTCATTTTTTAAGTTTCTTGTGATTTTTAAATTTTTTCTTCCATTTATTTTTGGCTAAACCAGCCCTATTGGGTCACCTGGGTCCTTGTGGCGGCACAATTAATTTTCATATGAACTGCAGGAGAAACAATATTTTGTCTTTGGATTAACGTCTCGTTTAACATATTCTAGCTTCAGTTCGCAAACCAGCTCCCCAAAATTGAGCGCACCCAGCCTAGGATTGTCAAGAAATATCTAGTAACATCACCAGGGCTCGCACCCACGTGGACTCGCTGGGTGTTGTTCGGCCAATCTTTGGGGGAAACTGTACCTTAGCTGCTCGAGAAAAAAATTATGGTCTCCTAAAACTATAAGTATGTCCCTTTAAATGATTGTCTCCTAAAACTATACGTATTTCCCTTTAAATGATGGTCTCCTAAAACTATAAGTATTTCCCTTTAAATGATTGTCTCCTAAAACTATAAGTATTTCCCTTTAAATGATGGTCTCCTAAAGCTATATGTATTTCCGTTTAAATTATGGTCTCCTAAAACTATACGTATTTTATTTGGTTTAACGTCTCTCTAACATCTATTGGTCATTCGAGACAAAGGTTTTACCCTCCATTCGCTGGAAACTTTCAAACCAGCTACCCACATTGACCTCACCCAGCCTGGGTTGGGCCGGAAAAATAGCCAGCATCACGAGGGTGCGAATCCACGTGGACACCCACACGGAATAACCCCGCTGGACGTTGCTTAACTTCAGTGATCCAACGGGAACTGGTATACTCAGCGTGCCATAGACGCTGGCATTTATATTTCTAATTTGTCCGGAACATTGGTGTCGAGTGCACCTAAATTAAGGCCATACCTCGCTAAATATGTGAATTTTTCACGGTAAATTTAATAATTCTCTAATGTCTCAATGTCACGGGTTCATGACAGATTGCCCTCTTGCCGGTAGACTATAATTGCTACTCAGACAATCTGATGATCATCCCACACTTTAAGGTTACTCTTACATAGGTACAACAATCAATGTCACCATCCGTTTGATGGTCACCTTATTAGGTGTACCGATCTGATGGGCATCACCAAACTCTAATAATTGATAATTACCATTTTCGGTGTCTACTACGTTGAGAGTGATGAAAAATAAAAATATATACTTAATGTCTCGTTCTAGGACCACCTCACCTTCCGTCTTATAATTTTGATTTTGATGAGTTCACGATGAAGATTCTTCTATTTCATAGAATCCAACCTTGACGTAATAACCAATAAAAATTGTCGCGAAAAAAGTACTAACTAGAACCATGCGCGGATATAGGAGAGGGCCCGGGGGGCACGTGCCCCCCCCCGCCCAGTTTTTTTAAGAGGGCGGTGTTTCTCAAATTTCATTATACCTAATGACGTAAAAAGAAAATCAAATGAATGGTGATCCGCTGTGTCTTTTATGCCATTAAGAGGGGGGGGGCACGGGCACCTAAATAATTCTCAATCCTGAGACTAAATAGAAATACGTAAATAAAAAATCGTCAAAAATTCTGTCATCCATGGCACTTTTTTTCGTCATCACGCTTATAAAATCGCTCATTATTATGAAAGGTATTTGTGGTACGCTCTACAGCTTACAGCTTTTAACAAATTAGGTATCGTACCCCGATAAACATTGCATTAAAAAGTATTGCCCAGGACTCTCCCCTCCAAATTTTCTATTAGGTATATTGTGCACTTGTGCCCTCCTAAAACAAGAGGTCTATATCTGCGCATGACTAGAACCCATTTTAGACCTACATAAATATGTTCATTTCCAAATTTCATTCAAGTCGCTCAATATTGTTTTGTGGTAAAGGTTTCACTTAGGACGTATACCGCGCGGCAAGCGAACTTATTTCTTTTTTATCGATTTTTGGATTCTACTTACCTTGAAACTTAAATAGTTCTGTGAACTGTAGACTTCACTTAGTTCCACGAGTGAGATAAATATCAGAAATATTAAGCCACTAGGGGGGCATCATCATGCTTGTCTCGCCCGATATTTATGGAACCCAGTGTGGATATTTAGTATATGGTCATGGAATTTGATTCGTTTTTCAACAACCTGGAGTCTAATCGCGGTCCATTATTTGACAGAGATCTACAGTTCACAGAGGTGCTAGTCATGAGATTTTTTTTTTATTATTATTATTATTATTATTATTTCAAAAAATTACAACAAATGTCATAATAACACATCAAGCAACAACACTGGGAAGGCCATTCTGTGTTTTGGTTCCGATTTTGGAGGATTAAATCTTTTTAAGGAAAAAACAAAATGAATTGATTTTATTACCAGACCCGACATTAGTAATGCTATATAAGGCGTGCTCCTTCTTCATTTTCTCTTTTTATTCAAATGTTGAGAATATAGCCCTTTAATGAATTCCGTGGTGTACGAAATAACGAAAAACATTCACACTAAGCATGGGCGTAGGAAGGGGGGGGGCAGCTGCCCCCCCTAGAAATTCACAAGAGTATGCAGCACGGAAGGGGCGACTTAAATTTACACTAGATAAAAAGATTTTTGGAAGCAAAAAAGTCATCAAGCACCAAAATATGATAAATGCCGAATTTTGTCCCTAATCCAACAGCCCTACTGTGAACAATCAAATGTAACTGTGGCAACCTTGTCGTATCGTTTGGACTGTTATCATTTGTGTCGGCATTTTGATTGTTTTCGGGTATCGCGGTCGCAGTCTGCCGCATTCTTCTTGTCTCCCTGCGATCACTACCGGCTCGCGTGCTGTCACTTCTAGCGG
>CM022883.1:16575658-16588675 GCA_012654025.1 Pachypsylla venusta
ATATGCCTATCTATAATTTCCTCAAATAATTCCAATTCTTCTCTATAAGGTTCACTCTCTTCTTCTCTTATTTCCATCTCCTCCATATGCCTATCTATACTTTCCTCAAATAATTCCAATTCTTCTCTGTAAGGTTCACTCTCTTCTTCTCTTATTTCCATTTCCTCCATATGTCTATCTATAATTTCCTGAAATAATTCCAATTCTTCTCTGTAAGGTCACTCTCTTCTTCTCTTATTTCCATTTCCTCCATATGCCTATCTATAATTTCCTCAAATAATTCCAATTCTTTTCTATAAGGTTCACTCTCTTCTTCTCTTATTTCCATTTCCTCCATATGCCTATCTATAATTTCCTCAAATGATTCCAATTCTCCTCTATAAGGTTCACTCTCTTCTTCTCTTATTTCCATATCCTCCATATGTCTATCTATGATTTCCTCAAATAATTCCAATTCTTCTCTATAAGGTTCACTCTCTTCTTCTCTTATTTCCATCTCCTCCATATGCCTATCTATAATTTCCTCAAATAATTCCAGTTCTTCTTCATCTCCAAATTCCACAAATATACTCCCACATGTTCTTTTCATTACTAATGTCTGTATGTAGGTTTGCACATTTTCTTTTATTTCCAATTGCCTTATATATGATTTAAAATTCTTTCTTACCAATCCGTCCCATGCAGTTACTATCGGTACCAGTGTCACTTTTCTTAAATTGTACATTGATGCTCTTTCCCCAGTAGTTCTTATTTTCGTGTTTTTAATAGTTCTGTATTTGGTAATATATTCTTATTTGTAATTCCCACTTCTATTATTAGAATTTCATTCTTCTTTAAGTCATGTATCAATATGTCTGCTTTATTGTGCTCTATCCTCAATTCTGTGTTTATTTTCATATCTGATTTAATAATTGCTTTTCATTCGATATCATGTTTTACACTTCATCATTTTCAGTTTAATTATTTTATATACTTATTTTTCCACATAATTTTTCCACTTCATATAAAGTTAAACAAACATGTGCTTTGTATAGCCACGGGACCAATTTCTATATGATGTGACATGGATGGGAAACAGGAGAGTTGAGTGACTGAAGACGTGACCCAGGGTAGGAAGCAGGGGTGTAAGTGCGGCTGTTGTGGATTTCAGATGTTTGTTCTAATTTAACCTGGAATTTAAAATAACAAGCATGAGCCATTTATAATCTGGAACAAATATCATCACAGACAAAGGCCATTAAAAATCTTTTCGCTTACCTCATCATATCAAAGTGTTTCCACGACTTTTTAAAACATCAATTTAAAAATGAGAAAGTTTTAAGGAAAATACTACTACAACATCAACAGACAAATACATAGATTTCTAACATGGACTAGGGTTTTATTTTATTCGATTTATGGAGTCGATTTTGGTACGTAAAATTTCACGTATTTTTGTTGTTACGATTTTTGTCGATAACGACAATTGGGATGATCGTTTTCCCATAAGAAAAAAAACGTGCATAATTCATCAGTCTTCAAAAATCATGCAAACGTGGAATTAATTACAATCTAAATTCAACGTGACATTACTTACTTTATCTTCCCATATGCAAAGTAGGTATTAGGAAAATAAAGTATTGAATTGGTGAACAATTTCGATGTCATATATATATATTTTTTTTTTTTTTTTTTGCTTTTTTTGACGGATTATGACGACTGACGACTACATTAAAAAAAATGGGTCTAGAAAAATTTGTGTCCGTCCGACCGCAAAAATTGTGTTCGCGCATCTACATCCTTTATTATTTGTCCGATTTGGATGATATTTGGCCACAATATCCTGGAGGCCTTAATTGGAGCCAAAACCCAGATGGTGCTATCTTCAAGATAGCACCATCTGGGGTCCATTTATTGGTCAAAGGGGTAATTTTGGAGTGACCCTCTGGAACACAAACGGCAAATTCGATTTTGATTAAATTTAAAACAGTGACCCTTTGTAACTTATCATCGATAAATTTTGGACCTCATGGGACTATTTTCATTTGGGGGAACTTTAGGGTACCAAACCTCGAATCCGGGTCACTTATCTAAAAGTGGCAAAGCTGCCAAATCTAATTCAAATATTTTCTAGGGAGCTGTGACAACAACCGAAGCTTGTTAAAGGTAATTCAAACATTTTTTTGTCCACCATATAGCTGCGACAACAGCCAAAGGCTGCCAAATCTATTTTCAAAAATATTTTCACTGAAGAGCTGTGACATCAGCCGAAGGCTGCCACTGCTAATTGATATAATATTTTCATCGAATACCTGCGACGTCATCCGAAGCCTGCCAAACAAAGGAAGATAATGTTTAGTACGGTTTTCCGTACTAAACATTATCTTCCTTTGTTTGGCAGGCCTTATTTTAATCGTAGACAGAAGTGTATTGAGAATATTCTAATTTAAATGTATGTGCAACACGACAAAAAAAACCGAAAATGAAGTTTTCGATTTACGATTTGTACGAAATTATCGTTGCTACTTGAGTTGCCAATATAATCAGATCGTATGACACATTGCATATTCCGACAATTAACTAGGCATTCATACATTTTCTTACATTTAACGTCACGCAAATAAACGAGATCCCAGACTGACTGCCCCGAAAAAAAACTCCTTATAATATTAAGCTATTACATTGTGTCCTATATCCTAAATCGGATCCCTTTTATATTTGTTCCGTCGTTAGAGTTAAAGGAGCTGTACTATTTAGAATACACTTCACATTACTTATCAGGAATTATCACATCAATAATAATCATTTTATTAAATTATTAGCACTTAATTCAAATGACTTTGTATTTTAATTGATATTTTCTTTTGTATTTAAGGAGTTTTCTTTTGTATTTATTAATGTAAATAAGGAGAATAGTTCCTTGGAGACACATGTTTTTTTTTTGTTTTTTAATTTGGCTTAATGTTTTTTAACATCTATTGCTCATTCAAGAGGGGGGTTTTACCCTCCATTCGCTGGAAACTTGAAAACCAGCTACCCACATTGACCTCACCCAGCCAAAAAAAAAGAGCCAACGATACGTGGTGTTCCCAAGCGGTCACCCGTCCAAGTACTGACCACGCCCGACGTTGCTTAACTACAGTGATCCGACGGGAACTGGTGTATTCAACGTGGTATGATCGTTGGCTACATGTTTTCAGTGTGAATGTAAATAAGAAGAATAGTTCCTTGGAGTCACATGTTTTCAGTGTGAATGTAAATAAAAAGAATAGTTCCTTGGAGACACATGTTTTCAGTGTGAATTTAAATAAAAAGAATAGTTCCTTGGAGACACATGTTTTCAGTGTGAATGTAAATAAAACGAATAGTTCCTTNTTCTGGTAAACTGCACAATAGAATAGCAGTCATACTACAGTCCTTTATATCCTCGCCCATTGATCTCAATGTCTGAACAATACCAAGCATATCTTGAATATGTTTACGAATACAACTTTCATTCCTGGAGTCAATTTTCATGCTATATAATTTCCGAAACAAAAATAACTTGCTATTTAAGCTCTTTCTTTCATGTATCCTGGAAAGAGTCTCCCAAATTTCCTTCGCAGTTTCAATATTTCTGACGTAAGTGATTTGATCATCTTCTAGAGCCAAACATATTTTCGCTTTTGCACTCCTATTTTTCTTTTCCCACTCAACATCCTTGATGGGAGCTTCACTAACAACGATATCCCAAATATCAATTTCTGAAAGAATCAGCTCCATCTTAAATTTCCATGTTGCATAGTTCTTATTATTCAGTTTTTCAATGGTCACATTTGACCCCACTTTTGATTGAATGGTCACTTTTGACCCCGTGAGACATTTTTCCACTTTTGGAACCAAAATAAAATCAGAGTACTAGAATTTAGATAAACATTAACAACAAAACGTGAAAACGTTCTGGGCCCATAACCTATTAGAATGGTAACAATAAATTGCAATTTGTGCAGAAAAAAAATATTTTATTGTATTAACTTTTTCGACCGACATATTTTTCAGTTCACAAATTTATTCTGAATTATTAAATAAAATATTTTTTTTCTGCACAAATTGCAATTTATTGTTACCATTCTAATAGAAAGTTCCAATAGAGAACGGATCTACTGCTTTTTGGGAATAGCTATCGAATGTGTTGAATCTACTTTGTCTTAGTTTGTATCCGAACAACGGCAGATTTTCCGATATTTGCATGTAAAAAACAGACATTAGAATGATTTTGAATACACATGACGTTGCGGGCACCAGATAGTAAAGAAAATAAAGAAACACTTACCAATCATAATGGACATGAACTCTGAAACAAACACCGGAACGATTATATTAAGTTCTTTAAATTATTCGGATCCTACACTGACCGGCATGGTTAGCAACCACCTAGAAATTTGGTTTGCAGATCATATGCCATGAGACCCCAAATTTGTATCTGGATTTTTGGTTTATTATTTTCAATAATTAACCTCTGGAATCGTCACGGAAAAAAAAAATTACCCCCCTCAAAATTTGATATTATACGTTTCAAGGTACGTAGAATCCAAAAATCGAATAAAAAAAATCCGTTTGTCCGCCTTACGCCGTGATAGGCACTTTTGCTACTTAGCGTTGACCGATTTGGATGAAATTTGGTATATAGCTCCCATCTAGGCTCTAATTTTGCCCCGAAACTTTTGGGTGCAATCAAATACACCCTTGGCGATTTTTTGCCGCTTTTTAGCGGTTTTCAGTATTGCTGTCTAATAGGAGAATGGTAAGAGCTAGAAATTTGAAATTTTGTATGTATGTCATATTTGAGGTCTCAGCTAGCTCCGAAACTTTTGGGTTCAATCAAATATACCGCTAGTTGTTTTTACCTCTTTAAAGTGGTTTTCATTAATCCTGTCTAAAAAGAGAATGATAAGAGCCAGGTACTTCAAATTTGGTAGGTATGTCAAATTTAGGGTCTGATTACGCCCCGGATTTGGTATTGTCACGAGACCCCCCTCAATTTTTTTGGGGGAGTACCCCCCAATTTTTTACCAGAAAGATAATAAACCCAGGTGACACATTGGTAGATTTTTTTTATCACATATATAGGTTCCATACTAATGTTTTAGTGTTTCGAAGTACAATTAGACCCAAATGGGACCTACATACCAAATCTCATCAAAATTGGGCTTTGCCAAGTTGCAAAAGTATCGCTCACTGTGGACGGTGTGCGGTGTATAAGGTAGGAGGGGGGGGGGGACAAATTTGTTGTATTCGATTTTTATATTCTACTTACCTTAAAATGTAATCTTTCAAAATTTGGAGGCTAGGGCTATTTTTTCAGCCAGTAAAATAATAATATACAATGTTTTTTTTTTTTCTATTTTAATTTGGCTTAACGTCTCTTTAACATCTATTGCTCATTCAAGGTGGTTTTACCCTCCATTCGTCGGAAACTTGCAAACCAACTACCCACATTGACTTCACCCAGCCTGGGTTGGGCCGGAAAAATAGCCAGCATCACGAAGGCGCGAACCCACGTGGACACCCACATGGTACAACCTCGGTGGTCGTTGCTTAACTTCAGTGATCTAACGGGAACTGGTGTATTCAAAGTGCCATAGACGCTGGCTAATAAACAATGTGTGACACATTGAAAAGTTTTTAACTTTCATCTTTCTTGGAGTGTACAGGTACCCAAATTCTTTTTGACATTTTTGACTTCACCGCGGCATTCTTTCGGTATTTTTTTCAAAAATGGGTCCTTCCATGTGTTCTGCAAATTTCTTTTTTGAAGAAATTTTGCAACTAAAATTTTTCCCTGCCTTCGGTAGTTCGCACACAAATCATGTTCACGGTGAAGAGACAGATAGAAACCCCTCATTTGACAATTTACCACAAACTTACCATCAAAATCGATGGTTCCTGATCCATCAGAATCAATTTCTTCAATCATTTCATCCAGTTCTCCATACTCGAGATTCGGATCAAGCTCCGAAATGATTTCTCTGAGCACATCAGTTGTAATGTAACCGTTGCCTGAAATACGGAGAGAGTACCATTGAGCAATAGCCATCCACCAGGCCCACCGAGATGGGGGTGGGAATAGGGGAAATCCCCCCGGGTCGGGGTTTTTGGAGGGGCCCGTAATTCCAAGGTGCTAAAAAATTTTTTTTAAAAGATTTTACCACCTCGATTACCAAGTTTATACAGTTTAAAACTGGATAGGTTTGATTCATTGATCATGATTTGTTATTAATAGAAGTAATTTAACATCATTAGTTTATATTATACATCATGGATACTTATATTTAATGTTTAGGNTTATATCTTCACTTGACTAACTATAATTTTGAAAATACTACTTATATCTTCACTTGACTAACTATAATTTTGAAAATACTACTTATATCTTCACTTGACTAACTATAATTTTGAAAATACTACTTATATCTTCACTTGACTAACTATAATTTTGAAAATACTACTTATATCTTCACTTGACTAACTATAATTTTGAAAATACTACTTATATCTTCACTTGACTAACTATAATTTTGAAAATACTACTTATATCTTCACTTGACTAACTATAATTTTGAAAATACTACTTATATCTTCACTTGACTAACTATAATTTTGAAAATACTACTTATATCTTCACTTGACTAACTATAATTTTGAAAATACTACTTATATCTTCACTTGACTAACTATAATTTTGAAAATACTACTTATATCTTCACTTGACTAACTATAATTTTGAAAATACTACTTATATCTTCACTTGACTAACTATAATTTTGAAAATACTACTTATATCTTCACTTGACTAACTATAATTTTGAAAATACTACTTATATCTTCACTTGACTAACTATAATTTTGAAAATACTACTTATATCTTCACTTGACTAACTATAATTTTGAAAATACTACTTATATCTTCACTTGACTAACTATAATTTTGAAAATACTACTTATATCTTCACTTGACTAACTATAATTTTGAAAATACTACTTATATCTTCACTTGACTAACTATAATTTTGAAAATACTACTTATATCTTCACTTGACTAACTATAATTTTGAAAATACTACTTATATCTTCACTTGACTAACTATAATTTTGAAAATACTACTTATATCTTCACTTGACTAACTATAATTTTGAAAATACTACTTATATCTTCACTTGACTAACTATAATTTTGAAAATACTACTTATATCTTCACTTGACTAACTATAATTTTGAAAATACTACTTATATCTTCACTTGACTAACTATAATTTTGAAAATACTACTTATATCTTCACTTGACTAACTATAATTTTGAAAATACTACTTATATCTTCACTTGACTAACTATAATTTTGAAAATACTACTTATATCTTCACTTGACTAACTATAATTTTGAAAATACTACTTATATCTTCACTTGACTAACTATAATTTTGAAAATACTACTTATATCTTCACTTGACTAACTATAATTTTGAAAATACTACTTATATCTTCACTTGACTAACTATAATTTTGAAAATACTACTTATATCTTCACTTGACTAACTATAATTTTGAAAATACTACTTATATCTTCACTTGACTAACTATAATTTTGAAAATACTACTTATATCTTCACTTGACTAACTATAATTTTGAAAATACTACTTATATCTTCACTTGACTAACTATAATTTTGAAAATACTACTTATATCTTCACTTGACTAATTAAATTTTGTTGAAATGGGATACTTTGTCAAGTAAATCCTTAATGAGATAAAGAAAATACTATATCTTCACTTGACTATAAAATTATTAAGATGTTAATTAGAGCTGACTAGTTTCGTACTCTCCTGAGCACATCATCAGACTCTTCAAACTCACATCAAGCTCTGATGATGTGCTCAGGAAAGTACGAGACTAGTCAGCTCTAATTAACATCTTAACAATTTTATAGTCAAGTGAAGATATAGTATTTTCTTTACCTCATTATGACTAACTATAATTTGTTTGATGGTGCAGTGATAAGACGCTCTGACTGGTAAACAGTAGGGTGTGACTGTGGGTTCAAACCCAGCCAACCCATGGAATTCTATCCTCATGAATTTGAGATATTTACCAAACAAAACCCAAAAACTGTCGGTGTAAAGGAACTCTTTAGCCTTATTCGGGTTGTATAATTGAGTATTATCATGCATCCTCATGAATTTAAGATATTTACCACTATTGGAGGCAGAACCGGATTAACAATAGTAGCACTTGTAGCACGTGCTACGGGCCCCGCGCTTTGACAACTTGATAATTGAAAAAACAAATCATTTTGATGGGGTCCCCAACTCTTCAAAGTACCTATGTAGTTAAAATCTAATTTAGGAAATTACAAGCAGGTACTTACTACCTAGGAACTTAATAAAGAAACGAGTATTGCAACATAAGTAAATTGTTTTTTAGCATGAGCGGTAACCATGTTTTATCGATGTTGGTATACTCAAAATTTAATTTCACTTTTCTCTCCCAGCTGTAGGTACTGGACCAAAAGGCCAAAAGATAATCAATTTTTGTACTGGCTCCAAAAAGTAGACTGCTTAGACGGCGTCTGCGGGGGTGGAGGGGGCTCCACTCTGTGAAAGTGCTACGGGCCCGCGGAAGGTTAAGCCAGCTCTGATTGGAGGACATGGAAAGGTCCTCAGATTAGCATAATATGCTACCAAACTCTTCCACCACCATCACTTGCCGTTATGGATACGAAAAGCAAGTAAGTAGTAACCAGTTTGTCCTCTCCTAAGAACATCATCAGAGAAATTATTAGCTCTGACAATGTTCTCTGGAGTGTACCAAACTAGTTAGCTCTGTTTAATAACATTCAGACAAGTGAAGATATAGTTATAGTTTTTTGCAATATTCATTGTGATTTGACACCCTGGTGAGAATGGGTTAGTCATCCACGAGTCTACCCACGACTCTACTCACTCAAGAGTCGAACATCTTTTTGAAATGAGTCGACTCTTCAAAAAGTCGACTTACGAGTAGCTTTTCCTTTTTTTTTTCTTTTTTTTTTGTTGACTGATAAAGATAATAAAGGGAGAAATATTTTTCCGGGTGTTTGTTGTTTACTGAAAATGTTCTTTTATTCTGGTGACAATTGTGATGTCTTTTTAATGTTTTCGCCGAAGTTGCGGACGTTTATTTGATAGATGCCCCTTTTGTCAATTGGTTTTATTATGTCTTTCTGATCAAATAAGGCGTTTTTGAAAATTGTCACTTGATGCGAGTGGAGATCGAGAATCGACTCATATTTGTCATATTTGTGAGTCGAGTCCAGTCATGTCGACTCACCTAAGTGAGTCGAGTCCAGTCATGTCGACTCACCTAAGTGAGTCGAAAATTCCATCCCTGACCCTGGAAAGTTACACGAATATGTCCATGAGCCGCAATCGATGGCTGCCCTTCAAGTTAATATAACCATTATATGGTATCGCTCAAATTCAGCTGGATCTATTCGGTGGAGTCATTGGAAATTGGACCACTTGGGTCCGAATATCCATCGTCGCTATTATACAGGTCAATCTATTAGACGGACTGCTCAAGTAACTTGCCATGGTGATTTATAATATTTAAGAGAAAAACGAGTGATAGACCTCATACAATTAGAATAACCACCATTTTGATTATGTGAACTGTAGACCCCATACAATTAGAATGACCACCATTGTGATTAGGTGAACTGTAGACCTCATACAATTAAAATGACCACCATTTGGCCCCAGGTAGTCCAAAAGGACCCAAAAACTAATTTTATGAACATAAATAAATACCTTAACAAATTATATCAAAATCAGATAAGGCGTTCGAGAGTTATCCCGGTGAGATATCCCACCGTTATTGAAAGACCTCAATGGAATCGTGTCCCTAAACTCATTAGGAATGCCTTTTCTTCAATCCGTACATCAATGGTGATCATCCCTAGCCCATTATTTTGTTTTATAACTTCATATTGCGCCTTAAAAGTTTCCGAATTCGAAAGTCACGTACCATCGACATCAATTTCAGCGATGATTTCTCTCAATTGGTTTAAAAGCCCCCAAAATTCGAAAGTCACGTACCATCGACATCAATTTCAGCGATTATTTCTCTCAATTGGTTTAAAAGCACCCCAGTTCGAAAGTCACGTATCCCCCCAATTCGAATGTCACGTACCATCGACATCAATTTCAGCGATGATTTCTCTCAATTGGTTTAAAAGTCCCCCCAATTCTAAAGTCACGTACCATCGACATCAATTTCAGCGATGATTTCTTTCAATTGGTCTGCGTTCTGCGCATGACCCAACATTTCTAAAATAGTGCCCACCATGTCTGTGTTAATTGAACCTTTCTTTTCTTGATCAAAAGCTTCAAAGGCTCGGGTGACAACTGTAACAATAAATTTTTCATTTGTGACATAATTATAACTTTTCCCCAATTTTTTTTTTCTTTTCAAACCAGGACCGAACAAATAGTACTGTCGTCCTCTCGATGCCTAGTTCTACGCACCAGGGCGACCTCGTGCGCATACCATCACAGTTACAGATTTCAAAGTTGACCCTCCTTGGGCCTCCCCTTAAAATGCCCAAAATTTGATAACCGCTAGAAAAAGTTTCCCTTTTGGTAATTAGAAACAATTTTAAGACACCCTGTATACGATGTTTCACACTACACCGATGAATGGTTGCAAATTAACGGGACTACCTAACCGAAGGCTGGGATCCCACTTACACCCTATATACGATTTTTCCAACTAATCAATGGTGACAAATTAACGGCACTACCTAACCGAAGGCTGGGATCCCACTTACACCCTATATACGATGTTTCACACCCACTGACACCCTATATACGATGTTTCCAACTACACCGGATCAATGGTGGCAAATTAACGGCACTACCTAACCGAAGGCTGGGATCCCACTGACACCCTATATTCGATGTTTCACACCACACCGATCAATAGTGGCAAAATAATGGCACTAACTAAGCGAAAGCTGGGATCCCAATGACACCCTTTATTCGATGTTTCACACTAAACCGATCAATGGCACTACCTAACCGAGGGCTGGGATCCCACTTACACCCTATATACGATGTTTCACACCACACCGATCAATAGTGGCAAAATAACGGCACTAACTAAGCGAAAGCTGGGATCCCACTGACACCCTCATATATTATGTTTCACACTACAACGATCAATCTTGGCAAATTAACGGCACTACCTAACCGAAGGCTGTGATCCCACTGAGCACAAGCAACCAAATTTTTCTACATAACCCTTTACAGAGCCATAATCCTGTTAGTGGAATTTGATACTCAACACATCGGGGCAAGCCACGTTGCGCAAGGCTTCGCAATACTGTACAGCAAATCTAAATAGCCGAAAATTTAACCCCGAAACAGGAACCTTGTCCTACTTGGGGTGTATGGAGTTACTACTGAGAAAATATCCTTACAATATAGAAATATTTTTTTCTTAAATACTTTTTTTTTTTTTTTTTTTTTTTTTTTTTTTTTTTTTTTTTTTTTTTTTTTTTTNTTTTTTTTTTTTTTTTTTTTTTTTTTTTTTTTTCATTTTTTTGTTTACATGTATTTTTTTTTTTTTGGCTTTTTTTAAATCTTTAAATATTATAGGTACGTACTCACCATTTTGCGAAAAGTTCAATAGAAAACTTTTAAAATAATAACATACAAAAAAAATACTTATTTTGTATTAAACTGTCGATTAAAAAGGAATAAAATATTTGACGTCGAAATCTGTTACAAATTTGTCACAGGTCACACGAGGAGGCGCATCAGTGATTGATAACTAACCCTTCCTTGGTTGTGATGGGACCATCGCATTTTGGTTTCAGTATTTTTCATATCTACATATCACCTACTTTCTTGTTGTAACCCTAGAGTTAACAAAACCAGTCATCGTTAACTGTATCTACAAATTACCTACTTTCTTGGTGTAACCCTAGAGTTAACAAAACCAGTCACCGTTAACTGTATCTACAAATTACCTACTTTCTTGTTGTAACCCTAGAGTTAACAAAACCAGTCATCGTTAACTGTATCTACAAATTACCTACTTTCTTGGTGTAACCCTACAGTTAACAAAACCAGTCACCGTTAACTGTATCTACAAATTACCTACTTTCTTGGTGTAACCTTGCAGTTAACAAAACCAGTCACCGTTAACTTTATCTACAAATTACCTACTTTCTTGGTGTAACCCTACAGTTAACAAAACCAGTCACCGTTAACTGTATCTACAAATTACCTACGTTCTTGGTGTAACTCTACAGTTACAAAACTAGTCACCGTTAACTGTATCTACATAATACCTACTTTCTTGGTGTAACCTTGCAGTTAACAAAACCAGTCACCGTTAACTTTATCTGCATATTACCTACGTTCTTGGTGTAACCCTACAGTTAACAAAACCAGTCACCGTTAACTTTATCTGCATATTACCTACTTTCTTGGTGTAACCCTACAGTTAACAAAACCAGTCATCGTTAACTGTATCTACAAATTACCTACTTTCTTGGTGTAACCCTACAGTTACAAAACTAGTCACCGTTAACTGTATCTACATATTACCTACTTTTTTTGTGTAACCCTACAGTTAACAAAAACCAGTCACCGTTAACTGTATCTACATATTATTTACTTTCATGGTGTAACCCTACAGTTAACAAAACTACAGTCACCGTTAACTGTAGGTTAGTTTTGATTAAACTGTTTTCCCCAGAAGGCCAGAACACCAATTTAAAGTTAGGGAACTGCTTTCTAAGAGTTCATCTTTCAAGTTTTCTTCATTATAATGAATGGCAAATTTTTATTATGTTCATGTAAGTGCCTCGCCCGGGAGGCGTTTGAACACATTAATAAAAAAATATTAACTTTTAAAAAAATTAAAACAAAACACCAATTACACCAAAAACACTGTTTATTATTATTGATGAAGGACTACTTTCGAATCAGGTAATATTAGATATGTGCCTATTA
>CM022883.1:16609167-16624371 GCA_012654025.1 Pachypsylla venusta
ATTAATCCTATTATAAGTTAGGTTAGTTGCTCAAAAAATAATTAAAATATCTGTCTGCTCCCTCATGACAAATAGTGTAATACTGGTATGGGCTATAAGCACACTATTTGCACATAATAAATAGGTACTTCAAATTTATAAAGGATCCTTATTTAGATATTTTCTTTTTAATACCCGTAAATTGGAGCAGTTTCGAGTAAATAGTTTAAATTTATCCCCTCCCCCTCTTATGTGTAAGATTCAAACAAAGAGGAAAATGTTCAAATTTATAATTTTGATAAACATCTTTTATGAACATAAACATTCTTTCTATCTGAAGAGAAAAGGATTAAGGAAACATTACAGCCAAAGAGACGATAGTTAAGGAAACGGTACACCGGGAGGAGCAAAAGTTAGGGATACGTTACACCGGGAGGAGCAAAAGTTAAGGATTCACTTCACCGGGAGGAACAATTCATCAAGCTTTACTTAACAATCTCCAATACACCAATATTTTTTTTTTTAAAAAAAAATCACGAAGGCGCGAACCCACGTGGACACCCACATATAGCACAACCGCGCTGGATGTTGCTTAACTTCAGTGATCTAACGGGAACTGGTGTATTCAACTCTTTATTATCCTTTTCCTCTTCCTTCTAGTCCCAATCCTTCTCCCTTGAAGTATGTGGATTGTGGAGGCAGTCAGTGAAGGTTTGTTAGCTTCTAATCACTAACATTTTCTCTCCTTCTTTACTATCCTTTTCCTCTTCCTTAACATGCCATAGACGGTGGCTCACGCCAACAAATAACAATTACCTTATATTGCTACAACTTCTCGCTATTAACATAGCTACTCATTTGTCCTCAGGAGGCTGGGCTACCCACAAACACAACCAGACGAAGTAGAAAAATAGAAAAAAACCAGGTACTTGCCTGGTGCAATCTTATAGCACACTCTGCCACGGTAATGCCTTTTTCTTTCTTTCTTTAAAGTAAACCTTCTCAGATTGAAGCTGAAACCTCAGGGTACATAGTGTTGTAGACTTTTATTTATTTCACTGCCGGATTTAGAAAGTTTGTGGAAATCAGTCTGACAATAAAAAAAAAACTCAGCCAATGTGACACATGGGTTTATTATATTACTAGATTGAAAAAATCCTCCATGAAAGAATGTTTTATGAGGATAACAACTTTATATTAACGTTTAAATTAATTAAATTAAAACAAAACACCAAAAACACTATTCATTACTCAGTCAACTTCCATCNACACCTCTGAAACACAATAAATAATAATAATAATCATTCAAATCGACTAGTCTGATGATGAATCGAATGATTCAAAACTAGTTTCTCTATAAATAACTAGCTGTTTCGCCCGCGCTTCGCTACGGTCTATAGCTTGGCGCCTTAGAGGCATGGCAGTTCTACGCTGTTGTATGTAGGTATATACATGTATCATGCTATCTCTCACGCTATAATGTATTTCTTACGGGATTGTTTAGTTTTCGCGATTTCTACCCCTTAAAATTAGAATTGTGCAAAAAATTTTCTTAGTGCACACTTACATGGTGCAACGAAGGTCCCCCTGCCAAATTTCAAGTCTGTAGCATTAATAGTTTCGGCTCTACATTGATCAGTCACTCATTGCCTTTTTTATACAGGGTGTACCAAAAGTCCGAGACCTCCTGAATATCTTTTGAACAGCTTTATGTGAAGTTTTGAAATTTTGCATGGTATTATACCCCAAATTAAACCACCTGATGGTGTGACCAATTTTTCGGGGGCGAGTCCCATGTGGCCCCCAGGGGGTCCAACTTTTGTTTTTTAAATACGAACCCCCATCTTGTGATACATTTTCATAAAGACAATAGAATAAGAAGTACTTTGCAAAAAAATTTACGTCTAGCCTGTTTGGTTTCAAAATGGCGGCCATTTGAAATTTCCAAGAGTGCTAAAACTAGGCGAATTTTTTGCAATGGGATAGGTAATGAATGATTGCATAGGGCACCAATGTTGAGGAACCTGCTTTTTAGACATAATTCGCCTAGTTTTAGACACTAAAAATAGACGAAATATTTCTAAAAGTAGGCGAAGTGTCTAAAACTAGGCAAAATATGTCTAAAATGCAGGTTCCTCAACATTGGTGTCCTATGCAATCATTCAATATCCCATTGCAAAAAATTCGCCTAGTTTAAGACACTCTTGGAAGTCATATCTTGGAAATTTCAAATGGCCGCCATTTTGAAACCAAACACGCTAGACGTGTAAATTTTTTTGCAAAGTACTTCTAATTCTATTGTCTTTCTGAAAATGTATCACAAGATGGGGGTTCGTATTTAAAAAACAAAAGTTGGACCCCCTGGGGGCCACATGGGACCCGCCCCTGAAAAATTGGTCACACCATCAGGTGGTTTAATTTGGGGTATAATACCATGCAAAATTTCAAAACTCCACATAAAGCTGTTCAAAAGATATTCAGGCGGTCTCGGACTTTTGGGACACCCTGTATAAAGATAAAGGACATTGTCTTTTATATATAAAGATAATAAATAATGTTTTTGGTAAGTGTTTTGTTTTGATTTATTTAAAAATTAATATTTTTTAACACTCATAATTAACATGTTATTCAAAGATTTAATAAAAAAAAACCTCTATTATACAGTGTGTGGAATTACCAGTCGAAAACAGGTTTGTTCCAAAAATGGGTCTTGAACAAGTAATGTCAATCTTTTGATAATTTTCCTAAAATATTTATTCCGAGTTTCTTTCATCCATGGTCAAATCCTCGGTTTGCAAACCAGTGTGACCTAGCGCTAACTTCCAAAGGGCGGTCATCTTTTGGCAGCGAGGTCAAGCCTCACGCTACATCTGACTCCAAGAGGATTTGAATCTAGTAGCGCGTTGTCTCTTCCAGAGGACAACCGGGATAAGAGAAATGGTCTGCTCTTATTTTATCTCCTACCGTTTAACCTTGATTGCACTTTTATTACCGCACGTTGCTCAACTAAACAGTTCATTCAAAATACGGTGTAAACCATTACATTGCACGAATGCTGTGTAGGGTTAAATTTAATTTAAAGTTCAAACACAAGGATGCAAACCGGCAACGATTTTTTTTTTCCGTTCATATTTGCGACGAATATATGTTGGGGCAAGATGACCGAATTCCCTTGTCGCAAGACTCGCCAGCATCACGAGGGCGCGAACCCACGTGGACACCCACAGGGTACATTCTCGCTGGACATTGCTTAACGTCAGTGATTTAACGGTAAATGGTGTATTGAACGTGCCATAGACGCTGGCTTCTTCAATCTAGATTCAGAGTTAGGTTGATTTGAGGTTACCGAAAACTGAAATGGTATGCGGTCGTCCTGGTGCTCTTAGATCTAGACATCGTCGTGCGGAAGTTACTAATAGCTAATGTACACTCCTAATGACTACCGTCTTCCTAATGGTTCCCCAATTTACTCCTTGTGCTTCCCCCCTAACGGAATGATCTTGAGAATGCCAATTGAAAACAAAAAAAAATCAACAAAATAGAATTGGACAAATCAAAAGATAACAATGTGAACGGAAAACTGTCCGAACTGTATCGTCCGAGAAATATTAAAGTTGAAAAGTTTTGGGTTTTGTGAGGTCTAAACTTGTTAGCGTTTTTTGCTTTGCTTATTATTTTCAATAATAAACCTATAGATTCGTCACGAAAAAAAAATATCTCTCTCAAAGTTTTATATTTTACGTTTCAAGGTACGGCACGTAGAATCCACAATAGAATAAAAAATCCGTGTGACTGCTGGAGCCGCGCCGTCTGCAGTGTTGGGCTTTTTTGAAATTAGCATTGACCGATTTTGATGAAATTTGCTATGTAGATCTCACTTGGGGACTAATTATGCCCCGCACACATTTCATAACCGTCGGTCGGTTACAAATATAGGGTTCCATAATAAAAAGCAGTTATTTTCGTGAAGTGTATAAGCATGGACAAAATGCAACCTATAAAATTTTAGGCTGTTTCTGGGACCCCCTCAATTACCATTGTGATCCCGAAAATGAGACTCAAAATCTAAGAACTTTTGTACCATTTTTTTTTTTTTTTTTTTAACGATCACACGTACTTAGTCTTACCCAAACAAATTTATTTGAAGTTGAGAAAGGAAGAGGAAGCGAGAAGGGGAAGAAACATCGCAACAATTATTTTTATACTGACGAATATTGGCAATCAATTACATCGACCAGTGGAAGGCAAACACTCAACAGAAAATCGTGGATTATCCCAACTCCGATCGTCCTTTGGAAGCGACTACCCGTGGCTACAATCTCACGCTACTACGAGCTTAAAATCCTCCTGGAGTTGATTTGTCACTTAAAAGCACTCGTCGGAGCGCTTAGTGCTTAGACTCTTTCAAAGAACGATTGCCCCAAATGCGTGATTGAAAATAATAAACCAAAACTCTGCCAACTCAAAACATGATTTTTATTAATTTCCTATTTTCTTTCTGGTACGGAACACCGATTACACCGTTCCCTCTCCTCTCTAGGTAACTAGTTTGAAAGGAAAGGTCACTACAATAAATAATCGTTTTTCATTCTCCGTTCCAATTTTCAAAAGCCTTTCTTTGTGTCTACCGTAGACCACACTTGAAATTACCACCATTTGGCCCCGGGTTGCTCTTAATGGGGCGCAAAACTATTCTTTGAATATTATAAATGCCCGGGGGAGGAGGAATAACTATAGGTACGTTCCAAAACGACATAGTGTACTCTAGAGATGAAAAGCACAGATATGTCGATCTGGCAAAATAAAGATATCTAAAAATTAATTAGTTGTATCCTCAAATTCGACTTTTTTCGACTTGTGACGTTCGCAAGCGACATCTAAGAAGACAACAATTGACTTTTGCATAATCTATGGGACGCCCGCACATGATAGTACGTTGAATTTATATACCAGATCACTGAAGTTCTAAGTCGGACATGTGTGATGGGGTGATATTCGGGGCACCACGAGTTTGTGGCTCGTTCGGAATGCATTGGGTATCGCAAAGACAAGGGTTTGTAGCAAAAACGGCAGTGCAGGTTGACATTAAAAGACATATGCCACTCTCCCGTAAAGTATATTTATTACTTTGTGTTATTGTCACCATAGCATTAGCATTACAAGGTATTTTCAATAATCACTAAGCTACACTTCACAATTACCTTTTAATGGTACCACGTGTCGCTATATTCATAGCTACTCAATCGTGCTCAGGAGACTGACTTAACCCCAAACACAACCAGACCAAATTTTCGACCCGACCAGGAATAGAAACCGGCACCTCCTTGGTTCAAGCCGAAAGTGATGCACAATCAGTCACGGAGACGTCTTTTATAACCTAAATAAAAAATGTTTTTTTTCCCAGGCAGAGTGTTTTAGGCAACGTTTTTATAAACAAACATGTCTCCAGATGTTTACCACCTTTTTAATATCTCCCTTAAAGGTTCCAGTGGGCAGGTATGGAGCGGTATTAAAGGTAAAGCAACGTTTACAGCCTTGCCTCTAGAATTGTATACCGTTTTGCTGAGGGAAATTTCCCCTACATAGATTTGCTACATTTCTTCACAAATTAAATAAAAACAAGAATGATTTTTTAAAAATATTTTGAAATATTATTTGTTTTTTGTTTTTTTCTTAGTGTTGTTGACATTATGCATCCCTTACTTATCAATTATATTACAATACAACATTACAAAAAATAATATCTTAGAGCAGATACCTTACACAAGTGGAAAATAATAATAAAAAATAAAAATAATAAGAAATTAAAATTAGAACATAATGATAGAGAAGAATTAATCAAATTAATTATTTACACAATTTAATTATTTATGTACATAGTACCGAGTGGCGGGGACAGTGGGCAGGTATGAAGCGGTATTAAAAAAATATGTTTTTCTGTGGGGATTTTCAAGAAGGCGGACATCCCCTTTGAAAGCGAATTTAATAAATGAGCTCGAGCTACTACAAGCGATTGATCCAAATGAATGTAGGTTAAATGGAAGCTCGTCCACCTGTAAGCGTATAACATTACAGTGGAAAAGGTTCCACTTACCTACATTCTTTTGGTCCAAATGAATGTAGGTTATAAATGGAACCTCGTCCACTGTAAGCGTATAACATTACAGTGAAAAAGGTTCCATTTGCCTACATTCTTTTGGTCCAAATGAATGTAAGTTATAAATGGAACTTCGTCCACTGTAAGCGTATAACATATAATGCTTACAGTGGAAAAGGTTCCATTTGCCTACATTCTTTTGGTCCAAATGAATGTAGGTTATAAATAGAACTTCGTCCACTGTAAGCGTATAACATATAACGCTTGCAGTGGAAAAGGTTCCATTTGCCTACATTCTTTTGGATCAGTCGCTCGTAATAGCGTGAGTTTATAGTCGCGCTACCAAAGTCGTCTGGGGTAAGAGTGGACAATGTTGGCTGTCAGTGACGGCCATGTTATTTCTGTGGTGTCTGTCGATAATTATCTATTACAGATGCCAAATCACCATGGCAAACTACACGATTAAGCAACATGTCCAAAATATAAAACTTCATTATCGACACGATGCAGATCCCAGTGGTATAATTTTCAATATTTTTTCAGCACAAATACGACTGAATTTGAGCGATGACATTGGTTAAGTTGACTTTTAAGGACATCGGTCGATTTCGGATTATTGGCAATGACATTGGTTAAGTTGACTTAAAAGAAATCGGTCGATTCCGCATTATTGACATTGGTCTTCTAAATGAGAAAACCCATAAGAACAGGTCGAATAGCCCGATTTTGCTGCCTAAAGTCACGTCACCTTTGAGTAAGTTGACCATTCTCTCAAATATTTAATGCAGAGTATCCATCGTGGCGATAACAAAGTTTTATAATATGGATGAGCTGCTCAATCGTGAAATTTTTTCATGGTGTTTATTAGAATACTGATAAGGCGTGTGTCTATTCTCTTGTTTATTATTTTATTAAACAAGAGATTAGACACACGCTACAGAAACAACCTAGTCGCTACAGACTGCCAAAATTGACCCGCCCTTATTGAAAACCCTCTAGTACGGAACCCTTTGTATGTGACTGACATTAAGGACAAGTTTCTAGAACCAACTGGATGCTTTAGTATTTTCAGTCAAAGAAAANATAACATATAACGCTTGCAGTGGAAAAGGTTCCATTTGCCTACATTCTTTTGGATCAGTCGCTCGTAATAGCGTGAGTTTATAGTCGCGCTACCAAAGTCGTCTGGGGCAAGAGTGGACAATGTTGGCTGTCAGTGACGGCCATGTTATTTCTGTGGTGTCTGTCGATAATTATTCTATTACAGATGCCAAATCACCAATGCAAACTGCACGATTAAGCAACATGTCCAAAAGATAAAACTTCATTATCGACACGATGGATATTTAGATCCCAGTGGTATAATTTTCAATAATTTTTCGCACAAATCCGACTGAATTTGAGCGATGACATTGATTAAGTTGACTTTTAAGCGACATCGGTCGATTTCGGATTATTGGCAATGACATTGGTTATGTTGACTTAAAAGAAATCGGTCGATTCCGCATTATTGACATTGGCCTTCTAAATAAGAAAACCCATAAGAACAGGTCGAATAGCCCGATTTTGCTGCCTAAAGTCACGTACCTCTGAGTAAGTTGACCATTCTCTCAAATATTTAATGCAAAGTATCCATCGTGGCGATAAGAAAGTTTTATAATATGGATGAGCTGCTCAATCGTGAAACTTTTTCATGGTAAACTCCATGAAATACTGATAAGGCGTGTGTCTAACCTCTTGTTTATTATTTTATTAAACAAGAGATTAGACACACGCTACAGAAACAACCTAGTCGTTACAGACTGCCAAAATTGACCCGTCCTTATTGAAAACCCTCTAGTACGGAACCCTTTGTATGTGACTGACATTAAGGACAAGTTTCTAGAACCAACTGGATGCTTTAGTATTTTCAGTCAAAGAAAAAACTGGAATAAAAATTAATATTATCAGATTGAATTCTTACTTTTTGTAAAAGATTTTAAAGTAAAGATCATAATATCTTTTGTGGTAACATTGTAAAAAATGAACCGCGCAAATTGGTCACACACAACCCTGGCTGGTGCCTAATTAGGACTTTCCTCTTGTTTTTTTCTTAGAGTGAAAATAGTGAACAAGCTAAATTTGATTAAAATTAATACAGAACGCTTAATGACAAAAGTGTCGCTTATTTTTTTAGTAAATTTTTGAATTGTACGTACCTTGAAATGCGGTCAAACTGCGGGCCAAAGTTTAGTTCATTATTTTTTTAATAGGGAGAAGAAATTACCCGGCCTAAAAATTTGATACTATAAGTTTCAAGGTATGTAGGAAGAGGAAGAAATTCGAAAAAACATAAATCATTTAAAAAAGTGCATTCCCCCTTACCGCTTCCCGATAGAAATTAAATTTGTTTTGTGTGTCCCCTTTAGGTTGTCAAGTTGGTCCTACAAACTCTTCGTCACTATCAAACACTAACACAGGGTACCGTGCAAAAAGAAAAATCAGAAATAATAATTACTTGGGCTACATTGGTTTGTTACTAGCATGCTTCGTCAGGTGTCTTTTAAGAGGCATGACTATTGACTATCTTTATCAGGATATTGTGGACACGGTTCCATTTTATGAGAGGGGGATGATTCTGTCAAATTTTAATTTTTTCTTATCCTGCTAACCTACTGCTGGAATTAAATAAGAGACAATTCCACCAATGAATGGACTGTTGGGACATTTGGATACACACAAACATTTGTCTATTTATATTCCAAAGAGAAAGATAATGAATAGTATATCATATAACTACTTCTTAAAATGTTTTGTATTAATTTTTCCCCTCGAAGCTTTTATATGCCACAGAATTCTCAAGATTATTTTCCATTAATTGTACTCACCAAACATAAAAAAATTTCCTGAACTTTCGAAAACATTTTTACCTAGTGGCCATAGTATATTTTAAGTTCTGCATTTATCCCGCAGCTAGTAAAAAGGGGCCTTAATCTTAAATTTACTTCGGTCGTCCTTTGGAAGCAACTAAGAGCGACTGATCCAAATGAATATAAGTTAATATAACCTACCTTCATTTAGATCAGTCGCTCGTAGTCGCTTCCAAAAAAGACCACTCTTACGTTTGTACGACCTGACTGAGTAGAATAGCGGTTGAATACAGACTGATTTCACCATTTTTCCACAAAAATCTATCGACAAAAGCCACATTTCACGTAGACACGTAAATTAATTGCAGATTTTCCTCTTTCTTTTATGTCAAGCGTTAAACATCTCAATTGTAAAAGCAAGTTTCAATCACAACCTTATTTAAAATTGGTTGGATTTGTCAAACATGTTATTGTAGGCAGACAGAATGAGCCCTTCTATCAAAGGTGGCCTGAACAAAATAGATCAAAAGAGACCTTCCTTTAATAAGGGAAATCAAAAAGTATGGCGTTAAGGGATCTTATTAATACAGTATCCGGTATCTTAAGACACATGTTCGAAATTCATCGTGTGTGCTGACGAATGATTGCAAACAAAGTATTTCTTATTATTTGAAAGCCTAGACCTTTGCAGACTTTTTAAACATTTGAGAAAAGAAAAATGTGGCATCAACAATTTTCTAGTTTTGTGTTTTTTCAAAAAAAAGAATAATTAGGTAGATAAAATTAAAATTAAATAGGTTGTCAAATGGGAACAAAAGACGTATTTTAGTAAAAATAATCACAGGACGGCCATTCATTATTTATTCATGTCTTGCGCTAGCGCTTCGTCTGAAAAATGGAACGTGTTCAGATTTAACATATTTACAATTCGTATGGCATTCAAAATTTTTACTTTTTATCAATAAAATTTGTTTGCAAGAGAACTGTAGAATCTGTCTTATGAGGGCTTACTCCGGTCGAAGCGACTACGCGCTACTACGAGTTACCGATCCAAATGAATGTAGGTTAATCTTCTGTAAGCGTTATATGTTATACGCTTACAGTGGGTTCCATTTATCTACATTCATTTGGATCAGTCGCTCGCTCATAGTAGTTTGAGCTTGTAGTCGCTCCCAAAGGACGACTTCCCTCAATAATTTAAAGAGAAAATACGTCTTTCATTATTTTACCCATTTAACTTATTTTCATTTAATCAACTTAGTTTGGACCTTCTAATTTAATCCTAATTATTAATATGTAACATAGTTTAAAAGAAAACATCATTTTATATAAAAGATAAGTATTTACAAGAACTATTAGCCTAACTGCACACTGGAGCGACACGGTCCATATGCGATACGCTATGACGCGACGTGATAAGCTACACGAACCTAAATCTAAATCGTATCACCGCGCGAGAAAATAAGAGTGATTGTCAAAAATGACCATGAATGAATGAATGGCTCTTTGGTAAATTCTCAAAGTAGCATTAGCATTTTCAAAATACGCCACTGATTTCTAGAGTTTGCAGATACCTGCAGTGCAATAGTCAGAGATCAAGAGAGTGGGTAAATTCTCAAAATACGTCAAGTTTCAATGACTCCGGGTTTGCGGGGGGCTTTTTTTTAGGAAAACCTGTCCTATGAGAGGTTATTACTTGTGAAAATCGAGCAAGTTCTGATATATTCGTGTGTTGTTTCCCACATCACTTTTGTAGTTAATGGAGGAGCATGGATTTTATCTACAAAAGTGATGTGGGAAACAACACACGAATATATCAGAACTTGCTCGTTATTGTAATTCCATGTACCCACGTAGACGTTTGTACTATTTCCTCCAACCTTAGAAGTTAGGACACAAACGGCCATATCTCGCCTAAAAGACCTTCTAATAAGGAAATTTCTACTTAAAGTAGCAATCTGAAGTCATTGACAATTGTCTATTTTAAGAACTAACCCTTTTACCTCTTAGGTAATACTCAGTAACCTCACTGCTGGAATCTGTGAATTCTAGTTTTCAATCACCGGTATACTGTGGATAATGCTATTTCGAGAATTTACCAAGGAACCCTGGGGTTTCTTGATAATTGCGGTTGATGAATGATAATCACACGATCTCCAAAATTCACAGGAACACATCATACAAACAATACCCATCGATAAACGATATGTTGTCAAATTCAAATCGACCCACTCCAGTGGACATTGGGCCTCAGATGCAATGTTTATGAATTATTATTTCTTAATTTGATATAACGTGCAACAATTAATAGTAAAAATTAAATATCAAATATAAAAGTAAATAATTAAAATAATAAATAAAGGAGAACGTGGTTCAACATTGTGAAACGAAGGGTTGAAATAATTCAGAGTCCGGTTTCTCTCATCCTTTGTTTAACAGTTCGGTATACAAACCAGTGGTTTTGTCATATTTCCTAGGCAGAAATTAACCACAACACTATTAATATGAAACTTTCTCAAACCGAGAAGTTTGCGAATGAGAGATACTAGACCTTACTACACTGACCCGCAAATTTTCCGGAAAACCAACATTTTTTTTCTTTAAAAAAAAAATTGTCTACAGACAGATATGGAACCAAATTCTTCCTTAATGTCTAAAATACAAAATGCGCGTAGGAAATCTCAATTTTGAGAACATTTTGGTTTATTATTTTCAAGAATGACCTTTGGAATCTACCACGAGCAAATCCTCCCTCCTCCCTTGAAAATTGACATTTACGATTCAAGGTACGTGTACGATTTTTGGATTCTATGTACGTATGGGGACTAAATTGGCAGTTTTTTTTTGTTTATATGAATTCAGTGTGAACAGCAGCCTCAGTAGCTCAGTTAATTAGTTGTTGTTAACGTTCTCTCATTGTGTCTGCAGGCAAAGAAAGGCGGCCTCTCCAACATCTGTCCATAATTTACAACAAATCCATAATATGCTCATGATTTACATCATGAGCAGCCAGCATACATAGACGACAACGATCAGATACTTCAGGGTTTAGCAAAGATTTATATACCAACTCTTTGAGGAAGTATCTGGAGCAGCACGGCTGGGTCCAACGGAGGAAAAACACAGTGAGTTGTCGTCGGAACTGTGTTGATGGTCTTTGGCCGTGCCCGAGGGCACGGGTAGCCCCGGTACGAAGAACCAACCATCTTAGGGGCCAGCTCAGTTGGTAAGAATGACGGATTCGTAACCAGGAGGCTGTTGGTTCGAATCAAAGCGAAGACAATAAATTTAGTAATAACATGGGGAATTGTATTGTGACAAAGAGCATTAGCTTTAACACAAATAAATTCCTTTTTTTGTATCTCTCCAAACTGTAATAAATTACCGTACACACTTTGTATCGTTCTTATAGTTCTGTACCGAATTTAACTGGTAGGTGATATTCTCTTCACCCCACTATATCTATCCAAACTGTAAATTACCGCACACACTTTGTTTCGTTTTTATAGTTCTGTACCGTATTTAACACTTTTAAAACACTGGTAAGTAGAGTTTGAACTTTCATTTTTTAAAGGAAATATCAGTTTTTAAAAATACACCTGAGGTGTACGAAATTATCAAAATTGTCCCACCTCAGGGAATCTAAATAGGTAATACATAACTATTGACTGACCATGGAGTGTAGAGCTAAAGATGAATGGTTGAATTTTTTCTTGGTTGCTAAAATTCCTAGTAATGCGGCTGAAGAATACACATCGACGTTCGTAGAGAATAGAATTCAATTTGATATGTTACCAAATTTAAGACTAAAACTACTTAAATAGCATGGGAATCACTGTCATTGGAGTCCTCATCGCTATATTGAGACATGCTAAAATATGCCATGTTCAGAGAGCGGTTACATCTTCTACTTCATCTAACGTCATTGTGTCTCCAAAATTTGAATATGTGTAGGACCAAAGAAAGAAATCGATTGAAATTTTGGATCTAACGGATAGTCCGAAAAAAAAGATAGCCCGATTCATTTTAATGTTCAACGTACGATCGAGATTTTGGATCTAACGGATGATGACGCTATCACTGATAATGTTCAACACACGGCTATGTCTCAGGTTGCAGCCTCTCCACCCATAACTCATGTGGAGTATACAGTACCTCCTTCTGTCATCATCACTACTGAATCATCAACTCAACATCAACTAGGAAATCTTTCGGGTCAGTATTTGATCGCTTCGGTAATAAGTTCAAGAATTTATCGAGTTCAAATCTGGGCATTTCAATCCTAAAATTATCCTCTAAATTTGTAAGGATACCGAAAACTCCATCTAAAGTTTTGCAGACATCAACAAGAGAAAGAATTGAATCACCGGTTACACACTGACGCGTGTCGGTACAGTGGTGTGGTATATCCTTAGGTTAACCTAAAGATACCAAGCACACCACTGTAAGACCGACACGCGTCAGTGTGTAACTGATGGTTCAATTATTTCTCTTCTTGACGTCTGCAACACTTTAGATGGAGTTTTCGGTATCCTTACAAATTTAGAGGATAATTTTAGGATTGAAATGCCCAGATTTGAACTCGGTAAATTCTTGAACTTATTACCGAAGCGATCGAACACTTACCCGAAACATTTCCTATTTGATGTTTGAGTTGATGATATACTATACTCCACGAGTTATTGCTGGATGGAACGAAAGGTGATCACAGTCTGAACTTTTAATCCTTCCTCATCTCTAAGCAAGTAGATGAATTTTCCAACAGGATAACCCTTTCATAGATGTCCAGTGTAAAAGTTAAAAATATTTTCCATTAGTTAGTTTGAACTCACTTGTTATTGTTACCCTACTTCATGTTCAAATAACATTTATTAAATTGGTCACACTAACTCATCTATGTTAAGACCCCTCTAACAAGTTCTATGTCACATAATTATGTAAAAAAAAAACCAGACAAACTTACAGTTGAATTATTCAGCAGAAACGACAGCAGGTGCAGCCGTAGGAGCAGCAACTGTATTAGTTTCTGCAGACGGTAAACTACTCTCATTACTTTGTTCGTCAGCTTTCTGTTCATTCTCTATCGTGGACGATGAAAGTGACGTTGAAACGTCCTCTGAATGTTTGTTTTCTTCTACTGCAGCTGCTACGTTCTCTGAGGGTGGTGTTCGTTTATCATCGTTTTCATCCGTTTTATCGTCAAATTTGGTCTTCTTAAGTGGAGGTTCGGCTGAAGCGTTATCATCAGCGTTATCAACTTGTATAACGTTACCGTTGTTTGATTTACTATTAACATCTGCTGAGGAGATTTTGTCCACTTGTTCGCTAGGGTGTTCAGAAAGGTTATCGTTTGTGTTTGAATCGGATTCGGTCATAATGGAATCATTGGTCACATCGTCCGTATGATTATTTTCTGAAAGGGGGAACAATAGTCAAATGAAACATTTCACCGTCTATTGGGCAATGTAGAGCACACAAAAAATCGTAATCCTACTATCTACAAATATAAAATTCAAAGCCCACTTGATATACTGAATTGATATAACTGACTCGATGATGGCTAAATTACAGTGATTGTCATGGTTCTTAGGGCCCGTGTGAATTATCAGCCTCCAAGTACAGATGTACGATGACAATTGAAGACTTTAGCAGTAGGCTACAACTTATCTAGAGTTGTTGTCCCATACACCTGACTACCATTTATAGAAAAATGGTAGAAACAGGTTGATTTGAGGTTTGAGATTTTGATAGCCCTTAGCTGGAACTAAGATAGAATGCGTTTTAGGTCGCCCAAGTACGTAAAGCCGGCCATCATGACAATCACTGTAAAATAATTAGATCGGTAACACAAGAAAATGAGTTACAAACAACAACGAAGTTTAAACGTTGAAACTTTCAATTTGGAACTAAGTTTCCTTTTAGTGTATAGGTTGTTCGTATTCATAATGTCCAAAATTCAACTACTACATAGTCCAAACGGTCAGATATCACGAAATATCCTGAATAAACCCGACGGGGCAGATAGTTAGAATAAGAAATACAAGTGTCCTTGTTGGTTTGTTTGGGGTATGACTCCGAGGAGAACCGTAGGGTCCCATAGTTGTGGGATTTCTGTCGCGTGCGGCGTGACACATTGCGGGAAAAATCCCACCAACCATATTTTTATTTTTTCCACTTCTCTTTTGTTTTGTTTTTAACTTTTTATGTTTACTTGTTAGCTTTATTGACATATTTTAACCCCCCTCGACAGGTTAGGAAACGTTTTTACGGCCATGCCTT
>CM022883.1:16624946-16701346 GCA_012654025.1 Pachypsylla venusta
CTTTTTTTTTTTTTTTTGCTGTCAATATTAATGAGCAAATAGTGAATACTTTCACGAAGAGTACAATCCTATCCACTGTGGTATTCCATGCCCACCGCCCACTCACCTATTGATCCATCGTCTATACTTTTTTCCGAAGGTAATGATTGTAAGGATGAGGTATCTTCCACTTCGGATGGAACGTCATTTCCTAGCGACGTACAAGAGGAAGTCTTGTTGTTTGCTGGTTCTAGATTGGATTCATCAGAACATGTGTCTAAACTCTGTAAACGAAAACAAAACAATACCGCCCATTAAGATAAAGATATATAGGGATTGTAATATTAATATCTAGTATGTCCTTGAAACATTCGGACGGCCGTGAATTTTCAAATTATTTTCGTAACCCGGTTGTCCTTATAAAGCGACTACACTACAAGCTTACTCTACTACGAACAACTTCAAGCGAAAATACACTCTAAGGGTTCAAATGGAGTTTGTCACTTCAGGTTGCTCGTAGTAAGTCGTTTCCAAAGACCAGCCGCCCTAAGAATAGGAAAACACATCAAGATTTTTTTGGTAACCTCATATTTACTGAATATGGAAATGTTTATTCTGACAGGAACGTCGATGCAAGCATTTCCCTTTTCTTATTTTGGTAGAGGTTTCATTTTTTTTTAATTAACTTTTCTTTCCATATATTTCTAGATTCATGTTTTTTAAAAAAATGATGAAAATATGGCTTCTATGAGGGGGCCGAAAAAAAATTGAAGTTGGAACTGTAATGGTAGACGATTTATTCTAATATTATTTTCTTTTTGTTTGTTGACAGGTTCGCCGTCAGAAACTATGGGGAGATAATGTGAAGTCATCAATATGTTACTGGCGTACAAGTTATACGGATGAAAAAAGGAAGTAGGATTTCTCTTTTATTTTTTACAAGTGAGTGATTTCCCTTTTATATATTTAGATTTCCGATTCTGGATCTGTTGCATGAAAAAACAAAACAGATAATTATCTCTAACCAAATAAATCCAAATTTATTTGGTAGATACCGCTTTTGTCAATTGGTTTTATTATGTCTTTCTGATCAAATTGGGCGTTTTTGAAAATTGCCACTCGATGCGAGTCGAGATCGAGAGTCGACTCATATTCGCGAGTCGAGTCATGTCGACTCACCTAAGTGAGTCGAAAATCCCATCCCTAGAACTGTGTTCTAAATTACAATATTATATATAGGCTTGGCTATCGAAGATATACGTTGATTATTATCATGAAGTATAGATTTTAGTGTTGCCGGTGGTGGTCTCATACCTGAGTGTTGAAGGCCGCAATATCTCCATTAGTGTGAGTGCTAGTTCCATTTGAGTTGGAGTTAGGAATATCATCTAATAATTCTGGCTTCAGTTCTGACGCTACATAATGTGTCCAAAGTGCCAGTTCTACCCTATGCGCACTCCACGTTCCTGGTTCGCTTTTTGCTGTAAACAAAAATTAAAACTATGTAGGGAACAGAATTTCATTCATTTACCAGGGTCGCGTAGCCGTACTTTTTGAATAATAAAAAACTAAAACATTTTTTTAGTGTTGAAGAGAGCCAGTTTTAAAATAATAAATATTACGAAAAAAAAATTTAATTTTCAAATGATCCTGATTAGTGGAACTCATTTGGGCTACAAACCAAATTTCATCAATGTCGGTCAACGCTATGAGACGAAAGCGCTGTTCACGGACTACGGGGAAAGAACAGATTTATTCAAGTTTGGGATTCCATACCTTGAAACGTAAAAGATTAATTTTAATTGGGGGGGAGGTATTGTTTTTTCATGATTATTCCAAAGGTTCATTATTGAAGATAATAAACCAAAACGCATGTAAAAAAAATCTGAGCATATGCCCATACTACAAAGTATTGACTACTCCGATGTTCTCCAAGGTCCGAAACTTTTTAATGTACTTTACCCAAACACTACTGAAGGTTCTACACATCACTATTGACGGCCCAGTTCGGTCTACTCACATTCTTTGTTTAGACGCTCTACGGTGTTGTTAATGAAGTTGACAAATTTAAGATACTCTTTAGTTGTATAGTCAATGCCCTCAATATCAGGAATGGCCATCAAACATTCGTCGGCCATAAATGGAGCTGTTTCAGGAGTGGCGGCCGCAAGAAGAGCTGAAAATAAAAAATTAAATTGTTACTAGTAGTTCTATGAACTGTAGACCTCACTCAAATAATGGTCTAACTTTTGGTCCCCGGTGACCCTAAATTAATCAGTTCATTCAATGAATTAACGACTCATTACGTTACGGTCCGCCCATACGAATTTTCATCAAAATGAGACAAGGAGTTTGAAAGTTATGGTGAAATCATGGAAATAACAAACAGACGTTTAAAGATAAATCGTGGAGTCAAAACCAGACTTCACTAAAGATCATACAAGTGTAAACAGACAGACCGAAACATACTGCACCAATTTTCACAAAAATAAACCCACAAAATAATATAAAATTTGCTCTCGGTCAAATTCGCTGACATTTTGCAAAGAGGTCTCTTTGCAAAATGGTATGGTATATGGATAGGGTGACAATTTATGGTCTCTATATTTAAGGTATGGATAGGGTGACCATATGTCTCGCTTTCGGCGGGACAGTCTCGCTCTGGAGCTATTTGTCTCGCTGTCCCGGCAATCTCTTGGGGACGCTAAAATGTCCCCCTTTTTTACCTTACGAAGAGGGTTTTCTTTAATTAATAATCTTTAGAAAACTGAAAAGAGTCAACTTAGTGTGGAAGTGTAAGCAATGCTGATAATCAGAAAATATTTTGCTCTGTCGACTTATATTAAAATACATAGTAGGTTGTAAATAATTTTATCCATTTTCTTTTTGCATGAGTCTGCATGACATTGTTAAATAAATTCCAGCCTCCTTCACCCTCCCCGTCCGCGTCCCGCTTTGACCCCAAAAGAATCTGGTCAGCATAGGTATGGACTATGGATAGATGAATTTTAGGGTACAGTGCAGAAGCTGAATTTTCTTTCAAAGTAATTATGGCTTAATAACTTCCATAAAGAACTAGCTCATACTCGAGATTGTGAGGTGTAACTTGAGGGTGACATCCTCACTTGCCATGGTGTAAAATAATGCGAAAAACAAATCCTACAAAATTTATTGTCAACATAATCTATTAATTGACATGGGCCAATAGAACCATTCCAATGACTATAATATAATTAGCTCACTAGAGTATTTCAAAGTTTTTCTGTATTAGTTTACACCATCAGCTCAGATGGACTTAGCCCGAAAGGATGGCACCCTCCAGTAACATCTCACAATCTCAAGTTATGAGTTTTTTCACTCTGGAAATTCGTAGCAAGTTATCATTGGATTGAAAGAAATTACACCTTCCGTTAGGTCGGATGATTCAAATCTGGAGTGTCCTCTAGCCCCCTAAAAGGACCAGTTCAAGTATGGTTAACATATATAAACAACTACCTGTTTCGCTAGTTTCTTTCAAATTTTGAGTGTTCTCTAGCCCCCAAAAAAAAAAACAATTCAAGTATTGCTAACATATATAAACAAACTAGCTGTTTCGCCCGTGCTTTGCTACGGCCTATAGCTTGGCGCCTTAGAGAATCGGAAGCTAATAGTATTTTATGATTCCCCTTACAAAATCGGAAAAACGGCCATAAGTCGAAAACGGTTGCACCGTTTTTTGCAAACTATGTTCCAAATTAAGGTTTTAAAGGCCACCTAAAACTTTCTCGCTTTGAGTTGATACATTGTCGCGACAAAAATTAAGATATCGAACCATGACCGGCTAAATTCGTTCAAAAAGCGAAAAATCGAAAACGGTTCGACATTTTGAATTCTGATATTTTTTCTCCTGTTTCGGCCTATGGTTTGGGAGGGGGTCCATTCTCATCAATTTTTCGATATCTCTTACGGCTTTGGCTAACATACATACATTTATCGATACATTTAGTTTTATTATTATAGATGATTAACTTACCTGATGCTAAGGTAGTACCAACGCCTTTTAAATTACTGAGTGCAGTGATAGCTAATTCTAAATTTGGCAATTTCTTAAATGCTTTCTTTGTCTCCAACATGACGGCACGAGGTGTGTTCACTTTGACTAAATAATTGAGTTGAGGATAAAATTTGCCCCTCTGGAAAAAAAAGAATAAAATATTAATAATAGTCTTTATTTTTATACCGCCCGAATAAGAATAAAGACACCCTTCACACGGGCAGTTCAAAATTGGAATCATCCCGCCCGGATTTGCTTGTCATCAGAATCATATAGAGTAAAGACGCCATTCACACGGGCAGTTTAAAATTGGAATCATCCCGCCCGGATATGCTTGTCATCAGAATCATATAGAATAAAGAGACCCTTCACACGGGCAGTTTAAAATTGGAATCATCCCGCCCGGATTTGCTTGTCATCAGAATCATATAGAATAAAGAGACCCTTCATACAGGCAGTTTAAAATTGGAATCATCCCGCCCGGATTTGCTTGTCATCAGAATCATATAGAATAAAGACACCCTTCACACGGGCAGTTTAAAATTGGAATCATCCCGCCCGGATTTGCTTGTTATCAGAATCATATAGAATAAAGAGACCCTTCACACGGGCAGTTTAAAATTGGAATCATCCCGCTCGGATTTGCTTGTCATCAGAATCATATAGAATAAAGACACCCTTCACGCGGGCAGTTCAAAATTGGAATCATCCCGCCTGGATTTGCTTGTAATCAGAATCATATAGCTAGCTAGGGCTGGCTAAAGGTGTCCGGAAGGCTAGCAAGGTCAAATAAATAAAGAAAATATAATGACATTTCTGAAAATGGAAGTACTTTACTGTAATACGAAATGGGTCTCAGGGAACAAGAGCTCGATGACTCACCGTTTGTTTCCATTTCATCAGCTGGACGAGTTCCTCATGGTTCAGATGTGCATCTTTACCTCTAGCTTTAATTTTCTTGGGCAATTCATTTTGATACCTGAAATCAAATTGTTTAATTTACATTTTAAGACACACAAGCCAGCGGCTGACCACGCAGGTTCGCGATGCTGGTTATTCGGCGCCCAACCCTTACTGGGTGAGGTGAATGTGGGTAGATGGTTTGAAAGTTGAAAGTTTCGGGCGAATTGATGGTAAAACTTCCGTCACGAATGACTAATGAGTTGTTCTGAGGATGCCTCCAGGAGAAGACGAAACATGTCAACTCATTTTGTAAATTTTATAATTGTAAATTATATTCCTTTTTCTTCTTTATGTGTACAGGTGTACATTTGTATCTACCACTTGTAAAATTTGCAAAAAAAAATTTCAGTCAAGTGAAAACGTAGTCAGTTGTTTAATTTGTTATTATTATGACTAATAACTGTTAAACAGACGTTAAGCAAAAAAAAAGAACACAAACGGAATCCAATGTGATTCTTTTCGTTAACGTAGGAGTTTTCGTAAGGGGGGGGGGGACCTTTGCGTCAATTGCGACCTGAAATAAACTGATAAACAAAATAACCGGGTACCTAGCTGTTTTTTTTTTTACAAGGCTCACCTCCAATATCAGGAAGTCAAAAATTTGTTTTTTAACTCTCTGACTTTAAAAATATGCTCCAGCTCTAGAGCATATATTCAATGAAAAAAGTGAAAATCAGATGAACTACTGTTTAAAAGTGATGTTTTTTTTTTTTTTTTTTTTTTTTTTTTTTTTCTACCAATTAAACTTCTTTAGCATTCACATAAACTGTCTCCATTTCGACTCCTTGAACAAAAATTCGTCGGTTTGGGGAAAGTCTTTAATGAAATGTAGAAACCGAAGATAACCGAAGACCCTTGAAACTGTTCGGAATACAGCAATTAACAAACAAATAAGATCAAAAGAATTTGAACGCATGCGCCATAATGCGACTGGTTTCAAGGTGCTAATACACCAAACAAAAATAAAATTCATGATGATGGTAAAATTTTCATCATCACAATGATGATCATTGCTGTGAGATGATGTATGTCTTCTTTGGTCTGCACTACTGTATTGATGGTCTTTGACCAAACATTTTTGTTTATGTTTATCCCGTGTTTTTTAATGTCAATGTTCGGACAGGAAAAAAGTTCAAACTTACCTTTGGGCATTACGAAATGAACAGATTAAAGAAAAAGAAAAAAAATATTGTTGGGCTTAGCTAGTAGGCTTGTCACAAAGTAGTTTCCCTTTACTGTTGAGAAACCGTATGTCCATATTGGGATGCGAATCAACAGCCTTCAGCCAACGAATTTACCGCGTTTACCAACTGAGCTGAGCTACTGAGATGTTTAACAGATTATGACTGAGAAAAAAATCTAGACTGCCCCAAAAATGGTAACTTTTTGTTTAAGGAGTTGAACTGGAAACGATGACATTTTAACCTTTTCTTTTGTTTGTTCTATCTGAGAAAATGTTTGTTTTCTCTTCGTTCCACATCTAAATAATCGAAAAAAGCGCAAAGAAAGTCGGCCCGCCAAAGCAATTGATGAAAATGTGATGGGTTTTTTCCCCATCTGATCTACAAAACAGCACTCTGTGCAAACAAGTAAGATTGTCTAGTGATGTTTTTGTTTAAAGGCAGGGATTTTCTAATAGGATAATGAGAAGTGTCTATGGCACGTTGAATACACCAGTTCCCGTTAGATCATTGAAGTTATGCAACGTCCAGCGAGGTTGTACCTTGTGGGTGTCCAAGTGGGTTCGCGCCCTCGTGATGCTAGCTATCTTTCCGGCCCAACCCAGGCTGGGTGAGGTCAATGTGGATACCTGGTTTGCAAGTTTCCAGCGAATGGAGGGTGAAACCCCCGTCTTGAATGACTAATACATGTTAAAGAGACGTTCAGCCAATTTTTTTTTTAAAAAAAAGAAATTTGGTCTCAGCCCTGAATCCATAATATATTACAAGTCTATAGTTGCCAAACTTAAAACATTTTAATGGGGGATGTCATTTATCTTATAAATCGCCCGGAACAACAACTCGCAAATGAATGCATGGGCAAAAATTTCAGTTTCAAAAAATTATGTTAAATTTTTTCGGCCTTACGGCATTTAAGTCAAATTATATTGTAACTAGGGGTGGGGGTCATCTAAGCCTAAATTACGGTCTGAAACGTTTGCCAAAAAAATGTAAAAATAGTCCCTTGGGGAGCGTTTCCGCCCGCTAGGAAACGTTTTTTCATATATTTCATAACACACCCACTATAAATTGAGTCATAGAACAAGTAATTTTTCTTAAATTTCGGGTTTTTAAGTCGTTTTTACGACTAGCATGGAATTGATGCATTCGAACACCACAGAGAAAATACGTGTAGACAGTTTAAACTTAATACTCCTATCCCAGCCACAGGTGAAAATATAGTATCGATGTCTGTCCCCCACATCGCTCTCTCAAGAACGATGCCGNTCATATATTTCATAAAACACCCACTATAAACTGAGCCATAGAACAAGTAATTTTTCTTAAATTTCGGGTTTTTAAGTCGTTTTTTCGACTAGCATGGAATTGATGCATTCGAACACCACAGAGAAAATACGTGTAGACAGTTTAAACTTAATACTCCTATCCCAGCCACAGGTGAAAATATAGTATCGATGTCTGTCCCCCACATCGCTCTCTCAAGAACCATGCCGGGTAGTCAGTTGAAATTTTTATAATGATTGGTGGAATGTTGTGAACCATCACAACATTACAATAATTATTTCAGCGAATATCGAATACACAACATTACATTAATTCTCCTACACAGTGAAAAATTACGCGATGGCATTACAAGAAATTGTGTGGGTTCAGAATGAAGAATGGAGTGAGAAATGATTAAATGAGAGAACCCTTAAAAGTATTTTTAACAAAATTATTATAAAAAAGGAAAGACTTTGGAAATAGTGGGAAGAAGGAAAAGAAGTAAACCGAACCAATATTGGCGGATAACAAGTCACGAGGACTGTTTAGGAGAGGGATGAACTTTGGAGTAAAGGCGAAACGTTAAATAAGGACTCTTGGAAAGATTTAATGAAGAAATAGAATACTGACTACAAATAAAATTGAGTAAAGATGCAGTAAGAGAAGATTATTTTAAGGAGTATTATGGCACGTTAACTAGGTTTACCGTACCTAGATAATTATCAAAAAAATCTTACTTTTGATTAATTAAGGAATGATTGGTCCTTCAAAAAAGGGGGGCGATCGTACCCTGTGTATGCGGCTACTGTCCCGAAACCCTGAACCCTCCGCTCTGTGTAAAGGAAATATAAAAGTCGACTTACCTATGAATATATGACGTTCTATACTAAAAAAAATTGAGGTTTAGGTAATAATATGTTTATATTTCCTCTGGTTATGGACACTGCAGCTCAGGTGGTTGAAGCGGTGGATTCGTAGACTTCGAAATAACGGGTCAAAATAGATCCAAATAAGGGTCGCATTGATAATTGCAATCAATCTCAATGGAGACCGGCAACCAGTATAATAACTATTATTACAAGGCCACCAAATGAATACACTACCATCGTTCATCAGGATTATGACTCACAATGGATCTTCGAGTAATCATGGGATGTTATGGTTATTTTACTGTCTGAAGTATAAACCCTGAATATCAAAATTACAGTAGAGCGCCGATTATCCAAAACCCAGTCATCCAAAACGGCTATTAACCGAACGCGAAAAACAGCCAAAAAAGGGTCTAAAATATTAACAAAAATATAAACTTTTTCTATTTTCCTTAAAAAGAACATACTTAAATAATTACACACTTATAATTCAACTAGCTGTTTTCCCGTGCTTCGCTACGGTTACAAAATTCAACAATAATTTCGAGATCGCGAAATTAAATCTTCTCAATTTTAGATTTTTGGTGGAACCGGCCCCCGAGTGAGCACCGCTCCTGTTTTGAAAATTCAATATTTTATGCAAGGATATGACTTTTTCTACTTCGGAACACCTTTGTATCAAATTTCAGCTTTCTCGCTCATCCCAAAGTGGTACTCAATTCCGATTTTTTGATGGTGAAAACCGTCCATAAATCGGGGAGAAACCGGAAATTTTCAAATTTTATATTTTTCATGGGGTCCTTATATACTATTTTGCGGGGTCTATTCTCGGTCATTTTTCGTTATCTCTTGTAGTTTGCCCAGAAAAAAATAGAAAATAGACCCGCTAAATAGAGTAATTTTTGGCGGTAACTTGCTCCCACTTGAACTTTAAATTGTTTCCTTTTTTATAACGCACCTACATACTAAAAGGGATCTGTGTGACAAATTTCAAGTCTCTAGGTTTAGCCATCGTGGAGCTACGTTGATTATCAGTCAGTCAGACAGTCAGTACGTGAGTCAGTCAGTATACCAACTGGGCTTTGCGTTTTATAAGTATAGATAACGTGTTTTATTTTTGTCCAACTCTACCCATCTCACTACTCAGAACAAAGGACTAAACGTTTTTCTCAGTAATGTTCGATTATCCGAAAAAATCGCTTATCCGAAAACATCAAACTGCATCGGATAATCGACGCTCTATTACTATCATGAAGTCAGATTTATTCCCAATTTTGTTAAAACATTGAATGAATAAGCTTCTACTTTAAGTAATGAGACAGTTTTAAAATTAGGTACATTATTAATATAAAATAAAAATGAAAACATACTACAAAAACAGTTTCAAAAATTATTAATTTAAAAAACCCCGATCAAGTTGGCGACAATGGAATAGCTCAAGCATGATATAATAATCAAGCTTGTCAAAGCTACCGCTAGAGTTACTAATTTAATTACATTTTACATTGATCGAAATGAAACCAAATAAATAATTAGGTAATAATAATTATTTAAACTCAATTAAAAAAAATAATAAATACGGTATTAAAATTTTATTGTCTACAAGGGAAAAATATTTAAATTGTTCAATAAATAATTAGACAAAGAGCACAGAGTACGCGATTCTGCCATCTTATCTAGCATTTTACCCAAGACAAAAAAAAACATTTTTTGTTCTATTTTATTCTCTTTCAAACTAGATACTGTAAAAAAGAAAAGTTTGATTTATTTAATGAAGGAAATTTAGGTTAAATAATAATTAATTATATTTCTATTGAACTAAGTCGAACTAAATTAAGTTCATTGTACTTTTAAGTTCCGTTGTTCCCAAAAAAATTCATGCAAGATGGTTCTCGAAAGAAACCATTGAAAACAATCCTTACCAGTTATCTAATTTAATTAATTCTTCTGGTTTCTTATTTTTACTTTCTGCTTTTAATTTTAAAACTTCTGTATACAAATTCATTACATGTTGAAATTGTTCCGCAGTTCCTGTTGTAAAAAAGTTCGATGTGTTTTTAATTGCGGTCGCCATGTTCTCCGGAATAACACACTCTCACAAACAAAAAACTTTTCGTTTGTTTTTTAAATTGAGAAAATAAATTGTACACACACTAAAAATTAGATTATTTTATTAAACACATAAAAAACACATTAATTATTCATTATTTTTTTTACATTTGTAGAAGAAAGATGAGAAATTTTAAATTATTATTTTTTGTTTTGTAAAAATCGATCGTTCAGGACTCGACACCGCTCTTCTATTATGAATAAAATAAATGATGGTCGTACAACGTTGCAACGTTGTTTTTTGAATTACAAAAACACAGTCGGGGAGAGTGAGAGAGAAAGAGATAGGTTAGTAGAATGTGTGAGAGAGAGAAAGAGATAGGTAGGTAGATTGCGTGAGAGAGAGAAAAGATAGGTTGGTAGGATGTGTGAGAGAGAGATAAGTAGATTATATGAGAGAGAAAGAGAATTCCTGCCGCTGTCAGAGTGAAGTGAACGCAACGCAAACTCAGGGGTACTCTGCTTGGCTTGTTTCTCTGCGTTAGTTGTGATCATAAGGTTTTTTTTTATACAGGGTGTTTCAATGAACTATATTTGAGATTGTGTTACATTAGATATTATAGTGCTTGAGGTTGACATCCTTAGGGACCCAGTTCATTTTAGCTCAATATAAAATGATGTAAGGCCTAGTTTTAACTTCATGATTTTTCTCTATAAACGTCTGTCTGTTCTTTCCACGATAACTATCGAACGTCTTGTCCGATTAATATGAAACTTTAAGTGGAAATTTATAATAATAAAAGATTTATTATACTGCCTTAAGGATCTTGTTCTGTCAGCAGTAAGCCCAAGTCATATTTTTAAGTAGTCGAAATCTCATATACAGGATAACATATGCCCTGGCTGGGTTTCGAACCTGCGACCCCCGGATTACCAGGCAGACGCTGTGACCACTCAGCTAACGAAGCAATTATGCTTGTAGCATTTTCTGATTAGTTTTTGTCCTCTATTGTACAATCCAGGTCTTCATGTTAGCCAATTTAACTGATTGAAGTCTACAGTTCACAGATTTATATACCAGTTAGACTAGGTTTGACACCAATTTTTTTTTAAAGGAGCATTCACATTAAGAAGAGACAGTGCTGGCAAGTTATTACTGCTGACCGTGAGCTTTCAGTGATGCATATGAACATGTTCCTCCAAATGCCTGAAAAAATATTTTTAGTTTTGCCAAGTGGAGCAATTGCCGGTCACGGCACTGTCACTGTGTCTGCTTAGTGTGAATGCTCCTTAAAAGTCTGTTCGTTCCAGGATAATGTTGGCCATTATAACTGGGTGAGGTATAGTTCACAGCACTACTAGAGGGACGTTAAATTGACGAGGCCATGTCGGACTTTTCATGTTTTCGTGTACGTGGTGCTAGTTTGTACAGTATAAATTCACATTTGTTCCCAATGCTCCTAATTTTTTTGTCTATCAACTAGCCTTGTTTCAATTCCGAAAGGCGTAATTTCTTCTAATCCAATTATGACCTAAGTTATCTTTCACTAACTTAAAACTTAACTAACTTCCATTGTGGAGCATAACTTGAGATTATGAGAAGATGCTTGAGAGACATCATCACGGGCCGAGTCCACCTGAGCTGATGGTGTAAAATAAGACAGAATCTCTTCAATATCATTCTGTTTTGTAACTCATTTTCTTGTGTTACTGACGTAATTAGGTATATTGCAGTGATTGACATGGTTCTAGGGCCCATGTCAATTACAATTATCCCCACTTAACACAAACTCACTCATACCTATGAGTGAGTTTATAAGTGGGGTACCATATTTTTTTTTCTTTTTTCTAAATATTTATAAACAAATTAAATAAAATAAACAAAAAATATGTTTAAAAAAAAAACTCCATGAACGTCAGCTTCTCGGGTCGAGTCCACCTGAGCTGATGGTGTAAAATAACACAGAAACTCTTCAATATCATTCTGTTTTGTAACTCATTTTCTTGTGTTATTGACGTAATTAGTTATATTGCATCTTGGCTAATATCTGAATGTCACTGTAGAATAATGTAATTCTGCCAACGATCATACCACGTTGAATACACCAGTTCCCGTCAGATCACTGAAGTTAAGCAACGTCGGGCGTGGTCAGTACTTGGATGGGTGACCGCTTGGAAACACCACGTATCGTTGGCTCTTTTTTCCGGCCCAATCCTGGCTGGGTGAGGTCAACGTGAGTAGCTAGTTTGCAAGTTTCCAGCGAAGGGAGGGTAAAACCCCCGTCTTGAATGACCAATAGATGTTAAAGAGACGTTAAGCAAAATTAAAAAAATAAATAAAAAAATAATGTAATTCTAATAAATTGGGGATTCGGTTCCCAAAGCCACTATCAAATGCCCACTCAGGCAAAGAGGTCTATATTATATGCAAGTATCCTCTGATACGTCTGTATCATGGTTGATACATCCAACATATTTTGGATTGGATTTATCAACCCGCAAGTAATTGCCTCAGTTGTGATTGAATCTCGCCAACTCAATTAAAGTGTGTCGAGGAACCTTTTATCTGTCCGATTTCTTTTAATCCGTTCCCAAACACTAATCGGTTAGTTCCATTACCATATCTAATAATTGTCCATACCAGATTCATCAATATCGACAAAGCGTTCGAGAGTTATAATGAAACAAGTATCAAAGCCAACGTCTATGGCACGTTGAATACAACAGTTCTCGTTCGATCACTGAAGTTAAGAAACGTACAGCGAGGTTTTACCATGTGAATGTTCACGCGGCCTCGTGATGCTGGTTTGCAAGTTTCCAGTGAATGGAGGGTAAAACCCCCGTCTCGAATGACCAACAGATGTTAAAAAGACGTTAAGCCAAATTAAAATAAAAATANACCCATCCAAGTACTGACCACGCCCGACGTTGCTTAACTTCAGTGATCTGACGAGAACTGGTGTATTCAACGTGGTATGATCGTTGGCTATCTTCCATTCTTGAATTCGCTATCTTTTCAAAATATTAGTTAAATTCAATTTGTACAAACAGTTATCTAAAAGGAAATCGATGTTGGATAGGGTGGTTTCCTGTTAACTTCCCTATTTTCTCCAATACTAAAACACCTTGCACGATATCAGGCATACAAGAAAGATAGTTTTGTTATACCCAGATCTCAACTATTCCGTTCAGCAATAATAAATTAAACCTTTTTCAGTATAATAATCTATCTATCTATACTTAAAAAACGCAAAGCTCAGTTGGTATACTAACTAACTGACTGACGTACTGACTGACTTATAATCAACCCAGCTCTACGATGGCCAAACGTAGAGAATTGAAACTTGGCACACAGGTTCCTTTTAGTATGTAGGTGCGTAATAAGAAAGGAAAAAATTTAAAGTTCAAGTGGGAGCAAGTTACCCCCAAAAATGACGCTATTTAGCGGGTCTTTTTGCAATTTTTTTCTGGGCAAACTAAAAGAGATAACGAAAAATGACCGAGAATAGACCCCCCCAAAATAGTATATAAGGACCCCATAAAAAATATAAAATTTGAAAATTTCCGGTTTCTATCCGATTTATGGACGGTTTTCACCACCAAAAAATCAGAATTTAGAAGTACCACTTCGGGATGAGCGAGAAAACTAAAAATTGATACAAAGGTGTTTCAAAGTACAAAAAGTCATATCCTTGAATAAAATATTGAATTTTCTAACTAGGAGCGCTGCTCACTCTGGGGGTCGGTTCCACCAAAAACCCATAGTTAAGAAAAATATCACTTCGGGATGAGCGAGAAAGCTGAAATTTTATACGGTATTCCGCTCTGCAAAACGTAATATCTTTCAGTAAAATATTGATTTTTCTAAATAGGAGCCGTGTTCACTCTGGGGGGTTCCCAGGGGCGGATCTACTTAAAGGCTTTTTGGGCTGCAGCCCAGGGCCCCGTGGATACAGAGGGCCCCCAACCTAAACTGAAAACAATAAACAATATAATAAAAATTATCCAGAATTTAAAAAAATCCGATCATAAGGTTGGAAAACAAATACAGGACAACAATGTCGAACTGTCAACTAAATCCTTTATCAGTTCTTTCCATAAATTGCGATTTAACAAAGGACTTACAGTGCGATGACCAAATAAAAGAATTTGCAGCACAAAAAAGCAGAAAGGTTGCTTTATAATTTATATAACATAACCATTCATAACATGTCAATTTATTTTGCAATAAATAATGTTTTAATAAATAAATAACATATTTTGTTGTCATATTTTCTTCCTGTACTTAACATATATTATATATACCTACATCACTACAGAAAACTGTTTTTTGACAAAATGGGAATTGGTTGAGTAATTAGGTAGGGCCCCTAAGCAGCATTAGCCCAGGGCCCCACAAAATCAAGATCCGCCCCTGTCGGTTCCACCAAAAATCTAAAATTGAGAAGATTTAATTTTGTGATCTTGAATTGAATTTTGTAACCGTAGCGAAGCACAGGAAAACAGCTAGTAATTATATAAATGTAAAAATTCCTAGTGTCACTTGGACATATTTATTTTTATCACGTTTTTCTGTTTGTTTACATTTATTGTTATTTTGTTTACGTTTTGTTATGATACCTGTGCCTGCTTCAAGACATGTGCGCGCTTAGGTAGAGCGGTGTACTAAGGTATCTAGTTAACTGTTCAAAATGTTCAAATCTTTTAATAACATGATAGAACATAATAATATAACGTTCGTTCAAGGATGGTCTTATTTGTTATTAATATAACCGATTAGTCGATAGCTTTAGCTCGGTTGATGGTGTGGCATAGAGGTGAAGAACTATCGATACTCCGGAGTATCGACAGTTTTCAAAAGACACGATTGCCCTATTTTTAAGGTTTTGTTCCGCTATCGTCAATACTTAAAAAACGCAAAGCCCAGTTGGTATACTGACTGACTCGGTGATAAATAATCAACGTAGCTTCACGATGGTTAAGCACAGAGAGTTGAAATTTGGCACACAGATTTGACGTAATAAGAAAGGAAATAATCAAAAGTTCAAGTGAAAGAAAGTTAACGCCAAAAATGACGTTTTAAACTTTTTTTGTATATATAAATATGGGCAAACTAAAGAAAGACCTCTAAGGCGCCTGGAAAAACAGATGAAGCCTGTTAGTGAATGAACACATGTGCTAATATTTGTGTTAACGCATAATATGGCATTGTTACAACCTAGATTTGTGAGTATCACAGCATTACAAAGGCCACTACACTATACTATCACTGCACTACAAATTTCATGGTTCTCCACTAGCATTAAAATAGCTACTTAATTGTTCTCACGATGCTGAGTGCATTTCACTGGTTGCTACTCACATCAAAATCAAAGTAGCTACTCAATTGTTCTCATGAGACTGATTGCACCCCTAACAACCAAGCAGAGTTCCGAAAAAAAATCCGGTTCCGCCAGGATTCCAACCAGGGTCTTCCGCGTGCAAATCTAGTGTGATACCCACTAGACCAGGGGGACGGCTAGTGTATAAAATAAGAAAGAAAAGAAAAATCTATTTTCAATATTTCATGACTTCGTGATATGAGTACAACAGTAAGTAGGTATTATGACGTACCTATAGTATTAAAAAATATATTAATCTCCGAGCTAGCATCAAACCCACGTATTTATTACAACAGGAAGAAAAAGGAGGTCTCCTTGAGTCAACTTTGTTTTATCCTCTCAGCTTCCCGTGTCCTTTTGGCTAAACAAAACGTCGGGAGCTTCTTCTGACTAATTTTTAAAAAGAAAAAATCCAACAACGAACCAGTGAATTCGACCATGAAAAAATACCCCATTCAATTTATACTTATAAAACACAAAGTCAAAGCAATTGGTATATTAACTTACTAGTAGTTCCGTGAACTATAGACCACTTGAATGGCCACTATTTGGCCTCGGGTTGACCAATTTTATCCAAAATTAATCAGCTAATCCCTTAATTAAATACAATGAATATAGAATATCCATACTAAATTCAATCAAAATCGAATAAGGCGTTCGAGAGTTACTATGAAACGAACGTTTAAAGAAAAACCGTGAAGTTAAAACTAGTAGTTCCGTGAACCTCTAGACCTTACTCAAAATTTGGACCGCCAATTTGCTTTGGGTGGCAAAAGGACCCAAAAATTAACCAGCCAGTTCAACGAACATAATCAATTTTTAATATGTTAAACTTAAACCCAACTATCGAAATCGCTCATTGAGCAAAAAAAAACGACCATGGGAATGTGCTATTCTACAAAATGCTTCAACAACTACAGGTTAACTTTAAATAGAAATTTCCCTTTTACCCATAGCTAAAGTCACTTTAGGCGAGGCCTGGCCGTTAAAACGTTTCCTAAACTCTCCGGTTGGGGGAAAGCTCTTTTCCTAAACTCTCTGGTTGGGGGAAAAAAACTTCGTCAATTGCCGAATTTCGGGGTTTAAGGATTTCGCAAAAACCACACCCCGATTTGGTCTTTTTTTTTGCTCAAATTGCGATTTCGAGGTTTGAGCCTACAGCCTAACATCTACACCAAGTTTCAAAAAAATCGGACAAAATCCTCGACAGTTATCGTGGAACTAGATTTCAATTCGTTCGTTTTCATCTCTTCCCCCTAGTAATGAACAAGCCGTGAAGCCCCCTCACATGGGTCGGTTAATTACTCAGTGCATGTGTGATTTATATTCGTATACTTTTCCCCAATTAGAGGGAGGTTAGCTCAGAAAGTGTTTCTACGACCATTTGTTATCGCTTTACCTGAACTTTATGACTCTTTAAGCCTCTAGTCGCGTTCATCTTTGAAGTTAGTGTGTAAGATCGTGCTTGGAGGGGGAAATTAAGGAACAAGCATATATAGTAGAGGAGGGGGGATAATGAAAGGGGGAAATGAAAGAAACGGATCTTGTACAAATAAAATGGAAGCCACTTGTAGGATTGTTTTGAAAAGTTTCTTTTTGTTGTGTTTATCATTTTATTTGTAAAATACCTATGGAGAGGGGGAGGTAAGGACAAAAATGGGGGGGTGGGGGAACATTGCAAAATGTGTTCAAAAAAGTTAACATTGGAAGATGAACGGTGCGGGACACGGCATGGCGGGACGAGGCTGGGAATCTTCAATGAATCTAATTTTCCAGAATAGAATGTTACTTCCTTATTATTGATAGCAGACAAGCTTTGAGTTGATATATTAGATAAGAGTTTGGAAGAAAATCTGCCAATGTGAGACATCGGTTTATTGGTTTAAGGAAATTTCATATTTTACGTTTCAAGGCTTATAGAATCCAACAATCGAATACAAAGAAAAGCCTTTCCTTTGCTGCCAACCCCTGCTCACTCTCCGCTGTGAGCGGCACTTTTCACGTTGACTTTTGATTTTCTATGAATAAAATGAATGCACATACTAATCAAAATGGACAAGCCGTTCGAGAGTTATTGCGGAACAATGAAGAGATTACTTGCTCACTAGAATACTAAAAAAGAAAATGATGTCCGGCTTCTAAACATTTCCCACACAGACCACTAATTTTAGAGATTACTTGAATCGCGATGGCTGTTCCTGTTTTGGTAGTAACAATTGAAACTCTTTTAAAGAAAAATCGAGGTGTTAAAACCAGACCTTCACTTTCTTCCGTCAATATGTCTTCAGTGTACCCAGTGCTGCCTTCATTGGAAAAACGACCTCGTGGCTTCTTGCTCCCCCTTTCTCTCTCATCTTTACTAGATCTTCACTTTGTTCCGTCAGTATGTCTTCAGTATACCCACTGCTGCCTTCATTGGAAAAACGACCTCTTGGCTTCTTGCTCCCCTTTCTCTCTCATCTTTACTAGACCTTCACTTTGTTCCGTCAATATGTCTTCAGTATACCCACTGCTGCCTTCATTGGAAAAACGACCTCTTGGCTTCTTGCTCCCCCTTTCTCTCTCATCTTTACTAGACCTTCACTTTGTTCCGTCAATATGTCTTCAGTATACCCACTGCTGCCTTCATTGCAAAAATGACCTCGTGACCTCTTGCTCCCCCTTTCTCTCCCATCTTTACTAGACCTTAACTTTGTTCCGTCAATATGTCTTCAGTGTACCCACCGCTGCCTTCAATGGAAGAATGACCCCGTAGCCTCTTGCTCCCTCTTTCTCTCTCTCTCCCTCTCTCTCATCTTTTTCGCATTCCATTCTATATTTTTTCGTCTCGTTTTGGTAATATGTGTACATTGGAATGAGGAAGACAAGAAATACTCCTTCCAATTCTTTCTCATTCCACTTCCACAATCTCCATCCACTTTCCATTCTTCCTTCAACTTCTTTCTCTTCACTTTCTTTTCTTTTATGAATAAAAAGTTTATAGTAAAACGAGTTGTAAAAAGAAATGAAATTTTGGGTAAAAATTTATTCATCACGNCATTCCATTCTATATTTTTTCGTCTCGTTTTGGTAAGATGTGTACATTGGAATGAGGAAGACAATAAATACTCCTTCCAATTCTTTTTCATTCCACTTCCACAATCTCCATCCACTTTCCATTCTTCCTTCCACTTCTTTCTCTTCACTTTCTTTTCTTTTATGAATAAAAAGTTTATAGTAAAACGAGTTTTTTACAACTCGTTTTACTATAAACTTTTATGAATAAAAAGTTTATAGTAAAACGAGTTGTAAAAAGAAATGAAATTTTGGGTAAAAATTTATTCATCACGTGATAATTTCAAGGATATTCTTTCCCGCCTTTCTTCCAGCAGCCCTTAATATAAAAAATCTTATTACAAAAAATAATTATAGGTCACTCATAGGGACAAACATGGCAAGTTGACATTTTAATCTTACGTTGTTGTTGTTGTCGTTGTTGTGTGCTGTTGCAGAGTTGCTTATTCTTATGTTTTAGCATTTGCCGTTGTGTTCTTGTTTTCGTATAATGTAGCCACCGAGGGGAGCAAACCAGCTTCATTAGGAGACGGCCCTCCCTCTATCCTCCCTAACTTCAACTTTTCCCAATTCTATTTTGGGTCGGCGTTGCCTTCATTAATTTTACAATGCAACAACCTTGTGTGCTAAGAGTGCCTACACTCTTTAGCTGTACCCTTTTTCCTTAACCTCCCTTGCTTATCACAGCATACATGCGTAGAAACAACGTTTTGCAGATGAATTTCCATATTTGGTTTGAAGCTCTTTTTTTAAAAGCTGAATACCAAACCTTCTCTGTATATTTACACGAACTTAGGACCGTCATCTAATGAAGCTGGCTTGCTCGACTAGGTCGCCACATTATTAAGTGACGGTCCTAAGACCGCGTAAATACAGAAGTATTAGAAGGGATCCAGCTTTTAAAAAAACTCTGCTTCAAACCGAAGATGGAAATGTATCGACAAATTCCAGTATGTATGGATACTATGAGAAGAAAGACAGGAAATTATACAGCAAGAGAGAGAGAGAGAGAGAGCAGGCGCTGAAATGAAGGTTGTGGCATGGTAGAACTAAGGAATGCAAAGCTGACCTCAAATATAATTGGGAAAATGTGAAGTTAAAAATGAAGAAGTTGTGTTCTTGTTGTGAATATTAGTGAACTCCAATTGTGACCCCGGTATATATCCCGAAATGCGCTTGTATATGTGTATGTATGTTTTTTACGCGATACAAGTCACAATTTTCATCCGATTTTGACGAAATTTGTATACATATTTAGGACGCGGAGGAAATTTGCTGTATAGTTCTTGGGAGCCCCGGGGGCCCAATATTGTTTTTTTTTTTAAATGATTTTTATCTTTTTAGCGGTTTTGGCTGGTGTTAAGGGCTTTTCGATTTTGAAATTTTTGGGAGCCTCCCCCCAGGGGTGGGGCAGGGGCCAAATATTTTGTTTTTTGAAAATTATTTTTTAAAATTGGATTAAGATATTTTTTCTTATAAATGACTACATACTACAACACTAACGTAACACCTTCTTAACCCTGTGATTTGTTCTTAACGCTTAAGTAAGGAAAATCATACACAAAACAAACACAATACATGTTTCAGATGCATGATGATACATAAGACTAACAGATATATACACACAACATATATAGAATAAACACACAACATATATACACACAACATATTATATAGAATAAATAGATCGTACGCCCCTGTCCACAACAACATTAACAATACCATTATCCCTCCTATCCATACAATCAGTACAAATTATATTCATGAATGAAAGAAATATATCAAATGCACACATAAATAAATAATAAAAAAAAATACTATTAAAAAAAACGCGATATAGTAAAAATATAAAATAAAACACGCTCTACCTATATATACATATACAATATATTATCTGTAGAGGTAGGTACATAGGAACTAGGCAATTCTCCTCATTCATTCATCAGTTTTACATATTTACTCATGGAATGAAGAAGATGAACAACATCAATGTCATTAAGCATTGCTTACACAAAATGAAATTATGTAAACAAGGCGTTTCACGGGCATCAATTAACGTTTTATGATGCTAGACAGATGTGTGAGACATGTTTTCCGATGCTAGCCGAATTTACGAGACAATAATTTATTTAGTAGCATCATCGTTTTCCAATGGTAGTCAGATGTATGAGACTCTTTTCATTCATTAGTGGCATCATCGTTTTTCGATGATAGCCAGATGTATGAGACTCCTTTCATTCATTAGAGGCATCATCGTTTTCCGATGGTAGCCAGATGTATGAGACTTCATACATTAGTAACATCATCGTTTTCCGATGGTGGTCAGATATATGAGACTTCATTCATTAGTGGCATCATCGTTTTCCGATGGTAGCCAGATGTATGAGACTCCTTTCATTCATTAGTGGCATCATAGTTTTCCGATGGTAGCCAGATGTATGAGACTCCATTTATTAGTGGCATCATCGTTTTCCGATGGTATTCAAATGTATGAGACTTCATTCATTAGTGGCATCATCGTTTTCCGATGGTAGCCAGATGTATGAGACTTCATTCATGCATTGGTGGCATCATCGTTTTCCGATGTTAGCCAGTTGTATTAGACTCCTTTCATTCATTGGTGGCATCATCGTTTTTCGATGGTAGCCGGATGTAGGAGACTTCATTCATTCATTAGTGGCATCATCGTTTTCCGATGGTAGCCAGATGTATGAGACTCCTTTCATTCTTAGTGGCATCATCGTTTTCCGATTGTAGCTAGATGTATGAAACTTCATTCATTCATTCATTCATTGGTGGCATCATCGTTTTCCGATGGTAGCCAGATGTATGAGACTTCATTCATTGATTAGTGGCATCATCGTTTTTCGATGTTAGCCAGATGTATGAGACTTCATTCATTGATTAGTGGCATCATCGTTTTCCGATGGTAGCCAGATGTATGAGACTCCTTTCATTCTTAATGGCATCATCTTTTTCCGATTGTAGCTAGATGTATGAAACTTCATTCATTCATTGGTGGCATCATCATCGTTTTCCGATGGTAGCCAGATGTATGAGACTTCATTCATTGATTAGTGGCATCATCGTTTTTCGATGTTAGCCAAATGTATGAGACTTCATTCATTCATTAGTGGTATCATCGTTTTCCGATGGCAGTCATATGTATGAGACTTCATTCATTCATTAGTGGTATCATCGTTTTTCGATGTTAGCCAAATGTATGAGACTTCATTCATTCATTAGTGGCATCATCGTTTTTCGATGTTAGCCAAATGTATGAGACTTCATTCATTCATTAGTGGTATCATCGTTTTCCGATGGTAGTCATATGTATGAGACTTCATTCATTAGTGGCATCATCTTTCCGATAGTCGCCAGATGACTGAGGGTGCAGCTCAGATTTCCAAACAATTTGATCCAAAAATGGCCCTTCCAGTGGTTTCACAAATTGTCTCTTTTCCAAATTATTCAATTTTCTTTCTCCTAATGATAACACTTTCACTATTTCTCTTTCTTTCTGATGGCTAAAAAACACTGGACGAGGTTAATTAAAAAAAAAAAGTTCAAAACTCAACTTAATGAGGAAAAAAAATCAGGTCTCAGCTTTGCCCCGAACCCACGCCCTTCTGTTTATCAGACGAGCGCTTAACCACTATGCTATCGAGGCAGTTTTTCACTCTATTATTTATTGTTAACCCACACATCCACCAGCGTAATATTCTCATCCCTGCAAGAACTTCACTAGAGATTATGATCCCGAACCTTCTTGACAATCCCGAATTTTCGGGACTGGAACGATCACAATCCCGGTATACCGGGATATGTCCCGGGATTAGAAAAAAATTGGGAACCTTCCAAAAATTAAGCAGAAGTAGGTATAGTTACTATAATAAGTAGATAAAATAAAAATAAGAAATTAAGTTTTTAACTTGAGAGATTTTTAATATAGCATCAAATTTTTTACACTTTGCATTTTTACCGTCTTGGGACACTAAAAAATGACTCCAAACGCATGAAGGATCTGAATCTTTTTTGTGCCATCTAAAACCGTCCATTTTAAAGTCAAATCTTTGCACATATATTATTTACAAGTCAGAAGATAAAAAGAAACTGAAACAAGTGAAATGTGAAATACCAAATCCCGAAAACCTTTACCAAAAGGCTAGGTACCTATTTTGGATAATTCGCATGAGTCATACAAACAACACATCGGTCATCGGTTCATTCGGTCTACACAAAGAAGAAATGGATTTAAAAAGATCTTGCATTTTTTTATTGCATGGCAGCTGGCAGCACATCGACATTCATGTAACGTTCAAGGTTGATGCATTGGGAGTATTGGGGCCTCATTTTCAAATTCAATAAAAAAATATGTTTTTTATTTGTTTTTATTATATCACCGAAAATCCCGGGATTGGATAGTGAATCCCGGGATCAAAATTTCAGCCATTTTCGGGCGGGATCCCGGTATCCGGGGATCGTAATTTCTAATCTTCACTAGAGTTGATATGGAAAGACAAGAGAGTAGTTTTTCACTATTCTCTAACAGCTAACTAATAGTTCTATGAACTGTAGACCTCACTCATTTAAATGGCCACCAAACACCAATCCGATCCTAATGAACATAATAATAAATATTCATACCAAGTGTCATCAAAAAAGACAAGGCGTTCGAGAGTTATCCTGATACGAACAGACAGACGTTTGAAGATAAATCGAGGAGTTAAAACTAAAGGTACAATATGCTCGATCAAAAAATGGCAAGATAGAAAATAAACCGCAACACTTCTGAAAAGAGAATTAAAAATCGCTATCAACTAGAGTTCTTTTAACTGCAGACCTCTTTCAGATGGGCACTATATGGCTCAGATACCTTCTAATCCCACAAACTTAATAAATGTCCATCTTTAATTTTATCAAAATCGAACAAAACGTTCGAGAGTTATCATGATACAAACTGAAAAACAAAAGTAAAATAGCGATGCTAGACTTTCAATTTCTTCGGCCAGTAAACCGAAGAGTTCAAACCAAACTCTCACTTCGTTGGAACAGTAATACATGTTCATACCAAGTGTTACCACAATCGGACAAGGCGTTGGATAGTTATCGTGGAACGAATGAACAGACGTTACAAGAAAAACCGAAGAGTTCAAACTAAACTCTCACTTCGTTCGACTAGTAATACACGTCCATACCAAGTGTCACCACAATCGGACAAGGCCTTGGATGGTTATGGTGAAACGAATGAACGTCCGTTACAAGAAAAACCGAAGAGTTCAAACTAAACTCTCACTTCGTTCGACCAGTAATACACGTCCATACCAAGTGTCACCACAATCGGACAAGGCCTTAGATGGTTATCGTGGAACGAATGAACGTCCGTTACAAGAAAAATTGAAGAGTTCAAACCAAACTCTCACTTCGTTCGACCAGTAATACACGTTCATACCAAGTGTCACCACAATCGGACAAGGCGTTGGATGGTTATCGTGGAACGAATGAACGTCCGTGACAAGAAAAACCGAAGAGTTCAAACTAAACTCTCACTTCGTTCGACCATGAACAGATATTATTTGGTCATGAACAGATATTATTTGGTCCCAGGTGGCCCAACAGCAGTTACAACGAGTAGTTCTGTGAACTTTAGACCTCACCCAAATTTTTGACCACTTTAAGGCGCAAAAAATAATTAGCTAATTCCATGTACATAATAAATATCCATTTCAAATTTCATCAAAATCGGACAAATCGTTCGACAGTTATCGTGGAACATACAACCATGCAAGTTTTTCTTTCGTTCGATTTCGTCCCTTCTCTTTTATTGAAAGAACGAAGTCGAACGAAGTCAGACCTCAAATCTGTTTATAAGATCTATCTATTCGAATCCTACACTGTATATTATGTTTTACAGTTGAGGATTCAACATAGCAATAGCAAGAAGGTATAGCGTTAGCGTAGAGTTGTTATGTGTTGGTTGTATTGAAAGGGGGGGGGGCCTCCCTATAATGTTATATTGAACAAGGAGGGTTAATATAGGACATTGTATGAGTAGGAGAGAGATGGTTGTATACAGTGTGCGCAAGTTAAATTTAATATTATTATTGTTAGAGTTAGAGAGAAGGGAAAAACCTTCCTCATATAACAAAAACCAGCAGGCAGGCTTTCACAACGTTGTCAAATGTTCGAACAAAATTATTTTTAATAGGTTTCTTCTACTTATCGGGAATTATCGTTAGCGAAGGTTTTTTTATCGGTGTCCGATAAAAAAAGTTAACAAATTGTTCAAAAAATGTATTTTTTACCCATCATCGAGTGGTAAGAGCTAGAGATTTGAAATTTTTTACCTACCGGTATCCGATTTTTTGTAAAAAAATAAAGAAAAGTATGTAAATTTTGTGTTAACACATAATATTGCATTGTCCAAACTTTTCGTGGTATCACAGCATTACAAGGGCTATTAAATTTACGGTAAAAAGACAGCTTGACGTGAACCCTCAAGTCCTTTTACCAGACTGATTGATTCGAGTTCCAGTTTGTTAGAGATTGAGAAAACCTCAATTGTTAAATGTGACTTAAATAAATAAAATAAAATTTCACTCTCATCATTTTGGTTTATTATTTTCAATAATGAATCTTTGGAATCGTGACGGAAAAAAATTTGACGTTCCAAAATCGAATAAAAAAAAAATCCGTTTGTTTGCCGTACGCCGTGATGGGCACTTTTTACACTTAGCGTTGACCGATTTGGATAAAATTTGGTATATAGGTCCCATCTAGGCTCTAATTGTGCCCCAAACTTTTGGGTGTAATCGAATGCATCCTTGGCGATTTTTGCCGTTTTTTAGCGGTTTTCAGTCTAAAAGGAGAGTGGTAAGAGCTAGAGATTTGAAATTTTGAATGTATGTCATATTTGTGGTCTCAGTTAGCTCCGAAACTTTTGGGTTTAATCAAATGTACCGCTGGCGGTTTTTACCGCTTTAAAGCGGTTTTCATTAATCCTGTCTAAAAAGGGAACGGTTAAGAGCCAGAGACTTCAAATTTAGTAGGTATGTCAAATTTAGGGTCTAATTACGCCTCAGATTTGGAATCGTCAAGAACCCCCCCCCAGAATTTTCCTAGTGTTCTCTGAGCTGTAGACTTCACTTATTTAAATTGACCAGCATATGGCCCCGCGTGGCCCAATGGGGACCAACATGCTAATTCTATGGATATAATGAACCACCTTACCAAATTTCATCAAAATCGAGAAAGGCCTTTGAGAGTTCTCGTGTAATACAAAAAGGAAACATGTCTTGTTGGTATTGGCAGGGCTGCCGGCTATAAAGTTGACCTTTTCAAATGCAACCTATAAAAGTTCTTTTGTGACTTTTTAAGCCAACAATACGTCATGTGTCATGTTCCAAAACGGTCACCCATTCAAGTACTGACCACGCTTACTACTGGTGTACCTCTTCAACGTTGTATCATCGCTGGCTAAAAATCTTGGTGTTAAAACTAGGCCTTCATTTCGTATGGTCAATTTAAGACTCATGAAGTATGAAGAAAGATAAAAAAAATGTCATTTAGGTCGAAAAACGTGAACTTTTTTGCTGCCACCCATCCATTGTTTGTCCCTACTCGGTGTAGCTCAACATTAGAGAAAACTCCTCCCAGGAATGCACCCATCAACTGTGCCAAATTTCATTGCAATCGGATAGGTACTTTCGGAATGCATACAGTTCTGTGGGTGAAACAAACGTCGTGGATGAAAAAAATCTCCCGGAAGTCTCGTGTTACAGAAAAATAAAATTTCACTCTCATCATTATATGTTCATAACGCGCCTAAAGAATTATAACTTTAAAAAAAATCCCTATTATCGTCAATAAAAATTATCGTTATAGGTAGACATGCTCACGATAAATATTATCGTGACCCTAACCATAATCAATCTGACAACGTTGTTTTTTTCTCTCTCATTTATAACGCTCTGATATACACAAAAACATTTCTCTATCTTGTGATGATGTGACGGTGACCTCGCTTTATTCTCGCTTGCTGCTCGTTTGCTTACTTTAGCTTGGCTGGTTTTTAGTTTCTACATAGTCAGAGAGTACGTTCAACATTGAACAAAAACAGGGGTTCTCAAAATAGGGCATTTCGTACATTAATATTCAATACTCAACATACACTTGAAATGAAATACCTACACACAATGCAAACGAAAACAAAAGTATGTATGTGTTTCATGAATACCACGTGTGTATTTTATTTATTGATGGAAAGTAGTGAGCTCTGTGTTTTGTATTATTATTTTCAATAATAAAACTTTGCAATTGTCACGAAAAAAAATACCCCCAAAATTTTTTTTTTAAAATATTGGTATTACCTATACGTTTCAAGGTATGTGCGCAGAGTCCAAAAATCGAATAAAAAGAAACTCTGCCAATGTGACACATGGGTTTATTATTTTTTTGGCCAAAAAAATACCCCCCCCAAAANTTTAACAAATGAAATTCGAATAGTAACTTCGAATAATGATGAATTCTTATAGAATTAAAATAAAAACTTCAAATGTTCAGATAATAACTTTTAGCAAGTATTCAATATAAGTAAATGTAATAATATCTAATAAAATAATAATGAATTTTTAACGAAGAGTTCCTTAATGCTTCGGAGTGCTATCTGCCTTCGACTAATTTCTTAAGATGAGAGTTTGGGTATATAAGTGACATTGAGTTTTATTTTTAGGCTCGAATAATTTTGGTGGAATGTATGCCCATTATTGCCCATAAGTTTAATTTATTCTGTGAGGTTTTCCCATCAAAGGGGGATGGTCCATTAAGTTGGGCCGTCCACGGTGGTCTGTTTGTATCCGATTTTGATATTGCTATGGATTTACAAACCAAACGAATTGAAATTTTACGTTTCTTTGGTCTGTTTGTNCGAAGAGAAATTTGACATTTCTTTGGTCTGTTTGTATTTTTGTACCAATTGTAATTACTCTAGAACATCTTTTCCGATTTTCAAGCGAAGAGAAATTTGACGTTTCTTTGGTCTGTTTGTATTTTTGTACCAATTGTAATTACTCTAGAACGTCTTTTCCGATTTTCAAACGAAGAGAAATGTGACGTTTCTTTGGTCTGTTTGTACTAATTGTAATTACTCTAGAACGTCTTTTCCGATTTTGATGTATCTTGTGACATGACCAGTCTCTGAAGGGCTAATACAACGATTGCCCCCTTTACCCGCTACTGATTTCGCTGTCGCTGGTTTTTTTTTTCTTTCTCAATCCCTTACCCTTTTGGCTAAACAAATAGTGATCCAGTAAGCGTTGAAAATTGAGCCAGGTAAATATAATGCATATCTATGGAAAATGATATTGGACTCAATGTAATGATGAGAAAAATTGTGACTTAATTATTTTCGAACAACGGGAAACATTATGAAAGAAAACCACCTGGCCCCGCATGTTCTGCAGCAACTCCCGTGAGTGTGGTGGAGAGTGGAGAGGGTAAGGGCCGCTGTTCCTGCAGAGTCCAGGACGATCAGTGCGCTTACAAGCTCAAGTTCTACAAATTGATAGTTCTACCGTACCTTGCACGTCGCGTGGGTCGTTTCATCAAGCTGAGTTGAATTTCCATCCATCCATACAAATTATCAATTGTACAGCTGAAACCTGCTGATTAGCGCCCAGCTCTCTAGAGGGACTGCCTTTTATTCGAGGTGAATGGCGATATTGTGTTACTGACTGTTCAAATGAGCTGTCCCAGATCTCCCCACTTCTATCCTACGTTAAAAGTACAACCTAAGCTCCCGCAACTTGGTATGCATCTTTTCCCGCAGATTCAGATTTTTCTTCATCCTTGCAATTATTGCCAGGCATATGTTGCCACCGTGATACAATGGATTCTATATTTTCTCTGTGAAGATTTCATTTCACATTGAGTTCAGGGGCGTAGCTAGGCTGGTGCAGCCGGTGCGGTGCATCGAGGCCCCCGAGGTTTGGGGCCCCCAAGACCCGAATCTAGAAAAAAAAATTTGCGTTTTTAGGAGAATACCAAAATTGTAGCAAATGAAATAACAAGAAAAATCAATCTTAATAAAGTGATTGACATTTTCAGTGGAAAGAAGTTTTGAAGTGTTTTTTTCTTTTTCTTTTCATTTGACTTAACGTCTCTTTAACATCTGTGTCCTTAGCCAACNATAGCAACTGAGCTTTGTCATATTATATGACACTATCTCAGACATCACATTGACTTACGTTGATTTTGAGTCAGTCAGTATAGCAACTGAGCTTTGTCATATTATATGACACTATCTCAGACATCACATTGACTTACGTTGATTTTGAGTCAGTCAGTATAGCAACTGAGCTTTGTCATATTATATGACACTATCTCAGACATCACATTGACTTACGTTGATTTTGAGTCAGTCAGTATAGCAACTGAGCTTTGTCATATTATATGACACTATCTCAGACATCACATTGACTTACGTTGATTTTGAGTCAGTCAGTATAGCAACTGAGCTTTGTCATATTATATGACACTATCTCAGACATCACATTGACTTACGTTGATTTTGAGTCAGTCAGTATAGCAACTGAGCTTTGTCATATTATATGACACTATCTCAGACATCACATTGACTTACGTTGATTTTGAGTCAGTCAGTATAGCAACTGAGCTTTGTCATATTATATGACACTATCTCAGACATCACATTGACTTACGTTGATTTTGAGTCAGTCAGTATAGCAACTGAGCTTTGTCATATTATATGACACTATCTCAGACATCACATGTTCTCACCACATCGGCACCGCACTAGCGTCTACGTCACTGTCGACATGTCACCACTGTCTTCTTGTATAGAATTTCAAGTATGGAACAATTCTGTGCGAACTTATTTTTCTTTATTGAATAACAAAGTATTAGATTTCAATTTGTAATACATAATTACATAATAATTATTTATTATTGATTCGATATATAAAATGAGCAAGCTTTGCGTTATACAACAATAAGACGCTGACAAATGGAGATGGAGGAAGTAGCGGTGTAGCTAGTACAAAGGGAGATGGAGGAAGTAGTGTTGCAGCTAGGACAAAGGAAGATGGAGGGAGTGGTGGTGTAGCCCGGACAAAGGGAGATGGAGGAAGTAGTGGTGTAGCTAGGACAAAGGGAGATGGAGGAAGTAGCGGTGTATCTAGGACAAAGGGAGATGCAGGAAGTAGTGGTGTAGCTAGGACAAAGGAGATGCAGGGAGTAGTGGTGTAGCTAGGACAAAGGGAGAAGCAGGGAGTAGTGGTGTAACTAGGACAAAGGGAGATGGAGGAAATAGTGGTGTAGCTGGGACAGAGGGAGATGGAGGCAGTAGCGGTGTGGCTGGGACAAAGGGAGATGGAGGATGTAGTGGTGTAGCTAGGATAAAGAGAGATGGAGGAAGTAGCGGTGTACCTAGGACAAAGGTAGATGGAGGAAGTAGTGGTGTGGCTAGGACAAAGGGAGATGGAGGAAGTAGCGGTGTAACTAGGACAAAGGGAGATGGAGGAAGTAGTGGTGTAGCTAGGACAAAGGGAGATGGAGGAAGTAGTGGTGTGGCTAGGACAAAGAGAGATGGAGGAAGTAGTGGTGTAGCCACGGCCGTATCCAGGATCTTGGTCAGGCGGAAAAGATGTTCTAGGGGGGGCAGAAAAATTATAGGTAAAATATAAAAAAAATGGTACGTAAAACCGTACTAGACTTTCTCTTCCTTAATCACTCTATCACACTACCATCGAATGTAGATGTTGCTCTTCTAAAGTTTGAAGTTTTTTAGTGATCTTAATATTAAATTTTTTTCTGCTGACGTTGACCTTTATTTTAAAAAGATTTTGCAGCCCCCGGCTGTGGACTTTGCTCTGTAGTGGTGGTATTATTTTAAAAAGATTTGCCAGCCTTCGGCTGTGGACATTGCTCTTCAGTGATAGTATTATTTTGAAAGATTTAGCAGACTTTGTTCCGTAGTGATAATATTAGTTGTAAAATATTTGGCAGCCTACGGCTGTTGACGCTGCTATTTAATAATAGTATTATTTTAAAAGATATCGCTGCGGCTTCATTGGCATTTTCCAGATATTGCAAACATTGTGAGATATATGCCTGAAGCTAACACTGAAGATCCCATGTGTATGAAATCTTGAGTCAACTCAACAAATCTTCTAAACTCTGTTGGTATAATTCTTTCAAACCTTTGTATTAGAATAGAATTTATGGCATTATTAAGTGGTTCTAGACGGGATTGTTGATGCTGTTTGAATAATGTTTGGGGATTGTTCGTAACGTTGTTATTATTCATTTTGATAACACTTGGCTGAACTTTGCACTTTCCTAAATCATATACGTATTTGACTGTCGGAGCTCTATAGTGGAAAAAAAAAATTGAATTACCTTTGACAACCTTCGGCAGTTTTCGTTTTACCCTCCATTCGCTGGAAACTTGCAAACCAACTACCCACATTGACCTCGCCCAGCCTGTTGATGTTTGAATAATGTTCGGGGATTGTTCGTAACGTTGTTATTATTCATTTTGATAAAACTTGGCTGAAACGCTGAACTTTGCACTTTCCTAAATCATATACGTATTTGACTGAACATTACACTTTCTTAAAACAATCAGTGCCGGATTTAAAGTATGTGATGCCCTAAGCACTAAAAAAATGTTTTTTTTTTTTAATTTTTGGTTGTGCCCCCCTGAGACATGATGCCCTAAGCAATTGCTTACTTTGCTTATTGATAAATCCGGCACTGACTACAATATAACGCAAAACACAATTATTAAAGTAAATCAGAATAACTTTTAAAGAAAGAATGAATTAAAAAATCTGAGTCTGACTGAAGTAAACTTCTTGAAGTTTCAATAGAACTTGTTGCATGGTTTTTTTTTGGCGAAGTTCTTCGGTACATCAAGTCAACAATAAGGCGCATTTTTTTTTTAAAAAAAAATGAGGATTGATTTGATTTATCACCCTGACAATAGTGCCTAGGCGCGCTAAATTGAATGTTTCTGTAATGTAAATTTAATTTAATTTTTAGTAGGTACTTAATTATACCCCGGAGTAACGTGATAGCGGTTCCGGGACATAACTTTTAATAAAAAGAAAAATACATATTGTAACTATCGTTACAATGAAAAAGTTTAATACGGTTTTCCGTATTAAACTTTTTTTTTTTTTTTTTGNCAAGACGCTGTATCAAAATCTAAAGTGACTTTTCATCGTGGACTGTAAATTGTTCGTAATGAAAACACACTCATTTAAATGTATCCACCACACGACAAAAAAAAATCATGACCACAAAAAATTGGACATAGCATCTTGTCACTGGAAAACGTTAGAAAGAACGAAATGTGAGTGACCAATAATTATTTTCTCAACAGTAATCCGACCAAACAACTAACTACATACACATTAATACTATTTCCTAACAATTTATATCTTGCTCTATCCGTATAAGTGTGGGGAAATTCAAATGTGTTCGGAAAACACATTAATTTGGTTACTTCATTGGGTGTAAAATATCTCAAGTTCAATTGTCTTAGTTCGTCCAGTACGATTTCTTCATTGGATTCATCAGCAAGCTCATTGGTAGCATCTAGAGTTTGTTTACATTTGATAATAGTTTCATCAATTTTGGAGATATTTTCAATATTAGAAAGTATGGAACCTGTACCTGAAAAGTATAATTAATGAAAAAAATTAAACTTATTAGAGCAGAGGTTCCCAAACTGGGGGGCGTGAATGCAAGCCAAGGGGGGCGCGAGACAGGTTGAATTATTAACATTTAGTTGAAATATATGTACTCAACTTTTTGACAAAGGTAATATTGAACATGATGTTTAGAAAATTTGTATGTGATAGCATTCAGCAACACATTAGTGTTTCGAATGAGATTGCAATCGGCAACACCCATACTCATTCATAATTTATAATGTAAAGAGGAGGGAGGCTTTCATTTCAAGGACAGGTGGTGCGGTACCAAAAAGTTTAGAACCTACTTTGTATTAATACTTTGTATTCCCGAGGATACTTCCATGTGAGTACTTAACACGCTCCTCCCCCCCTCTTGTTTCACCTCAATGGTATCACGAGATATTTTAAATCATTAGAAAATTTAAATTTTGTCTTGCGACAAGATGTCATAAAAGGACTAGTAGACTTACCTTCGGCGTAATGTGTGTAAGCTTTAGTAAAGCAATTTGTGCTCGTTGATATTGGACAATGTCAAACACTTTGAATCTTTTCTTCAAACTTTGGTTCGGCACGAGACTAATAGACCTACATCCGGCGTAATGTGTGTAAGCTTTGGTAAAGCAATTTGTGCTCGTTGATATTGGACAAACAATGTCAAACACTTTGAGGTCCGGCACGAGACTAGTAGTAATGTGTGTAAGCTTTTGTAAAGCAATTTGTGCTCGTTGATATGGACAAACAATGTCAAACACTTTGAATCTTTTCTTGAAACTTTGGTCTGGCACGAGACTAGTAGACCTACCTTCGGCGTAATGTGTGTAAGCTTTAGTAAAGCAATTTGTGCTCGTTGATATTGGACAAACAATGTCAAACACTTTGAATCTTTTCTTCAAACTTTGGTCCGGCACGAGATAGGCTTTATACAAAGGACACGTTTCATCCACAGAATCCAAGATATCTTTCAAATTGAAATGATTAAGGCTCAGATCAATTGGTCGAGTCTGATCGATTGAGCAAAGTTCCAGAATAGATGTAATCTGAAATATCAATCAATCAATAGTGGCATCATCTTTTCCGATGGATGTACGAGACCTCAGCTCCTAAGAGCTGCTAAGTTATTGTTAGTTGCTTGAGTTTTTCTTTCATAATGTGTATCTAATTTTGGAGGCAAATTATTTTCTTGGGCCTCCCCGAAACATGTCAATTACTGCAAAATTATTACATCCCTAAAACAAACACAATAATATTGCAGAGTTGGCGCTGTATATATTTTTTTTTTACTTATTCAACATAGATAAAGTAGAGGGGTGGGGGGCGCATTTTCCACTTTCGAGCAGGGCACCGATATTATTGAAGCCGGCACTGTACATAGGTCTCTACTACTATCTTGTACTGGGCTACTGGATACTAGACTTGAGACCGAAAGTTTTAAAAAAACTCAAGTTGTAGCACAAAACTTATTAAGGTCAAACAATGGAGTGCTATTGGTGAGAGTCACGTCATGCCGCCCTAGGCCGTGGCCTATGTTGCTTTTGCGTAAATCCGCCACTGCCCAGAACACTTGTCAGGGATAAAATGGTCCTGTATATTATAGGGTTTCGAACCAAGATTTGATTGTGGAACATCAGTAAAATATCAAACCCATGGCGAGAGTTTTCCACCTGACATGCTGAATGTCATGACCTTTACCTAATTTATTTACACCTGATGTTCTAGAGAGACCTAGTTCATTGCATACTTACAATCTGATTAGATACTCGAAAACAAAGCGATCCATTTTTCTTTGCAATCAAATAATATCTCGTTCTCGAGTTAGGAATACCAAATTGTGTTGGACTGATTAAGAATTCTTGATAACTGAATTGATTAGATTCTAACATTTTGACGACCAAATTCCTTGATTCTGACATTTCAAACCCTTTGACATTTTCTATTAGAATATACTTGAGTGATTTGATGTGAGGAATAATGTGGATTAAATAGGAGAGAGCTGTACAACGTGGATCCTTAAGATCTTTCTGCAGACCCGTCCTGAAAAGTAAATTCAAATAATAATGGTTGGAAGAGCACACTACAAATATTTTATTGACCGACTTTTTATTGCCCGACTTCCAAATATATTGGTGTGAGAGCGAGAATATTTCAAACCATAAGTTTGAACAGCCCTAGAACTGATACAACTGAGTTGTGACCCAGGGTCAATCACCATGCGAATTGTCCGAAAGGTGCCATGAGAATCTCGAAAATGAGCTTGAGCGGTTGCTAATAAAACAGTAGAATTTTCCAAATACAGCTAAGAACCACAGAAGGCGCAAGCGGAAAGAAATGAAGAAGCGAATGATGCGTAGTGCTTTGACATTTAGAAAATTTTGACTTCGACTGACATTCAGTGCGAAGGTGATTACCTAAACAATTGAAACATTTCTTCAGTGACTTCACAATATCAAATCTACGATGAGGATCAGCAGACTGAAATTCAGAACAATGGAAATAATTTGTGAGACTTCTTACAAAGCGGACAACAAAAAGAATTGACAGATTTGGAAACAGTAGTTTAATTTTTAGCGATAGAAACTAGTGCATAGCCAGTTTAATTTTTAGCGATAGAAACTAGTGCATAGCCGGATGACATAGAAGATCTAGTTACTTGAGAGATTTTAGACGAAGAAGTTTGCGGTTTAACATGAGATTTACCTTCCTCGCTAATTTCCAAAATATGACACTGTTTATGGACAAATAAAGTGAGTTGATCTAAGGTAGGAACTTGATTCACGGAAAAATCATTTTCGTGGTCAAGTCTGAAGCTCGCAAGCCCAAATGTAAAAACAAAAAGTCACTTGGATCAGGAAACAATCAAAAAATTTGCGTAACCCATCAAGTGAGTCAGCGGTAAGCGGACGGAAATTAAAAACATTATTCAAATAAAAGGTTCCTTTTATTTTGATAACGATCAATAAGAATTTTATAAGCGATCAAATAATTGGCAGAAGAAAGCGGCAAGTTTTTAATCAAAGAAAGCGACGGACCTGGAATTTTTCAATTTGAGACAGTGAATCATTTTTATTAATAGTGGAGTAGAACAGGGCGATGAAATTCGACTTCTGGGACACTCCCCCGTAAAAGGAGCTATCTCCAACTTCGGAAGGCGAGGCTTAGCTACAGCCGCTGGAGCCAACTGGACCTGACTACCATCAGTCCTGTCATAAGAACCGTCCAAATACTTCTCCTGAGCAAAGGCCTTGACTGAATAATAAATGTCTTCAAAATGAACGCACTGTTGCACGGAAGACTGTTGCGTCGTAGTATCCTTAAACTTCAAATAAAGGTGATAGATCTCATTCTGAAGCGTGTCGAAGTCCTTATAATGTTGCTCAATCTTCTCATAACAAGCACGAAATAAGCCAGACACGAAGGCAGAATCGAAGAGTGATTGAATATGAGCGAACACCTTTTCTCGACAAAGAATAAGTGTATCCAGTCTAGATTGATCGGATAACGACATTATAAGGAATAAAAAAAGAGGGAGAAAAAAAATGTCTAACGATGCACACTTGGTGATCTAATGGGAACTAATTTATACAACCGAACAAAGTCTGTTTGTTCGTTCCACGATAACTCTCGAACTACTTGACGGATTTTGGTATGCCAATTCCTTACGTTCATGGAATTGGCTGATTAGTTTTTGGGTCCTATTGTTTTTGTCGACACATTATTTTTGTGAGGTCTACAGTTCACAGAACCACTAGTATGTTATTGCGAATTTTTTGAGATATCGGACCTTAGCTTTGTGTATGTGACCGAAAAATGGGCCGTAACTGGAACACGGTTTAGAACCTAATTGATTTTTTTGTACATACTAGGTACCTACCTTGTGAATGGTTGACACGGCGGACTCATTAGGAGAACATCTGGTTCCAACTGGTTGAATTCTTCCACACCAAAGGATTGAATATTTCGTTCTATGAGTTGTGAGTTTGGAAAGTTATATTTGTACACTGAGTTGGCACTTGTGTTGATATCAATAGCAGCGACGATCTCGAATTTAAACTCATTGGGGAACAACTTTTCAGCTTCTGAAAAATAAGAGCCACTAGCATCACCAAATATGAAACACGAGTCGTTGTCCTTACACCACTATTGCAATTTATTGTATATTTTCTTTAATAGTCAAGTTTTCATGCCTCATACGCCGGGAGAACTTTGGTACCTTTTTTGCGATCAGGACCCATAACAGGTAACACCAAGTTTTCTTACCCGTTTAGTGTACCAGAGGAATACAATCGTCCCGATGGAAATTTATCCAAACACTTAATTGTGTACCCCACCTTTGTCCCGAAAAGATGATAGATTTTTTTCGTGACGATTCTACAGGTACATTATTGAAAATAATAAACCAAACTGAAAAGAATTTGATTTTTAGGTTAATATTTATCATATGACCTTTTAACGCAATATGAGTACCACACATTACATATTACAAGTTTGTTAGCTCTGCAGAACGTTTGGGCCGGGGTCTCATTTCTCATGTTCCCACTNAATATTCGCCACTCACAGTGGCGTACCCAAGGTGGGGTCAAGGTTCAGATCCCCCCTCACAATCAATAAAAACTTCATGTTTTCATGCCTCATACGCCGGGAGAACTTTGGTACCTTTTTTGCGAGCAGGACCCATAACAGGTAACACCAAGTTTTCTTACCCGTTTAGTTTACCATAGGAATACAATCGTCCCGATGGAAATTTATCCAAACACTTCACTGTGTACCCCGCCTTTGTCCCGAAAAGATGATAGATTTTTTTTCGTGACGATTCTACAGGTACATTATTGAAAATAATAAACCAAACTGAAAAGAATTTGATTTTTAGGTTAATATTTATCATATGACCTTTTAACGCAATATGAGTACCACACATAGATTACATATTACAAGTTTGTTAGCTCTGCAGAACGTTTGGGCCGGGGTCTCATTTCTCATGTTCCCACTGAAAGTATATCAAATTTGGCCAAAATCGTACATGCTACAGTTCACTGGACTTATACTATAAGTCCAGTGAACTGTAGACCTTACTCCAATCCAGGGCCGTACCCAAGATTTTTTTTGGGGGGGGTCCGAAGCATTGACAGCCAAGCCAGGACTAAAACACCCAAAAATGATGATCACGGAAGGTGATGTTGCTATTGTTGTTGTTTTTGTTGCTGCTGTTGTTGTTGTTTCTTTGTTAATATTATAGGTCCCGTACAAAGTAGAGTATGTTCATTTAAAAAAAAACGAGTGAAATTTCGGGGGGAGGGGGGTCTGGACCCCATTGACCCCCTGGGTACAGCCTTGCTCCAATCATCTAATTCTATGAATATTTCATATTTCACATATTCTATGAATATTTCATATTTCACATATTCTATGAATATTTCATATTATTCATTTCACCTCCATATGTATTACAAAAGTAAAAGGCAGCTAGTTTCCTAAAGCTAAATACCTATTTTTACTCTCTATAATACCATCCATATTAGGGGTACACTTTTGCCCACCTTAACATAAATCTAACCCCCACACCGAAATTAAATCCTGGATACGGCCCTGAAAAAAAAGGCCCGTGATTTAAATGTTTCCATGTTTATGAATTTATGAAATAACCTACGGAACCTAAAACTGACAAAAATCGTTTTATCCCAACAAAGGGGAAGATCCATGCTACAGGATTACTATTTCCAAGGCTGGACCAGCCTATTTGTCCAGCCTTTGGCTGGTCCAGCCTTTCCAAGGCTGGACCAGCCAATTTCTTGCATCAGTGTTAGAGCTCGTTCACACTTATCAAACAAACTGTCCGTCAGATAACCGCGACAGCCCGTGTAAAAAACAAAATCATACAAAAGCTCAACTTAAACATGAAAGAACTTCGGCTCAGAGTACAAATCCTCTAATGGTAATAGTCATTCACTCTTTGGTTGAAGTTGTAATTGTAGCAATGTACTCTAGAAATAGGCAGATATGAGATAATGAGTTTACTGATTGCTCGTGGCTGGAACTGTATTGCTAGGCCTTCCAGGTCGTACTGGTGCGTAGAACCTGCATTTTTGAAGACGACTTATCACTTTTTTTTTTTTTTTTTTTTTTTTTTTTTTTTTTTTTTTTTTTTTTTTTTTTTTTTTNGACTTTTACTTTGGGGTTACCCACATTGACCTCATCCAGCCTGGGTTGGACCGGAAAAATAGCCAGCATCACGAGGGCGCGAACCCACGTGGACACCCACATGGTACAAGCTCGCTGGACGTTGCTTAACTTCAGTGATCGAACGGGCTTATATTATTAATATAATTTCTCTTTGTTTCTCTTTGTTTGTTTGTCGACAGATTCCTGAAGAGTTGTTGGACTTCTCACAGATTTCTGTTTGTTGGCTGATTAATATTTCAATTATGTAGCAATAGAGGTAGAATACAGAGGCTACGAGGGGGCAGAATTTAGTTACAAGACAAAAGGTAGGATCGCAAATTTCTATAAACTCTTTGGTCAAAAATTAACTTTCCTATTAAAAAAAAATCCATAACTTTTTCGTTTTATTATTTTCAATAACTAGCCCTTGGAATTATCAATAAATATTTTTGATATATCATTTTTAATCACAAGGCTTTTTAGAATGGAATCCTACACGATTTCACAACGAACCGATTTTGGAAAATAATTAGCATGCACAAATGTTCCAACAAGTNAATATTTTTGATATATCATTTTTAATCACAAGGCTTGCGGGGATTTTAGAATGGAATCCTACACGATTTCACAACGAACCGATTTTGGAAAATAATTAGCATGCACAAATGTTCCAACAAGTCCTACTATCCGTGACAAAGTTTGAGCGATATCGGAACTATAGAGATGTGAGACTTAGAGGGAGACTCGGCCTGAACGATCGGTCGAAAAGACTCGAACTTTTTAAAAGATCTCCCTCTACCTCAGGGGTTCCCAAACTTTTTGGTACCGCGCCCCCCTTTCTTGAAAAACTAAATGATAATAATTCAACTGGTCTCGCGCCCCCCCAGTTTGAGAACCTCTGCTCTACCTGGTATTTGAAAGTCAAAGACACGAACTTTTTAAAAGATCTCCCTCTACCCGTGATGATATTTGAAAGTCATAATATCTTTTTAAAAGATAAAGACACGAACTTTTTAAAAGATCTCCCTCTACCGGTGATGATATTTGAAAGTCATAATATCTTTTTACAAGATAAAGACACGAACTTTTTAAAAGATCTCCCTCTACCCGTGAAGATATTTGAAAGTCATAATATCTTTTTACAAAATAAGGACACTAACTTTTTAAAAGATCTCCCTCTACCCGTGATGATATTTGAAAGTCAAAATATCTTTTTACAAGATAAAGAAACGAACTTTTTAAAAGATCTCTCTGCACCCGTGATGATACTTAAAAAAGTGTGCTTTCTAGGAACGCAATCTATTCTGTTACACCCCGTTTGTTCACACCTACCTACCTTTACATGCATAATGCATTCCTCCAATACCACTGAATAATTCAAGCACTTTCATTCTGAGTGGCAAAACAAATGCATCCAAGTTATACTGCCTCTTCAATTGTAGGGAAGCCTTGTTGTGTTCACAGAAAAAAATGGATAAGAAATGTTTTAGAGTTCTCAAAATTTTCTTTCACTTTATATCACAATATTCCAAACAGAACTTATAAAATAATTTTCAAGTTAGATTGAATAGATAAGCTTAAAAAAACGAATAATATTTATATACTTAGTTTATACTTATAATCAATGAAGATTCTTTTTTCTATCAAGTTTATAGAAATCTGAAATTCTATTTATAGAAATCTGAAATTCTATCAAGTTTATAGAAATTCTAATGTAGGAAGAGACAACTAAAAATGACTAGGGGACGAATTAACAAAAAACAGACTAAACGGATGCGCACCGTGGTCACTGTTAGCCCAGTAGTCAGAGACAACTAAAAATGACTAGGGGGCGAATTAACAAAAAACACACTAAACGGATGAGCACCGTGGTCACTGTTAGCCCAGTAGTCAGAGACAACTAAAAATGACTAGGGGACGAATTAACAAAAAACACACTAAACGGATGCGCACCGTGGTCACTGTTTGCCCAGTAGTCAGAACAACTAAAAATGATTAGGGGACGAATTAAAAAAAACACACACTAAACGGATGCGCACCGTGGTCACTGTTAGCCCAATAGTCAGAGACAACTAAAAATGATTAGGGGATGAATTAACAAAAAACACACTAAAGGGATGCGCACCGTGGTCACTGTTAGCCCAGTAGTCAGAGACAACTAAAAATGACTAGGGGACGAATTAAAAAAAACACACACTAAACGGATGCGCACCGTGGTCACTGTTAGCCCAATAGTCAGAGACAACTAAAAATGACTAGGGGACGAATTAAAAAAAAACACACTAAACGGATGCGAACCGTGATCACTGTTAGCCATGTAGTCAGAGACAACTAAAAATGACTAGGGGACGAATTAACAAAAAACACACTAAACGGATGCGCACCGTGGTCACTGTTAGCCCAGTAGTCAGAACAACTAAAAATGATTAGGGGACGAATTAAAAAAAAAACACTAAACGGATGCGCACCGTGGTCACTGTTAGCCCAGTAGTCAGAACAACTAAAAATGATTAGGGGATGAATTAACAAAAAACACACTAAAGGGATACGCACCGTGGTCACTGTTAGCCCAGTTGTCAGAGACAACTAAAAATGACTAGGGACCGAATTAAAAAAAAACACACTAAACGGATGCGCACCGTGGTCACTGTTAGCCCAGTAGTCAGAGACAACTAAAAATGACTAGGGGACGAATTAACAAAAAACACACTAAAGGGATGCGCACCGTGGTCACTGTTAGCCCAGTAGTCAGAGACAACTAAAAATGACTAGGGGACGAATTAACAAAAAACACACTAAAGGGATGCGCACCGTGGTCACTGTTAGCCCAGTAGTCAGAGACAACTAAAAATGACTAGGGGACGAATTAACAAAAAACACACTAAACGGATGCGCACCGTGGTCACTGTTAGCCCAGTAGTCAGAGACAAAAAAAGGGTGTTTCAATGCAATAATTGGGGAAATCTCGATTTTTATATATGTTTGTAGGTATGGACCTCCTCTTTAAAAAGCTAAGTTTTCGACCTCCCAACCCTTGTGCGTTCTCCGCCATCTTTTAAAAGCTGCTCAAAAAGCCGCTTTTTATCGGGGTTTCCTCAATCCATCCTACAGGACGCCCTGAACGGAGTAAATTTGTGGTCAGGTATAAAGAGGATTAATGTTAAAAAATGTAAAATAATGACGTTGCATAGAAAGAAAGAAATACACTCCTTTGAATATTCCATTAATAGTTCGGTTTTACAAAGGGAGATGGTCATGAGAGATTTGGGTGTACTTTTTCAACCAGATCTCAGTTTCAATGCTCATCTGCGTGAAGTAGTAAGACGAGGAAACAGAATGTTGGGGTTTGTATGTAAAACGGAATACATCAATATTCCGGAACCCTAAAACGATTCTAGTTTTATATGGTGCTCCAGTTCGCTCTGTTCTAGAGTTTGCTTCTGTCATTTGGAACACTATTTATGGTAATCAAAAATCAAAGATTGAAACGATTCAACATAAAAGAGTCTACTTGATAATGTCGTACCAGACGAAAGCGCTCGTGACTCACCAATATTTTTTACAGTCGATAAAAAAGTTTTTATTGAAATTTATATTTCATAATGACTGCAAACATCCTAAATACCATCTGTAAATTCAATAAATTTCTGCGTTACCTTTCTTTTAAAAGGGGAACCCTATGGACATAAGGGATCACAATTATAAGCAAATTATGATTGAGTACAACGTAGTGGCCCTGGAGGAGAGAAGAGCAATATCAGATATGCTCTTTCTCCATAAAATCCTGAATAACAAACTTGAAAACAACCGAGCTATTGAGTTTAATAAATTTTAGAACCAATCCTAAAAATACGAGGGATTGCAACCTCTTCTCCCCCATCACCTACTCTACCAACATTGCAAACAACAACCCAATGAACCGCCTCATGAAGCGGGGTAATCATTATGAATTGCAACCTCTCCTCCAACACCTACTCTACCAACATTGCAAACAACAACCCAATGAACCGCCTCATGAAGCAGGGTAATCAATATGAATTGCCACCTCTTCTCCTCCAACACCTACTCTACCAACATTACCCGAACTATAATCCCGAATACGGGCCTGTCTGGGTATGTACTTACTAATGAGTTATCCATTTACATGACCCCCCCCCGAACCATAATCCCGAATACGGGCCTGTCTGGGTATGTACTTACTAATGACTCACCGAATTCTATGAGGACCAAATTGTGTCACCTCTCTATACGGGTTTCTCATTCATCTGGTATAGGGATGGGTTAGTCATCCTCGAGTCGAGTCATGAGTCGACCCATCTTTTTGAATTGAGTCGACTCTTCAAAGAGTCGACTTACGAGTAACTTTTTTTTTTTTTTTTTTAATGTATCTCTATTTGTATGTTTTAATAAACATGTAAAATGGGACAACCCGTAAAATTATTTAAAAAATCTAGCATCAACTGGTACCTACTATAATTTTTACTGCTGTGGCACTAAGTTTATAAAAATACTCAAGGTCTATTATTTTTGTATTTGTATCAACAAATACAAATGTGGCGGATAGATGTGGCGTAAATTGCCGATAGGTTTTTGGTCCGATGATTTGAGTGGGTTGGATAGACGCTAAAAAGTTTCTTGAATCTAATTTAAATCCTTCAAATTTTCATGTAACTTTGCAAATAATCATTCATTGCATACACAAAATGGTTCACAAAAACGTTGCAAAAATTGGAGACGACCAAATACCCCTACATGTTGAGTCCGTTTTTGCTCTCTTTTTTGCAAATAGAGCTCATCAGGTTTAAAGTAGAGTTTTTAAAGGCAATAGATGCCTTTGAAAAAAACTGTACTTACCCGGGCTGACAGTTACCTCATGAAGCTGGATTCCTACCCTCAAGGAAAACAAGTAAATATTCCAAGAATATTTACATGATTTCGTTTAGAGAAGTGATGAGCTTTGGGAAAAACAGTCCGGCAACTTGAAAACCAAGAAAAGATGGACTTTACATGTGGGCGTATTTATTGTTGGAAATGATATATTCTGAATCGAACAAAATTCTTCAATTGATTTTTTAATTGTTTCATTTTATTTTTAAAATGGTGTGTTATACTTAAATAATTAATCATTTAATAAATAAATAGACTTTTTAAAATAAATTATACCCATAAATAGAGATATTTCATAAAAAAACACTTAGTTAAAATGAAATATTTTAAAATGAAATGTCATTCATAAAAACATTAAAATTAGAAAAGGTACCCTTCATACAATTAAATAAGTAAATGAATAATAATAATAAATAATGTTAATTCTAATAGAGAAATTAAATTTTAATGACTAACTAACAATTATACACATTTAATCAATTTTTTTTTTAAATCCTTTTTTTTAATAAATTGATTTTTTAAAAAATTCCAATAGAATGTCTAATATAAATTTGTAAAACAAGAGAAATTTAACTCGTACGGTAACAAGATTTTATTTTTTTTAGTTTAAAATTTCAAGTTAGAAATATCTTGAAGAGGAGAAACCAGAAAGAATAAATTATGTCAGAATAAGAGAAGACAGGATTTGGTACATAGATTGAAAATAAACAAAGGGGTCACAGCATAGCCAACTGTATTACAAGTTAAACCAATTAAAAAGCGGAATAAAAGTTTTGGAGGACTTTTGAGGACCATCAGTGGCCAAGCATTTGACTGAAATCCGCAAGGAATTAGAAAAATTGGAGGATATCGTACCAACCTGACACGAAAGGGTAGAAAAGGAAACCGAAAAATAAGGGAAAACGCCAGGGTGAAAGCTTGGCGCAAAATCAAGTCCGTTGGAAATGTTTGTTGAAGCCCGGTCCAATAAGTAAATATATCTATCTACATGCATTACTATAGTAGATTAGAAAGCGCAGTATTAACATGAAAAGAAACACAGATGAAATCAACTTCTGAAATGAAATACCTTGGAAGAGCTGTGAGTGAATAAAAAAAAAATATATTATAAAAAAAATATACCTTACCAGAATAGAGGACACACAGACCAATTAGACGTCGACATGATCAAAAATAAACAATTGAAATGATTCGGCCATTGGGACACATGAGTAGAGTGAATGAAGAAAGACTACGGTACAAAAAATGGGAATGTAAACCTGAGGGAAGAAAAGGACACACCGAAAAAGAACGAAAAAAGTAGAAGACATTATGTATTAATCAATTGACAATAAATACCAATGGCCCAAAGTAATAGGAAATGACATTTTATATTTTTAATTTGGGTTCTCAAGATTACATTACTTTATCTTCAAAATAAATTTAAGATAAATAATTAAAACTGCGCATCAGAATACACATGTGTTTATAAACTATGTACCATTACGCACTAACGTACATTGACTTTGTAAAATTTTACATATTTTTTTTATGCTCAATTGCTTCGAGAACACAGGACACGATAAATATAAAATTTTCTAGATCTTCATTTAATAGAAAATAAAATGTCATTTTCAAAGGTGGGAATGAAAAAAACCCTGAAAATATTTGATTATCCAAGAAATAAAATGAACTTAATTAGAAAGTATTATTTTATTAAATTTGAAAGTTACGAGTTAAAAATCTATGATATATATCATTATAGATAAATAAGCTATAGTGATATAAATATATGTACGTTGTATATTTTAATATAAACTAATCCTATCATACCTAGCCTAAATACTTAGAATTGTGGGACAGTTCAAATAAAGGTAGAAAAACTTTATTTTTAAAAGATTTTTTAAAATGAATTAATATTTTTTGTTCGTTCGCTATAATTTTTGAAGGGGGGATGATATCCTTTTATTACAATTTCTACGTGTGATTTTGAATTATTATAAAAAATCTGGTATTTTTTTAAAAAAAAATATTACTAAATTTTTGCTATTTTTAAATGAATGTCTTTTTGTTAGCTCTTATAGCGCGCTTGTTCTGTTTTTCTAGGCATTATACTACTTATCCCCTTAAGGAGTATTTACTTTTGTTATTTTCTGGGGTCTGTTTCATAAAACTTATTATAAGTTCCGTATTACAGACAAAATGCATATATACTACTCGCTTGTATTACAGACAACAACACTTCCAAAATGTTAAAATTTACTTCCAATACATGCATTTTATCTGTAATACGGGACTACTTGTTTTATTAATAAGTAATCTTCCTCCATGTGTGAATTTTGAATTATTATTTTGGTAACTTTTTTTTTGTTGGTAAAATAATATTTCTCAAAACTTTTAGGTACTTTTTGTATTTTTAAAGTGACTGTCTTTCTGTTATTATATTTATTCTTGCACAACTGGTGTGTTTTCTTTTGTTATCCTCTCATATTCTACACTCATAATTTTATAAGTTTTCTCCATTAATTCATTAACATTATCTTTGGTTAATCCTTTAGTTGGTATTGGAGGTAATATGGAAATGATGTTATGTCCTTCGTTAAATTTCTTTGTTTCATAATCTAGAAAATAATACCGTGATACAACAATAGGTTGAACAGGTGTTTGAGATGCTATGGCAACATGAAACGCACCTTTCTTAAAAGGTAACAATGTCTCCCCACCGTGTCTTGTTCCTTCTGGAAACATACACAGTTTGGCTTTATTTTTCTTAATAATTTCTCCTGTACTATTTATAGTCTGTTGAGCTTTTTCAACATTTAATCGATCAATAAATATAGTTCCCCATAGCCAACAAGCAAGTCCAAAAGGCCAAGCATAAAATATTTCACGTTTTGATATAACTGTACATCTTTCCATGATAGGCCATATTTCAGCAAGAACCAACAAATCTAATGCGCTTTGATGATTGATAAGTAACACACAGCCACTGTCCTTTATAATATTTTTTTTGCCACGTATTGTCCATGTTAAATTTAATAAGTTGGATACTTGCCGAGCTCCCCAAGCTGCAAACAGTCCATTTTTGTAATCTTTAGGTCTTAGTAACATCACTGGAATGAATACCGTGGCTGCACACATACAAAGAACGGCAAAAGCAATAAACTTGATGTAATATCGAAATGTATCACTGATTCTGTAAAGTAAATACATTGCCGCCGTAAAAAACATCCAGAGAAACATTGTGTTAGTATTGAGTAGCCAGGCGGGGAAAAAGAACCAATTTGAAGTTAATGTCCTAACACATTCCGATCTGAAAAAACAAACATCATATGAAATAAGAGTGGATCAAATTAGTTTGTTTGCTGTTGACAGTAAAAGATTAATTCATTCACTGTCCACTATCGTGTCCGATGGTAAGGCCGCTTATGTCCGGATGACTTAAGGTTAAAGCTTATAAACTGATTTCTAAAACGCATTTTCAAAAATAGGATTCTCCCAGTAGAAAACTGTATATTTTACCATCTCAATGAATGAATGCCTACACCATAAGCTATTGGGTTTCGTAAGTTTAATTGTTCTGTTAGGTTAATTGGGTATCTAATTAGATTTTAATTTATTGCTCAACAAAAATTTGTTTTCTATCAACACATTTTTAACAGTAATGCATCTGTTACTACAATTTCTGTGTGATGATGAATTAAGTATTTATTGAAGGTGCCCCATATAGGGTGGTCAATAAAATGTCATTAGAAAATAGATTCCTTGCCATAATCCCATTCGTTCTTTGAAAGCGACTACGTGCGATTTCACACAAGCTCTGGAATGATGTGTCACTTGAAGTTGTTCGTAGTAGCGTAAACTTGTTGGTATGCGCAGTCACTTCCAAAGGCAAAACCGCCCTAACTTTTATAGTGTTTAAACGACTTTTATTAATTTGGTATTGAGACATGTTTTAATTTGATTTTTGAAGCAGATTAGCGAAGGCCACCCCCCTGTAATCAACACATCAACAGCTACGAGATTATCCTAACGACACATACAGCAATCCAAAGCAGCCAACAAGGTTTGCCCCTAAGAGGAATCTCATTCGAGTACTCAATATCGAATTGCTTAACTTCAGAAATTTAACGAAAGCTTGTGTATTAATTTATACTTTAAAGGGCACCTCTTATTACAACTTATCTCCAACAACTGTTCTCCCCATTTCTAAATTCAGATTTGGAAAAATAGTATCCACGTAGAATGATAGGAGGTTACCAAAAATGTTATGATGACCCTTGGCTCTTCCAGGTTGTCCCGGTGAACTGGCAACCCAAAACCTTTTCGGTAACCTCAAATCAACCTACTTCTACAAAACTGAATCCAAAAATGGGAAGAAACGTTCATATTAGGTTGCTACAACAACCATAAGTGGGCTCCCCGAACGGTCTCCCACTTGATAACGCACTTTGCCTATCGTTGATTAAATTCAATGATTACGAGAAACTAATTAATTCTATGCGGTAATGTCGTCACCTTATCCACATTATTATCCATCTACACTAGTATCCATAATATTTACGACGCACACTAGCAAACACACATGATACTTCCTGATGTACTAACAAGGACTGGTCCTCACTACTTGCGATTGACAAACTATTTAAAACTCAAAGTCATTCTGACCTTCATTGATTACATTACCTCTGAAACTTCTGATAATAACTTATTTTTGATAACAGTCAACAAAAAATATGTTGGACCTTTGAATGAATTTTTTTTATTTTAAAAAAAAAACACCAGAGTTAGAATGTTATAAAATTAAAAGATAATAATTTAGAGAATAGACCTTTGAAAACTAAAGATAACTTTTCAAAGTTCAAGTCGGCCGTAGGCTTTTCACTTTCACTATTTTCAGTTGAGAGAGTTCTGAGTTCTACGCACTAGCACTACGCAGCTCTCCAGGTTACCCGTTACCATATCCAGAAAGAAAAATTAAAAAAAATCGCGCCATTCAATAAGTGCTTTTCACACGATGTACATTTGTCAAAAAATGGGGGGGGGGGATTTTATAGTTAGATCGCGGTGAGAAACGAAATGATATGTTTTTATTGACATGAACTACACAAAGAAAAGTTTTCGAACTACATGAAGAAAAGTTTCATGAACTACATGAGGGAAAGATTGTAGGGCTGACTTCTGAATTTTTCGATGAGCTCAAGTTTAAACCATTGTTTTGTATTCCGTATGTTTGTGTGGCTTTTTTTGAACAAAATATCTTAAGAAATATACCTATTTATCTGAAATTAAGAAACGTTGGGTATGGTGCGTAAGAAACGAGGGATTTTCGGACACGCAGGATTTTTCCCATTTGCGGCTTTCAATTTGCAATATCTCACCGTCTCTTCGGCCGCCTCTTTCGTTTTTAACTTTTTACTTGATGAGCAATCTTACTTGAGCACGACACTTTTTGAAAGTGATTAAAAAGGGGAAAATATTAAGGATATCATGGGATTAAAAGTGGTGAGATTTGGGAAAAGGGATTTTTTTTTCTGTCCAGCATTCTCTGTCATATGCCGCACTAGAAAAAGTTATTGCCGTCTTGAATTGCCGTTAATTTGTTTTTGTTATTTTGCGTCCATTTTGGCTCCAAAATTTTAAAATATTTGTGCAACCTGCTAGCATAGGGCATAATTGGGGCATAATGCTGCTGCTAGTCAGTCTGCTTACTGCTACCTGTATTGAGCAATTTGTATCAATTTAATTATTAATTAATTTGTGTTGTGTGTTCAGTGTTAGTCGTCTGATTTTGTGCGGAACTTTCAAATAAATTATTTAATTTTTGATTTCTTCTGTGTGGACATGGTCTATAGAATTTGAATAAAATGTTAAATAAACTTCAGAACTTTCCAATGTCTGACAATACAAATCCTGAACAAATCAAAAAGTTTACATTCTCAAGTAACTATCCTGTTGGTAGGGGACTTCCGGATAATCTTGACATTCTTATACCAGAGGTAATATAATAATATCTAGAACTTAAGACTATTGGTTGGTGCTAGAGACAGTAACTTCTTTTTTAATGTCTTATGAAAAAGATTTAATGTAAAGTGAAAATGCTATAAAAAATATTGCACAGCATTTAGAAGCTCTATTTTGACTAAGAAATCATATCTGTGGTCTAACTCTAAACTGAAATTATTTGCATTATTCTGTCCCTGTTAAATATCATTCTCATCTCTAGCCACCAAAATCATCATTTAACACAGATTTTTGGTAGCCAGAGTCAATGGCACATTGAATACACCAGTTCTCGTGAGGTCACTGTAGTTAAGTAACGTTCCAGTGAATGGAGGGTGAAACTCTCTTCTCCATCTCCAATGATCTTGATAAACAGACGTTAAGAAGAAGAAAAAAAAAACATCAATTTTGTTTTGCTATCCTTTGCCATACAACGCAAAGTCCCTTAATTTCAGAATGTTTCTTATCCCAATGGACTCATTGAGTTCACATTTCAGAAATCGTCAGATTTGATTGTGCATCCCAGGTCCCTGCATATCCATATTAACTTTAAGCTATCACCTGGTGTCAATTATTAACCTGAATCCAGAAAAAATGGCAATGAAAATCGATTTTGTGAGGAATGCCTTTCAACGATTTTAAAATTTTCAATTTTAATGTTGCTGTAGCATTGTTCATATCGTAATAATATACTGTTCTACCATTTTTAGATTATCCGGCTGAATAATATTAATAATTCATTTTCTTGTTTGTTTCAGCAACTTCAAGCTAGCTATAGTTTTTACACTTGGCCAAGTTCACCTATACTCGCATGGTTTCTATGGGAAAATCGTATTGAACTACCAAACAAACACATTTTAGAATTAGGTGCTGGTACAGCTTTACCAAGTATGGTTGCTGCCAAGTGTGGCGCTCATGTTACCATTACAGAAAGTTCATTATTACCTAAAAGTATTCAACACATCAAACATGCTTGTCAACTCAATGGACTCGGCAATAATACCGTAAGAATTCTAGGCATAACATGGGGTCTATTTCTAAGTAATTTATTTAAATTGGGCTCCTTAGATTTGATTATAGCTTCAGATTGTTTTTATGATCCTTGTGTATTTGAAGAAATCATTGTGACAGTAAGCTTTCTTTTAGATAAAAATCACAAAGCCAAATTTTTAACAGTTTATCAAGAACGCAGTTCTGATTGGTCAATTGAATTTTTATTAAATAAATGGAATTTAAAATGTGAAAGTATAGATTTAAATAATCTAGGAAGACAGAGCGGGTTAAATATTCAAGATTTGATGCAAGATCATACGTTGCATTTGTTACAAATCACGAGGACATAACAGTATGTTGGATTGACAAGTTTAGTCTGATTTTCACCGCACTTGTTTTAATATGTTTCTAAGAGTGTAAATATAACAAATAGGTCTGAAATTCAAAATTAAATAATTTTAGATTAGTTAAAGAAATAGTTGAATTTGATAAGTATACAAGCAAACTTGCGACGGCCATGCCTTGTTATCATGATCTCTGATCCATGTGTATGATTAGGCTACGTTTATACGGCCATATTTCGTTGATATGAACACTTCGTTGGGTTTAGTTATAAAAATAAAATGGTTGTTGAAGTAAAAAAAAAAACGTTACACAAAGTTTAAAAGACGTTTTTTAAACAGAACATTTTCAAGCAAACTCCAGGTTTTAGGTTCATTACTATGCCTTTGATAAACTTATATTGATCTTCCCTGTATAGCTATACCTATACCCATAAGAAAGGAATAAATATTAATTATTTTAAAAAATAATTAATTCTAATTTCGATTTCAGACCTGGTTGTTATATTAATTTACACTCTTAGAAAAATATTAAAATACGTTTGGTGAAAATCGGCAATCTTTGATAACGACTGCGGCCACGATTAATTATTTAAATTGAAAATATTGATTCAAGTAACAAAATGGTCTAAAAGAGCCAATATTACCCCCAGAACTCCCGCTACTAGATTATTTATGTATGGTGTTTTTTGTATGTTTTATGTATGTAGTTTTTATATACAAATGTTTTATTTATGTAGTTTTTAAAATGTTTTTATGTTCAGGGTGTTCCAAGATTTATGTCGCGCTAAATTTTCAAAAAAAGGAAACAGGATGTATTTTTTTAAATTTTCACTTACAGGGCCGGTTTTAGGGCAAGCCGATCCCCTAATTTTGTCGGCTCTATTTTATAAAAGGGCGCCTTATATTTGTTGGACTAACTCAATTTGTGTTGCACCTACATGTTACTTTGTTTAAAAAGATTATTCAAAATCTACATATCAGATAAATTTCATATTATTCCAACTTCTTTGGCAACTGTTACTAAATATTTTTAAAATGTAATTAAAAATATTCTAAGAATTTCGTGATGTAATACGAAAGGGCGCGTTAATTTTTGTACGCCCCGGGCGTCATTCTCTCTAAAACCGCTCCTGTTCGCATATATTCGTGACAAGCTACATTGGTTAGTTATAGTTATTACTTGAGCTTTTTCTGATATGAAATATCATGAAACCACCCACACTACAAGTAAATAAATGAACCAATAAGTGTGATATGTTGCAATAGAATAAACATAATATGATACGGCACTCAGTCTGATCATGACGGTACTTTTGTATTTTGTTTAATCGTGTGCGATGGGCGCCATCTTGTATCAGCTTCATAATCTTGTACGCAGAAGTCAAAAACCAAAAGAATAATAGTAGACGCAAAACTCGGGACACCCCAGGCCTGTTTTTTTAACTTATTTAAAATAATGTAAATAAGAAATTTCTATACAAGAGGAGAAATTCTGTTATAATATTTGAACATTTTCAAGATGAAATCCAATACTAGGAGAATAGAAAATTTCCCTATTCTCAAACTTTTTTACAGTGAAATAAATACAACTTTTTTGGCTGTTTTTTTATCATTTTTGAAAATCTTGATAATTCAATATTCACCCAAATTAAAAAATGGTGAGGGTCTTGTTTCTGTGTGACTTAATAAGTCAAAGAGAATATAAAGTAGATAAAATGAGTGAACCCAGTTAAAAAAAAAACAGGCCTCTTCACTTGTTTATTAATAAGTAAATTTATTGCAATAACGTTTAACATAAATATGGCATGATCCTAAGAAGACTAGGTAACTACTCCGCCGTTCACAATTCGTCAAGTTTTGTGCTTGACGTCATACGTGTCACTCAGTTCTAATTTCGTGTTTCTAGGTATACATAGGGTGACCAGACGTGCCGCTTTTCAGACTTTTTCCCGTCATCCCTAGTGCACGTCTGGAGACGCCAAGATGCCTCACTATATCTCCATAAAGTCAACTTTGAAATTATCATTTCAAAGGTATCAATTCATATTAAAGTTCCGCAACCCAGACTAAGACCTACAAACACACGGGGGCAGCTGTTTCATGTACCACACAAAAGACAGGTTTTCGTATTTAAGTCTCCTATTATCAGAGCCGTGTACTTGTATAATGCCATGGATCCAAAACCAGTCCTCTTCAAGTGACTAAGTAATGTACAAAATGTCATAGATTGCTTCATTCACCTTCATCTATCTGTCATACTCACTCATCATTCACCATCTCTCATTCACACCCATCATTCATTATATTCCATTCACACTCTTCCTTTTATTTCTCATTCATACCTCCACCCGAACTCATCTTTCACTTGCTCACACATCACACACAGCGTCAGAAATTGCTCTACACTGCTTGTAATATAGAAGTGATGGGGCGTAGACGACTTATTAAAAAAAAAAAAAGAGCTACCTACTTTACGCCGCGCCGCACATGTGACTTACTCTTTAGTCTAGGAACCTGGTGCCACGGTGTCCACTGTTTCATCATTTTCGGTGTCAACAAGATTCTAGTGTTTTGGCCATAGATAACATGCTCATGCCTAATAGTTCAAATTGAAAGCCAAGTAATTCGGAAACAAATATGTTTTCCGAAATATTTTTCGTCTAAAATTTTGTGTGTTCCTTTACTCATCATGAGGCTGAGGACACCTCAAAAAATTCACCTAATCGGGTAGGATTATAATTCAGTTATCTTTTACATAAACCAGCTGGACACTTGTAAATAGTTTACGTATTGTCTAAATAGGCCATTTTTCATTTTTTTCTACGTGATAAAAAAAAACGGTCCCCCTGAAAGACATCTATAATAATAAAACTCAATGTAACGATAAATATATGTATGTATCTGTGTGTGTGTGTATATCACTAATTGTCTAGTCAAAACGGTAAGAGATATCGAAAAATTGATGAGAATGGACCCCCCCACCCCGAAACNAAAATATCAGAATTTAAAAATGTCGAACCGTTTTCGAGTTACGGCCGATTTTTCGATTTTTGACCGAATTTAGTCGGTCAAGGTCCGATATCTTAAATTTTGTCGCGACAACATATCAACTCAAAGCGAGAAAGTTTTGGGGTGGGCTTTTTAACCTTAATTTGGAACATAGTTTGCAAAAAACTGTCTAACCGTTTTCGAGTTATGGCCGTTTTTTGTAAGAGGAGTCATAGAATACTATTAGCTTCCGATATTAGCTTCATAGAATACTATTAGCACGGGAACGGCCATGCCTCTAAGGCGCCAAGCTATAGACCGTAGCGAAGCACGGGCGAAACAGCTAGTTTTTGCATAAATTAGGCTTTTCGCGTTAAAAAAAATCTGGTCATCCTAGGTATATATCAACATTGAATCCTAACTTCTCACTTTTATTTTACTTTGCCTAGGCTAGTTAGTGCTTGAAGTGTTTCTCATCAGAATTATCCTGACATCACATTACCATCCTCTATATAGACCATAGAGAATGGTATGTTATCCTCTAATTGAGATTTTGACCACATAATAACGTTTTGAGCTTACTGCTGGCAGAACAAGACTCTTAAGGGGCACAGTAAGGCTGTGCAATAAGTCTATTCTTATACAATTATTATTAGCATGGCGCTACATTTTGTAGTTTGTACACTTTTTTATTTATATATTACTTTTTAGTCTGTTAAAGAGTTAAAAACAGAATCCTTGGTGAAATCATAAGGAATAGAACAGAAAGTGAGGAAACTTACTTACTTTAACCCATGAGGCGAAGAAACGATGAAATTAGCGCTAGTGTAATTAATGCGACTTGGATTCGGAGAGTATACGCTATAGGCATATCAGCTGATAGAGTGTGCACCTGCACACCAACATCGTTGTCATTCGTTGGTGTGCATAGTCTTCATCTAGGTTCTAAAACCGGGGAGGAGTGTCTGGCAACCCTTTAAATTTTTTAACCAATTTTAACCCAATTAGAGAGGTTAGGAAACGTTTTTACGGCCATGTTTCTATTGTGTATGTACAACCGTCCAACATGGACCATGACGGCCTATAAAAAAGCGAGTTTTTTAAAAAAAAAAAAAATTAAAGAGTTGCCAGACACTCCTCCCTAGTTTCAGACCCCTTCATCTCACCTTCTATGATGAAGCGCACTGTAGTGGCTATCCACATACCTTGTCTTCATAGCATCATTGTCATAAAGAAATAATATTTCAAAAATATTTTTTGTATCGGCTGCTCAGTTACTATATAATTTTGTAGGTATGGAGTGCTTTTGTTTATGAAGAAACTGGAAGTAGACTTCACTTGTCGCTTTAGAGGCACTGTCGCACAAAAGTTAACTAAAATAAATCTCCTTCCTAGCCGCTTCGTTGTAATCAACAACTACTTTTTCAGTTGTCCTCACGGGGCTTAGTGCACAACTATAAAACAAACGATACGTTGATTCCATGTCCAACGTTGTTTAACATCAGTGATCTGACGGGATCTGGTGTAACCAACGGTGTAAATCATTGTCTTTATGAGAACTGGTAAGAAGCGAGCTAATATTTTATATGGTATAAGTTAGCAGTACTCAATCGATACAAAATTAGTTTTGAAATATTTTTTGGTATTCTTTTTTTGATACCAAAATAGAGAGTTTTAATTTTTTTAATTTTGGTCTTGCAAATTTATTTAATGTAGACGAAAATTAAAGAAAGGAAATCTCTCTTGTTTTGGAATTTTGAAAACTGTCCATTCGTTTATCATGACCTTTATGATAAGCATATGATTCTCCTTACAAAAATCAGTCGCAGTTTGAATAAATAGCGATTTTTTCATTTTTTCTGGGGTCCGAGCCTATTGCTGTCACCCCAGAAAAAGTATTTTAAACGAATATAACTACACCACGGGTCGACCAATAATTCCGCTCCGTGATCGATTGCTAAAGCGCATTAATCAAGTCCGGAGGTTGAGGGTTCGAATTTCACCCGAAGCGGATTTTTTTTTGCCGCTTCCGGAATGACATGTCTGTGAAAGGAAAAAAAGCGATGTTTGAGTGGTGTTTGGGTTGGACAACTTTCAGATTCTTTTCAGTAATACAAACCCCTTTGGAATCCACCACCACCAAAAAATTCTGCACAATTTACATACATGCCAGGAAATTTCCTTTGGGGTAAAAAATTCAAACCCAACAGCCTCAAATCAAACGCTAAGTGCTACAAAGGCTGGCAATGTACCCACCTGTAAAGTACAATGCTGAAAAGCAAGTTCTAAGGCTAAGTTCACATAACTGAGCGGTATCATATGAACAAATCGATACAAGTTTGTAGAAGTAGTACCGCGCGGTCATGTAAACAATATGCACTATTTAGATAGATCTTGTGCCGCGCAGTCATGTGAACATAGCCTTATTCTTTTATCCTGAAATTTACACACGTTTGTAGAATGATCGCTTATATTCCAGTACGGCATAAACGGTCAGAATTTTATCTTGAAGGTTTTGAAAAGGAATGAAAATACAGTTGTTTCCATTTATAACTAATGGCTATATTTATATATTTCTCGTTGCTATATAATAAGGTAATTTTTAAGAAAATTATTTACATAAGTTTATATCGCAGGAAAATGTTCTTCCTCCCTGTGAAAATCAGAAAGAATAAAAAATGAATAACATTTTCCTGCGAAATATTTATTAATTGTAATGCAGCGATGTAATCAGTCCGCCTCCAAAAAGAGTGAGAAAAGAGAAGAGACAAAGAAAGGAATTGAGAGAGAGAGAAAAATCTTTAAACTAATAATCTACCTTCACTTGTTTTCCTCCTTTTCCTTTCCTTTTTTCTGTCTCTCCATTGCCCTTCTATTTCTGTCTCTCCTTTTCCCTTTTTCCCCCTCTCCCTTTCCTTCCTTTTTTAACTTTCCTTCTTTCCCTTTCCCACCTTTTTTTAACTTTCTTTTTTTCTCCCTTTCGTGGAAAAAGAAAGCAGGAAGAGAGGGAAGGAAGGGAAAGACAGAAAAGGAGAGAAAAAATATTGAGGGAAAAAAGGAAAATATTGAGGGAAAAAAGGAATTGAGAGAAGGAAAAAGATCTTTACCCAATATAATCTACCTTCACTTGTTTTCCCCCTTTTCCGTTCCTTTTTTCTCTTTCTCCTTTTCCCTTGTTTTTCTGTCTATCCTTTTTCTTTTTCCCCTCCCTTTCCTTCTCTCTCTTTCCCTACTTTTTTTCTCCCTTTCGGGGAAAAAGGAGAGAGAAAAGAAATAAGGGAAAAGGAGAAATAAAGGAAAAAGGGTGAGAAAAGAGGAGAGAAAAAATGAATTGAGAGAGGGAAAAGATCTTTTACACTTGTTTTCTTCCCTTTTTTTTCTTTTTCCCTTCCTCTTTTTTAATTTCCCTTTCCCTCCTTTTTTAAGTTTTGGAAAAAGAAAGCAGGAAGAGGTGTAAAATGGAAGGCTAAGGGGGAGATAGGAAAGGAGAGATAAAGGAAGGAAAGAGTAAGAAAAGAGAGAAAAAAAAGGAATTGAGATAGGGAAAAAGATCTTTACCCAATATAATACTACCTTCACTTGTTTTCCTCCTTTTTTCTCTTTCTCCTTTTCCCTTGTTTTTCTGTCTATCCTTTTTTTCCCCTCCCTTTTCTTTTTCTCCCTTTCGTGGAAAAAGAAAGCAGGGAAAGAGGGGAAAAAGGAGAGAGGGAAAAAAATAAGGAAAAGGAGAAATATAAAGGAAAAAGGGTGAGAAAAGAGGAGAGAGAAAAAAAGGAATTGAGAGAGGGAAAAAGATTTTACCTTCACTTATTTTCCTCCCTTTCCCTTCCTTTTTTCTTGTTCTCTTTTTGCCTTTTTTTTCTGTCTCTCCTTTCCTCTTCTTTTTCCCCCTCACTCCTTTTTTCCTCTTCCTTTTCCTCCTTTTTTTAAAGGAGAGAGAAAAATGGAAGGGAAAGGGGGAGATAGAAAAGGACAGAAAAAAGAGAAAGGGAAAAATGGAGAGAGCCCTTTCTTTTTTAAGTTTTAGAAAAAGAAAGCAGGGAGAGGGGGGAAATGGAAGGGAAAGGGGGAGAAAAGGAGAGATAAAGGAAGGAAAAAGAGTAAGAAAAGAGAGAAAAAAAAAGAATTGAGAGGAAGGAAAAAGAGTAAGAAAAGGGAGAAGAAAAAAAAGAATTGAGATAGGGAAAAAAATCTTTAGCCAATATAATCCTATTTTTCTCTTTTTGCCTTCCTTTTTTTTCTGTCTCTCCTTTCCGCTTCTTTTTCTGTCTCTCCTTTTTCTTTTTCCATCTCACTCCTTTTTTCCTCTTTTTTTTAACTTTCTGAAAAAGAAAGCAGGAAGAGAGAGAGAGAAAAAAATGGGGAGATAGAAAGGGGGAGATAGAAAAGGGCAGAAAAAAAAGAAAGGGAAAAATGGAGAGAGAAAGGAAGGAAAAAGAGTGAGAAAAGAGGAGAGGGAAAAAGATCTTTACCTATAATAAGAGGAAGGGGAAAGTAGAGGAAGAGAAAAATGTGGAGGATCTTCCCCTCCTTCCTTTTCTATCTCCTCTTTCCCTTCCTTCTTCTTTTTTTTCTTTCTTCTTCAGGAAAAAACAGAAGGGGATGGGGGAAGGAATAACAAGTAACCAGAGATGAAATGACAGGGTAGTGGGAACAAAAAAGGCGCAGGAAGGATGGTGAGAAGCGGGCGTGGGAAGCTGTTATCTGATTCCTAATAATGAAGCGGCAAAGTGAAATTTTGATTTTCCGAGTGCAAGATTCTAATTTTCTATTTAATAGATTTTATTTAATTATGTTATTATTAATTATATTAATTTCTGCAATAAATAATTATTTTTATTATTCAGCGAATTGTTTTTCATTGAAGTATTTCAATTATTGCAAAGGATAATTTTTCTTTGAATTTTGATATTTATTGAACTTTTTTTAAATTGACCTCTGAAAGAGTCGATTATTTTTTTGAAAAATAATCTATTTAAATTACTTTTTTTTTTTTTAAAAAAAAAAAGCGGGGGTTGATACACGTTTTTATCGGGAGACAAATAGCACTTTGGCGCTTCGGTATTTCGTACAAAGAGACGTTAAAAAGAAATTCTTACAAACATATAACTTAACTAGATACCAGAAAATCCAACTCAAATTAAGACTACATCAACATTTTGTTTGAACGATTTTTTTTCTCAGTATTTTTAAATTTTCGTCTTCTCGACTTTTTCAAAATAGGTATTGAACGAAAAAAGATAATGAATGATTTTTCATTCAATACTATTTTGAAAAATTCACAAGGCGAATATTTTTTAAAAAATCCTTAAACAAAACCTTGTTAGTCACATAAAACGTTATTACAAAACACATTATCTAAGAATAGGTCAGATTGAGAGCGATTTTGTGTACGATCATATAAAAAGAAAGCATTTACTACAGCAGATACTCTAATTGTAGTATCTGCTATAGCGTTTACAATAGTAAAAGCATAACCTTCGTTTTATTTATATCTCTTATTATTTTCTATAGATCTATAGTAACATTATTAATAAGAATTTGCAACATGTCGACTAACAAAGACTGCAATTCATGGTACGTGGAGAGGCCACACCTGCTAGACTATATATACAAAAATTAATGTTTGTATATATGTATGTCCTTTATGCATTCCTAAACCACACATCCGATTCCTATGAAACTTTCGTTGGTTGTTGGGCCTATGTCTGGGATGGTTTCTGTAAAAAAAAACATATATTTTGTGGGCGGGGCCATGTGAGGCCGCCATCTTGGTAACCACTTAATTTATTGCGACCAAATTTGTATGAGACGCTATTCGTCCGACCCCGAAAGGCTTTTGATCACACTGAGTCATATTTTTTTGTGGGCGGGGCCATGTGAGACCGCCATCTTGTTAAATATAAAATTAGTCTTATATTTATTAACGGACGGACATATAAATAGCCTCCACGAAGGCGTTCTCGGTAAAATTAAATCACTGGTTAATATTTCTAATACCGAACCGCCAACCATAATGGCATTTGGTGGTCTGACACGGAAAGAAAGTAAATATTAATTGGAAAAAAAATTATATGCCGATAACAGATATTAGGTTTCCGACTCCATTTTATGCTGATTAAACCATGGCTAAACGGTAGCGAAAAAAATGGACCGTTGAATGAAAATTGGAGTAGTACTTTGGTAACGCGACAATTACTCTCCATCTGAACTAAACCTAACAGGAAACAAATATATTCCAATAAACGACTGCACACATTAATAAAAGTCCTTATCAAACAGAGCACACAATGACACCGCGTGAGACAGGAAGACGGTATTTCTCCCTGGTGTCCATTTTACATTAAACTACAAGTTATTATTATTACTATTCTTGTACTTGTAATATTATTTTGTAGTTTATTGTGAAAGTAACCTCAGTGAGAAATACTCAAGATCTCATTGTTACTCCCTACGGTTCATTTCAACTTAAACTACAAATTATTATTACTCCTGTACTTCCTCGCGGCGCGGCGGTTTGAGAAATTTACATTTTTTTAAACTATTATTCGGGTATTAAACGCATTAAATGCCACCCTATGTACTCGTACATCAGTCAAAACATTGACTCTAGTTATTATTATTTTTTTCATCCAACATGTTTTTTTTTATCCAAACAAAAAACTAGTCTGACTAGTTTTTTTTTTTTAAAAAAAAAATTAAAACAAGTTTATGGACCGGAACCTATTTCACACATTACTTCAGACCACTCCCTTTTAAGGTTGAATAAGCTTGCCCAGATATTTAGCTCAGGAATATACAGCACACGGAAACGAGAAAACTTGGATCAGAAAATTTTCACTCTGAGCAGGATTCTAACTAGCAACCTCCAAACCAAGAGTCAATGGTCTTCATCACTGGACCACGGAGATGGGTAGTCTAATATTTCCAAAGTACCAAACGCTGCATTCTATCGCGACATTATAACACGCTCTGTTTGACAAGGCCTTAACTCTTAAATGTATAGAAATGGTACACGGCAGATTTTCAAAGAGACGATCGATAGCTAATCAATGTGATGATTAAATTTCTCGAACGTATTGATGATAAGATTTCATTTATACATTCTCGTCGAACAAGTTAGGATGGGCAGTTGGTCATTTTACGTTTATACATGCCTCGTTGATATGTAAAAACGTAACCATAAATGGGTTTTGCAAAGATAACCGAATGATTTTTTACACTTTTTTTTAGTTGTTATTGTAGTGGAAATCAACGATTCTGTCCATTTTTGGATTCAGGTTTGGGAAAATGCTAGAAATATAATATGAGGTTACCGAAAAGCTTTTGATGGGGATTGGCTGGAACTTGATTTATGAATGACATGTGCGTTCCAGTCCTGTTGCGTAGAAACGGTCATGAACACTAAATGTTCGTTGGATGTGTGTTATGATAATTCGGTTAGGTTACAAATAAAAAACGTACTAAGGTCTAAAGACTAACTAAAGGTGCACTAAGGTCTAAAGACAAACGTTTAAAGCGAGTAAGTAGTTTAGAATTTTGCAATCATGAAAGTGATTATAACCACAATGAATTGGTTGTTGAACAATCGCTCATGATTTATAACTATCGCGTTAAAAACTCAACAGACCTAGCATCATTACATGTTACATCTTAATAAGCGTACTCCTAAAAAATCTGCCGTGTGCGCAAGGTCGACCATTACGATGACGCCCAAATTAAAAAAACATTTACATACATAAACAAAAATAAATTAAATAAAAAGAAGAAAAACAAACAAGAAACTAAATATGACAAAACAAAAGAGAGGCGCAAACTAAACGAAAAATAATTAAGAATATTGATGAAAATCTAGGCACTAATGACTATGATCACTGGACGATTCAAGTTGATGGAATACAAAACAATATTATTAAAACTGCTCTCACAGTAAAAAAAATATTGTAAATATAGCCCAAAAGCAATAGGAAATGACACGTTTCATCTTTATTTTGGCTTCTCGTCAGACTCTTTTTTAGACAAAAAAAAATCAAATTTTCGGCACGATTACAATTCTTTATCATCTATAGGAAGTAAAAATATTGGGAACCATTTTTTTCACAATGGCGAGCCCTTTCCAATATGTTTGATTAATGATTTTTTTTTTTTTTTTTTTTTTTTTTTTTTTTTTTTTTTTNTATCAGAAGCCAAGGAGTGATAGTTAAGCCTTCTCCAAAGAGAAAAATATTACTTTTACAAAAATGTAAAAATATTAAATCCGTAATTACAAGTGATCAAATACGGAAATTGTTACAACATTAAGCAAATCAAGATGGTGGATAACGATTTTTTAAAAAAGAAACATCAAATCCGTACAATGTGAGCGAACTTAATGCTATAAAAGATAAAAATATTCAATAGAGGGAAAATTCTTTTTAAGATTTTTTAAATAAAAGACATGTTATCAAGAACAAGAAGAAAAGGCAATTTTTTTTTTTTTTACCTGAACAGAAAATTTTGGTCACAAAAAGAAACTTCTTGCTCGTGACACCTATGGGTGCTCCAACAAGAAGGGCCGATGGTAAATGCGTATAACTCTTCAATCTGAAATGATTTTTGTCGCCTGTTTTCTGATTCAGTGAGTTAACTAACTCTTTGACAATTTGACTCACCTAGATTTCTAAAAAAATGTTTATCGACCTCAAGTTATATTATAGCCCTTTCGTCCGATACATCTTCTAGTGATCTGAAAAGATCACTAGAAGATGTCGTTTGACTACAAACATCCTTCATATTTCTTATTCGAATTATACTTATGAAAAGATTAAGACGTAAACGGGTAAAAATGTTTGCAGTATTTGTTCAGATAAAACTGTTCATCGAGTAAGAGAACAGTTATTGGGAAAATTTCTGCATTTGAATAGACTACGCCTGTGGAAGTTGTGAAAACACCACTACGTGCTCTTAAGTCGTACAGTTATGTACCTCGATTTGACGTTTTGCGCAAGAATTATCAAAGATTTGACTATTTTCGGAGTACATTGCAAATATTTTTAAGCGCTGTTCGTGTTAATCTTTCTATAAGTTAAACTATCAAAGGGTTAACTCCAATGAATCTAAATACAGAAGACAAAAATCATTTCACGTTGAAAGTTACACGCATCTAATATCGATAGCCTTTCTGGTTGGAACACCTTTTACTTCTTATTTATGTTACCACGATGTCACTTAAATTGTTAAATCCTAAAAACCTCGGTCCAGAATTCATGTAAACCAAACGGAACCAACCAAGGCGCCAAAAAAAATCGGAAGAACAATTATTTTTTGTTCAGATAAAAAAAATAACTGAAATTGTACAAAGTTTCTATTCTGAGAAGAACAGCATTTCTGTTATCATTTACCTATTTCTTATCAGCCGGAGCTGGCGTTTGTTGAGGTGGTTGAACAGCTTCTTTTTGTTTCTCATCTGACCCCGCCACTTGTGTTTGGTCATCTGTTGACTGATCCTCAACTTTTTCTTGTCCTTTCAGTTCTGCTTGGTTTGGTTCCTCTACTTCCATTGGTTGCACCTGTTCTGTTTGCTCAACAACTTGATTTTCACTTGAATTCAAAGCGTTATTTGATTCTTCATTATTTTGACTGGGAGGTGTATTTGGTACTTTAGATTCTAAGAAGGCAATGGCATTTTGTATATTTTTGATCGTGCTTCGTCGTAAATTTCGTATTTCTTCGACACCGCCCGAATCAATGTTATCTAATTTGAGTAATTCTCGAGTTAACATTTCATCTAAATAAATATATTCCTTGTCGGAACGGGAGTCACCTGTAAACAAGAATAGAAAATGAAAGCAATTGGAAAAACCAAACCATATAAAGGGTTCCACAATTACTAGAGAAAAACGCTTATTATTTTCAATTATGAACCCTTGGCAAAAAAAAACTCTGACACATGGGTTTATTATTTTTTTGGCAAAAAATAATAAACTTTTTTTGGGGAGGGGCAAAAAAATTGAGGGGGGGTTCCCGTGACGATTCCAAATCTGGGCCGTAGACCCTAAATTTGACATACCTACTAAATTTGAAGTATCTGGCTCTTACCATTCTCTTTATTTAGACAGGATTAATGAAAACCGCTTTAAAGCGGTAAAAACCGCCAGCAGTATATTTGATTGAACCCAAATGTTTCGAAACTGAGACCCCAAATATGACACATACAAAATTTTAAATCTCTAGCTCTTACCATTCTCCTTTTAGACAGCAATACTGAAAACCGCTAAAAGCGCAAAAATCGCCAAGGGTGTATTCGATTGCACCCAAAAGTTTCGGGGCACAATTAGAGCCCAGATGGGAGCTATATACCAAATTTCATCCAAATCGGTCTAGTGGCAAAAGTGCCCATCACGGCGTACGGCGGACAAACGGATTTTTTTATTCGATTTTTGGATTCTACGTACCTTGAAACATTAATATAAAATTTTGAGGGGGGGTAATCTTTTTTTTTCGTGACGATTCCAAAGTTTCATTATTGAAAATAATAAACCAAAATCCTCTTCTAAGTTTTTATTAAGGGTCACAAAAACAGACTTATAATTTGGAGATTCTAGACTTCACCCCACGATTTTCTTTAAAAGTCCGTTTGTTTATCTGTTCGTTTAATAACTCTCGAACGTCCTGTCGTCCCATTTTGATAAAACCTGGTATGGACATTCATAATTCCATGATTAGTTTTTGGATCCTATTTTCGGCCATTAGGGACCTCATGACGGTCCATTGTCTACAGTTCACAAAACTACTGGTATGGACCTTTTTGCGATTTTTTTTCTTTTGAAACGTTTCATTTTCACGGTCATACCTCTCATGTACGGAGGATTTTTCAATCGAATTTTTCAGCTATTTTTGAGACCTTTAATTACCTAGTCTCGGGAGGTGACGATTTTGACTCACCTTTGAATCCTTCAATTTGTTGCTTATATTTGTCTACCTCGCCTTGAACCTCTTGAATAAGTTCGAGTGGAGTTTTTGGTTTGGAAATTTTCTTCGGTGGTGGAGAGGGAGCGTGGCCACTATCTGAAACATCTTGACCTTGAGGGCCTTGCTGGTGAGGAGGTCCTTGTGGATGTTTCTGGAAGAAGAAAAAAAATCAATTGACTCACATGGAGGGTTACCACTCGACATTAATTTGTTTATGGTCTTTTTTTTACATTAAATTAGCTTTTACACCCGTACTTGGCTACGATTCTTAAATTGCTATTTTTGTTTTGAAAGGCAAATGGGTCGGGGGAGGGGGGGTTGAGTTCGTGTGTTCACCCTGTATATTGTAGCCTTTAAAATTACAGATTCGTTTCGCCCGGTGCCTTTGGAGCCATTGCTGTTCTGGGTTGGTTACTATCGAAATATTATATTGCTCGACCCCGGTTTTGAACTCGTAACTCTGGAATGAATTGTCATAAAAAAAATAATAAGGACCGGGCATTTTTTGTCACCTTTATCGCACACAATTGCATATCGGCGACAATTTAGATCCCAAAAGGGACCTATGTACATACCAACCGTCCGTCGGTGTCTTGCCCATTTAATAGATTCAAGTTTGGAAATAGGATTTCTATCCTATTTCCAGGTGCGTAGAACCGACCATCGTGAGTATTACCTGCTGTTGTTGGGTATGATGAGGCGCGTTCTGTTGAGTTTGATTTTGAGTTTTATGGTGTCCATGAGATGGTTCTTGATGTTGTTGAAACACTCGGTGAACTTTTTCAGTTGGTTGCTGCTGAGGATGTTTGGGTTTTGAAAAACCTGACCCACCAAATTGATTGGGAGATCGATAAGAAGAGGAATTTACATGTTGTACGGGGATATCAAAAGCGTCTGTTCCTGGATGTGAATGAACGTTTCCAAATGGACGATCTACTGGTACACTCGTTTGTGGGTGTGTAAAAGTCTGTTCGTAAACAGGTTCTCGATGTTCAAACACAGGTTCACGAAAACCGTGAGCATCGTACGCGCCGTGTTGATCATGATGGAAAGAAGAAGGTTCGTGATCACGGTTAACAATGGGAGTGTCTCTGCCTGCAAAAGAAACCAGAATCAGCGTCAGAAACAGTTGGCTACTTTACCTGGTTCAAAGCAATTTTAGTTTAAATTACATACAAAATAACTCATAAATGAGATTTTATTATTTTTTTGATTCACATTAAAAAAGAAAACAAGCTGGCTGGATAGTACAATACTACGGGATAGATTAAAGAACAAAATCTTCCCAGGATACTCTGAGGATGGTGTACTATCCACTGTGGACTGTGGATACATTAAAATGGTGAAATTTGTGATATCAGAAGTTCCAGATGTGTAACATATGTTTTATTTTATACAAGGTGTCCCATTTTAAGTGACCAACTCAATTTATTCCGAAACTGTTGGGGAGTCACAAAAAAATTATTCTGACCGAATGTTCATAAAAAAGAGGGGGGCGTATTATGATGACCTTGGCTGACTTGTCAAGGTTGTCCTTCAAGGTCAGATGAAGGTCAACTTCATTTTCTTAAATGAGACGACCTGAATTTTATTACATTTTCGGATTCTCCATTTAATTCTACGTTCATTTGACTATTCACTTCATGTTTTTGTTCAACTTTTTTGCGCCAAATTTTGGGAATGTTTTTTGGTCCGACATACCCGTGTGGCATATTGAATGAAAACTCTCTCGCCATTTCCTATATGATGGTTTCCTTTTTTCACTTGTTTGTTCATTTTATAAAAAAATCACTTGCAATGCATTTCAATATGCCACACGGGTATGTGAGACCAAAAAACATTCCCAAAATTGACACAAAAAAGTTCAACGAAAACGTTAAAGAATACGTAGATTTAAGTGTACGTAGATTTAAATGGGGAATCCGAAAATTTAATAAAATTCAGGTCGTCTTATTTAAGGAAATAAAGTTGACCTTTATCTGACCTTGAAGGACAACCTTAACAAGTCAGCCAAGGTCATCATAATACGTCCCCCTCTTTTTTATGAACATTCGGTCAGAATAATTTTTTTGTGACTCCAACAGTTTCGAAATAAATTGAGGTGGTCACTTAAAATGGGACACCTTGTAAGCTCAGGGTGAATTTAAATCATTTCCAACTTTTAGGGGTAGCCAGCGTTTATGGCACGTTGAAAGTTCCCATCCGATCACTAAAGTTAGGCAACGTCCATCGTGGTTGTTCCATATGGGTGTCCACGTGGTTTTGCGCCCTCGTGATGTTGCCTATTTTTCCGGGCCAACCCAGGCTGGGCGAGGTCAATGTGGGTACCTGGTTTGCAAGTTTCCAGCGAATGGAGGGTATAAGCCCCGTCTCGAATAACCAATCGATGTTAAAGAGACGTTAAGCCAAAGAAAGAAAAAAATAACTCTTAGGGGTTTGATTTCCAGTAAAAGTCTTCTTTCAGAATCGCTGTTAGTCTAGACTAACAGCGATTCTGGAAATCACTTTCTGTGTCTCAAAAAATTATCTGATCTCTTATTTTCACACTAGATGGGCATCATGTAAAGCAAATTTAAATAATCTGATCTCCTATTTTCACACTAGATGGGCATCATGTAGAGCAAGTTTAAATAATCTGATCTCTTATTTTCACACTAGATGGGCATCATGTCAAGCAAGTTTAAATAATCTGATCTCCTATTTTCACACTAGATGGGCATCATGTCAAGCAAGGTTAAATAATCTGATCTCCTATTTTCACACTAGATGGGCATCATTTAAAGCAAGTTTAAATAATCTGATCTCCTATTTTCACACTAGATGGGCATCATGTCAAGCAAGTTTCACGTTTCGCGGTCGGCTTTCTTACCTTCAACAAATATGGGTATGTGTCTCACGTTGGGCTGTTTGACAGGAGGAGGTTTGGTGGCTTCTTGAAATTGTTGTTGATTTTGGTTATTATGGATGGGCTGTTGCTGATTTTGACCTGTGAAATCAATGCAGCACATGAAAACACTTTTACAAAATACAGGGTTTTTATTGTGGTTTTCCCATTGAACACATTTCTAGATTCATGTTTTAAAAAATGGTTGATATGAGATCACCGAAACTATAAGTCCTGTTGGTTTGTTTATTTATTCTAAAATAACCCGCGAACGCCTTGTGTGATATTAATTATATTGTTCTTGTTGTAGTGGTGTTTCTTTTAAAATAAAATATTTTCCCCAAATTTACTCCCAGGTTATGAATAACGGTAGAAATAGAGTGTAATGCGGTTACCGGAAAGGTTTTGGCCTTGGCTGGAACTGTGATGGACTGCGTTCCTGTCTAGAAACGGCCATCGTGAGGACGTGAAAAAAATACAGGGTGTATCAGTTTAATGGTAACACCCGAAAAAATATTGAGTATATTCTTTTGATTTGAAATTTCGTTACAAAGTTAGGAACCATCGTCAGATCTTTAAATCCGCCATAGGGTCCTTAAAAATGATTAGTTTTAGAAAAAATATTTCCAGGCAACGAAAGGAAAGAACACTACTATAGCATTACTCTTGTCGTGCTTGGTAAGGTTCCCGAACGTCGCCAATTTATGTACTCAATGTGTACAATACGAAATTCAATTGATATAGTTTTTCGAAATGTGTCCCGTTGGTAAGGCTACTGGCTATACAGGCTGGTTCAAAAGGTTATGCAAAAAAAGAAACCACGTATAGTAGAGCTCAAATAATGGCCACTTTGCTTAATAAACCCCTATACGGAAATGGACCCAAGGTAGCTAGGGCCACCCGAAGTTGGCACTTGAAAATAGAAAAATAATAATTATTAAAAATCGAATTATTTTGCGACTGACTTCATTTTTTGCATGACGTCTCCGATTGGTACCATGCTTCTTTGGTGAGTATATTGCACTTTTTCCCCGATCAGGGGCGGAGTTATGGTCATAAAATGAAAATGCCTAAAACTTTTTGATGCGTATTTTTTAAATTGTTTTACTACAAAAAAGACCGGAATAGCTCTTGTCTAAAAACAACCGTTGAACTTTTAATATCACAAAAATTAAGCGTAGGACGATTCAAATTATGAAGTATAAATCCTGACCTGACGTTTGTTTACTGTAAATAAAAATTTGCCCAATCTGGGTCTTGAACCCCGGACTTTATCGATTTCCTGGAAATGCAAGCTTCAACACGTGTTTTCAGGTTTTTCAATTCGTAAATCATTTTCTTTTATCTGTTCAAGCGTACCTATTAGTCTTACGCGCCGAGTCTCAGCTGGTAAGTAGGTACCTTGTAAATAAACAAACAATCTGATTTCTCAGATTCTGTCGTTTTCTTTACGCGGCCAGTCGATTGTTTTTAGTTTTCATTTTGAGGAAAAATCCAATAATTTCTTTACATTTTTTTGCAAACAAAAAAAAAAGAGAACACAACTTAAAATGACCAACGTGGTGTTAACAAAATGAACACATGCAACAGATATAAGGAAAATCTTCAATCATGTAATAAATAATTGTCAAAAATTATGGCTATTCGAGAGTAACCCGTTGTTGTTATTGTAGAGAAAAATTATGGCTATTCGAGAGTAACCTGTTGCTGTTATTGTAGTGAAAAATTATGGCTATTCGGGAGTAACCTGTTGTTGTTATTGTAGTGAAAAATTATGGCTATTCGAGAGTAACCTGTTGCTGTTATTGTAGCGAAAAATTATGGCTATTCGAGAGTAACCTGTTGCTGTTATTGTAGTGAAAAATTATGGCTATTCGAGAGTAACCTGTTGCTGTTATTGTAGCGAAAAATTATGGCTATTCGGGAGTAACCTGTTGTTATTGTAGCGACCGGCAAGGGCAGGGAGTACGTCTATCAAGGATAAGTCCAAGTAGGCCAGCCTTATCCTTTGGGATAAGGATTCTGTGGGCAGCCAAATAAATGATGGACATCGAAAGTAAACTCTCCCGTACTCTCAGAGATTGGTGTTTGCGTCTCCAGTGGACTTGGTCCGGCATCACCACAATCACTTGTCAATTCTACCAAATATCTTACCTTGGGGGGCTTGGTTTTCATTGTTGGCACCTTCACTCGGGTTCGCCATATCTGGACCATTATTATGTTTGGGTTGAATTTCAATTTTGGAAACAAATCGTTGACCATCTTCATTTGAATGTGGGGGAGCCGATTGAGCTCGAGAGCCACGTTGATCTTTACTTTCATTCATTTTGAGTCCGCTTGATGATTTGGGCTCAACTAAAGGTACCGTATTTCTTAAACCATGATTTTGTAAATTACCTAAAATAACAAACAAGGGAGAGAAAAAAGGTTGGTCGGGTTCAAAATTTAATTATTTTGAGCCCCAAATATAGGGGCATTGAAAAGTAGTGGTCGCGTGGGAATTAAATTACCCGCCATTTTTTTGAATGCTTTTCCAAAATCCCACCACTTTTAATCCCATGATATCCTTAATATTTTTCCCCTTTTTAATCACTTTCAAAAAGTGTCGTGCTCAAGTAACACAAAAGGGGCGGACGGAGAGAGATATCAAATTGCAAGCCGCAAATGAGAAAAANGTGTTTCAAAAGGTTATGCAAAAAAAGAAACCACGTATAGTAGAGCTCAAATAATGGCCACTTTGCTTAATAAACCCCTATACGGAAATGGACCCAAGGTAGCTAGGGCCACCCGAAGTTGGCACTTGAAAATAGAAAAATAATAATTATTAAAAATCGAATTATTTTGCGACTGACTTCATTTTTTGCATGACGTCTCCGATTGGTACCATGCTTCTTTGGTGAGTATATTGCACTTTTTCCCCGATCAGGGGCGGAGTTATGGTCATAAAATGAAAATGCCTTTTTGATGCGTATTTTTTAAATTGTTTTGCTACAAAAAAGACCGGAATAGCTCTTGTCTAAAAACAACCGTTGACCTTTTAATATCACAAAAATTAAGCGTAGGACGATTCAAATTATGAAGTATAAATCCTGACCTGACGTTTGTTTACTGCAAAATAAAAATTTGCCCAATCTGGGTCTCGAACCCCGGACTTTATAGATTTCCTGGAAATGCAAGATTCAACACGTGTTTTCAGGTTTTTCAATTCGTAAATCATTTTCTTTTATCTGTTCAAGCGTACCTATTAGTCTTACGCGCCGAGTCTCAGCTGGTAAGTAGGTACCTTGTAAATAAACAAACAATCTGATTTCTCAGATTCTGTCGTTTTCTTTACGCGGCCAGTCGATTGATTGTTTTTAGTTTTAATTTTGAGGAAAAATCCAATAATTTCTTTACATTTTTTTGCATACAAAAAGAAAAGACAACTTAAAATGACCAACGTGGTGAAAACAAAATGAACACATGCAACAGATAAAGGAAAATCTTCAATCATGTAATAAATAATTGTCAAAATTTATAGCTATTCGAGAGTAACCCGTTGTTGTTATTGTAGTGAAAAATTATGGCTATTCGAGAGTAACCTGTTGTTGTTATTGTAGCGAAAAATTATGGCTATTCGAGAGTAACCCCTTGTTGTTATTGTAGTAAAAAATTATGGCTATTCGAGAGTAACCTGTTGTTGTTATTGTAGTGAAAAATTATGGCTATTCGAGAGTAACCTGTTGTTGTTATTGTAGTGAAAATTTATGGCTATTCGGGAGTAACCTGTTGTTATCGTAGCGACCGGCAAGGGCAGGGAGTATGTCTATCAAGGATAAGTCCAAGAAGGCCAGCCTTATCCTTTGGGATAAGGATTCTGTGGGCAGCCAAATAAATGATGGACATCGAAATTAAACTCTCCCGTACTCTCAGAGATTGGTGTTTGCGTGTCCAGTGGACTTAGTCCGGCATCACCACAATCACTTGTCAATTCTACCAAATATCTTACCTTGGGGGGCTTGGTTTTCATTGTTGGCACCTTCACTCGGGTTCGCCATATCTGAACCATTATTATGTTTGGGTTGAATTTCAATTTTGGAAACAAATCGTTGACCATCTTCATTTGAATGTGGGGGAGCCGATTGAGCTCGAGAGCCACGTTGATCTTTACTTTCATTCATTTTGAGTCCGCTTGATGATTTGGGCTCAACTAAAGGTACCGTATTTCTTAAACCATGATTTTGTAAATTACCTAAAATAACAAACAAGGGAGAGAAAAAAGGTTGGTCGGGTTCAAAATTTAATTATTTTGAGCCCCAAATATAGGGGCATTGAAAAGTAGTGGTCGCGTGGGAATTAAATTACCCGCCATTTTTTTGAATGCTTTTCCAAAATCCCACCACTTTTAATCCCATGATATCCTTAATATTTTTCCCCTTTTTAATCACTTTCAAAAAGTGTCGTGCTCAAGTAACACAAAAGGGGCGGACGGAGAGATATTGCAAATTGCAAGCCGCAAATGAGAAAAATCCCGCGTGTCCGAAAATCCCTCGTTTTTTGTCCTGGATTCCCTCTCAGGTGCCGCTTTCGATTTTTATGTTTTGTACCAGTAGTTATAAGTTCTGTTACTTAGGTGGTCCAATAGAGCAAAAAACTAGCCAAATTCTATGAACATAATAGTCCACACCAAGTTTCATCAAAATCGGACAAAGTGTTTGGGATGTATCTTGGACAAACCAAAAAGGCAAACCTAACCATATGAAAAAAGCCCGTTTTGTTGAATGTTTCAAAAGAGTTAAGTTTTTCCTACAATAATACTGGCGAGAATAAAAAGTGACATTTGAGTCGTTGTTTAGTTTAAATCAGCCAGCCTGTGGCCATTGACTAGGGATGGGCTTGTCATCCACGAGTTGAACATCTTTTTTAAGAGTTTTTCTTGTTGACTGATAAAGATAACAAAATGAGAAATATGTTTCCGATTGTTTGTTGTTTACTGAAGGAAAATGTTGTTTTATTCTGGTGACGATTGATTGTGATGTCTTTTTAATGTACGAGTATTCGCCGAAGTTGGGGACATTTATTTGGTAAATGCCCTTTTTATCAATTGTCCTTAATATTTTTCCCCTTTTTAATCACGTTTCTTGACGAATACTTTAAACGTCTTTAATGGTGTGGACTATTATGTTCATAGAAGTTTTATTATGTCTTTTTGATCAAATAAGGCGATTTTGAAAATTGTCACTCGATGCGAGTCGAGATCGAGGGTTGACTCATTAAGTCAACTCATATTTGTGAGTCGAGTCAGGTCTAAGTGAGTCGAAAATCCCATCCCATCCCTAGTACGGACCCTGTTATTACTATCTATCTAAGTTCGTCTACTTTCTGTACCCACAGAAAATACATGTCTCTCAAGGTGGCATCTGCCAAAATATGTCTCTCAAGGTGGCATCTGCCAAAATATGTCTCTTAAGGTGGCATCTGCCAAAATAAGTCCACAAAGTTCCAAATTCCGATTAGTCATTACTTAGTTTTACAGTTACAAAACTGGTATCAGCCAGCGTCTATGGTGCGTTGAATACACCAGTTCTGTTAGATCACTGAAGTTAAGCAACGTCCAACAAGGTTTTACCAATTTGGTGTCCATGTAGGTTCGCGCCCTGTCTACATTTCCGTCCCAACCCAGGTCTAGCTGGTTTGTAAGTTTCCAGCGAATGGAGGGTAAAACCTCCGTCTCGAATGACGAATAGATGTTCAAGAAACGTCAGGCCAAAAAAACTGAGATCGTGTAAAACATTTTTTAGTCCACATTGAAAGGTCATCCACCTAAAACACTTAACGAAAACTAACAAATCTTTCACGTTTCTCACCTATTTTATCACGTTTATGTTCCTCGTTAGTATTCTGTTCTCCACCACTGGTTGCTGCAGTATTATTATCTGACGTATTTCTTTCTTCTGGATTCGACACTGTCGATTCTTTTCTAGTATTAAATACAGTAGGTTCTTCACCACCGGGGAATCCTCTTAATTGATCGGCTAAATCCGGATGTCGTCGTGCTAGATCGTCAAGATGTGTTCGTATATCGGATCTACCTCTCAATCTATCTGTATCTTCGTCAAAAGGAAAACCAGTCTGAAAGCAAAAAAGAAAAATGAGAATTAATTCATTAGAATAACTCTGCCAATGTGACACATGGGTTTAAAATTTAAATGGCTCAAAAAATTACATCCTGTCCAACTTTTTTTATATTTTACGTTTGAAGCTACGTAGAATCCAAAAATTGAATAATGTTTCGTCCGTCATGCACCGCACACCGTTTGCGGCCCTTTTGCAACGTTAATTACATTTTGAAGAGTTTTCCCGTGGTCAATTCATTATAGAAAATAATAAACCAAAAGGAAAAAATCGAGCTCTACTGAAAGGGAGTGATCTTCTAAAAACGACGTTTTATATCGGTACAATAACACAGCTTAAACAGTATGAGATAGGTCAAATAAACTGTGTCAGCTATATTTGAAAACAAAACAGAGAATTATTTTGGCAAAAAGGATTTCTACAGCTGAAAGGGACTGCATACAAAATATCGAGCACCACCTAGGTAAATATTTAAATATCAAAAAATTGACTATTTTTGACCGAACGAAGGTATAGTTTTAAATGGAGGATTTTGCCTTTATTAGAAAATTTCGACGATTCGTTTTTGTACCCTACTGAGTCACTCATGGCTGTATGGTGGCCATCAACTTCATAAAATTTCGACAGATTCGTACCCTATCGAGTCACCTATGGCCTTATGGTGGCCATCAACGTGTTAACTAAATACTCGTTAATTGAATAATCTATAATTTTCTAGTCCTTTCCTCTCTAACCTTTTATCATAACGAATAGAACAGAAAGTGGGAAAACTCTCTGAATTTAACGAATGATGCGGTGTGGCAGTGAAACTCTAGGCCTAGTGATATCAGCCTGTATGGGAGAAACATTGCATAGGGCAGAGGTTTCCAAGGGGGGGGGCGCGTGTTTTTCAGCAACACATTTGCGTTTTGAATGAGATAGCATTCAGCAACACCCATACCCATTCATAATTGACAATGTAAAGGGGAGGGGGGCATGGGAGGCTTTCATTTCAAGAAAAGGGGACGCGGTACCAAAAATTTGGGAATTCCTGGCATAGAGTGTTCAGTTCTTTATTCTACAGTTAAACGCCCTCTAGCGGCGACTCACATGTAACTACATGAGTTTCCCTACTAAAGCTTCATTCTATCAGGGCAATCCAACACGCATGATACTAAAAGGATAAGGTATGTTCTTGCGCAGAAATGCTGACGTCTTGAGTACCATATTTTTTATGCTTACTTAAGGAAAGCATAAAAGTACAAATAAATAAAAGTGAGATGTACCTAGTAATGATGCCCACAAAAAAATGTGACATAAAAACACAAAAAAGTATACCATTACATTTTTTACATGGATGACGTCATACAGAGAACTAGATGAAGTTAGGGCAACAGAGTATCCTACCTTGTCTCTTCTAAGTATCATGTCCAACACGGATGGGATTAATGATTTATTGACAACCAAACAAAAACAATTTTATTATTCTACAAATCAGTCGAATTGGTTATTCTCATTGAGGACGGACCATACAAGGATCGGTAACCACTTCAACTGAAAGTACAAGGCCGACCTGAGTAGACAACAATAACAATTGTTGTTTCTTACGAAACTGGCTTATTATGCATTGCCAATTCTAGGTGTTTTCATTTACGACTACCATCATGGTATTTGAAGGTAAGCACTATGAGATTGCAGCTCCCAATCAGGGCCTTAAGCTTCACCCAGACCCCCCCCCCCCCCCCNNCCCCCCCCCGACAAACTAACTCATGGGTTTACCAGTACTTATGTGAACTCGAAACCTCACTCATTTAAAATTTCCACTATATGGCTAAGGGTGACGAAAAACTGGGAGCCCCGCTCTTAAGGGCAATCATCAAGCTCATGGAGTATATATAAATTACACACGTGATAGCCAAGAGAATTTTTTCAAAAAGGGCTAAATTATTTCGTGCGGTATACTGCTAGAACAAGCGCCAGTATATGCGGAAGAACGATCTAAAGCCATAATAACCGGCTAAAACGGAATTCGGTGCATTACTAAGGCAGACGTGGTCAGAAGTAGAGCCAATAGAATTCAATAAAACAAAAACATCCGGGCAAAGGTTTTATACTTAAAAAAACACCGGATACGGTGTCTACACTTCGTATTTTGGCTTTAATACGTCATTCCACTGGTGGGCTTGTTTCAACAGAAAGTATAGAAGTATACACTGTACTGACCTAATTTTTGGTTCCTTTTCCCATGGCTATCACGGACCAAAGCCCACTGTCTGAAAGAATCTAATTAAAAATGAAACTCACTACCGCAACATCTGGAAAAGACTAACGTACCCTGATCTTCCCTCAAACTGGTGAAGGAATCTAATTAAAAATGAAACTCACTACCGCAACATCTGGAAAACACTGACGTAAACCCTGATCTTCCCTCAGAGGAAACTGGTGAAAGAATCTAATTAAAAATGAAACTCACTACCGCAACATCTGGAAAACACTGACGTAAACCCTGATCTTCCCTCAGAGGAAACTGGTGAAAGAATCTAATTAAAAATGAAACTCACTACCGCAACATCTGGAAAACACTGACGTAAACCCTGATCTTCCCTCAGAGGAAACTGGTGAAAGAATCTAATTAA
>CM022883.1:16704162-16870333 GCA_012654025.1 Pachypsylla venusta
AACCTCTCTGGGGGGGGGGACGTTCATCTTAACGCTTATATTGATAAAATAAACAAACTTGCACTGGACTTTTTTCATGTTGGTACAACTATGTCTCCTTCAGTTCAATATATTCAAATAGTTCAATAAATACGGAAGGAAAAGTTTTTTTTCGAAATAAAATTAATTAATTTCCCACCCCTAAAACGTTCAAAAAGATTTTTTAAATTATATTAAACCACACTTTAAGTTTGTAACTTGCTCCAAAAAAAATTAATAGTACCCGTCTGGTACCCAACTATGTCCCCAATTCGTAAATTCTAGAACACGGTGGGTTAGAGGTTGGTGATCTAAAGATTTTACTCAAGAGATTCTGATCCTTGGAACTCTCCCGGGATGAATGAGAATGTAAACTGTGAAATGGAAGAGAAAACAGGCGCTCACATTCTCTATGAATGTGAGAGCTGAAGAATAAAGATCTTTGGAGAAAAAATATCTTGAAAATCACACAACCTCGACTTACAGCCAGAAACATGGTCCTTTTCACAACGGAGACGAAGATTTGGACTGAATAAGACGGAGAAAAAAAAAAAAACAATTTCCAACCAACTGTAGTTGAAATTTTTTTGAGGTCTCCGCACCCAATAAGATGTTAAAGCACTGCTGGAAGTGCCAAACTGACTCATTAAGTTTGAACGTTAACAACTTACCACACTGTCAACATGATCCTGTGGTGAGCCTACTTCCAGGTTGACTGGAATAGCAAATTCATTTGGTCTTAGAACCACTGGGTTCTCCATATTGATCAAGTCGGTTCTATGTTCAGAGGGGTAATTTGTACAACACTGGGACTGAGCAATATGTCAAAGAATTTTTTTTTTTTTCTAGGTTGAAAAGAGTGTACTATATGTAACTTTCAAGTGCATATAATTTTAATTAGTTTTAAAAATCTGTCAAAAACAAGTTCTGATTGCATATAAAGGATTCCGTAAATCAATCTATCATGCCAGAATTGTTTCCGATGCTAGCCAGATGTATGAGACTGCAGCTCTAAATTAAAAACTTTGCTATCCAGGTGTATGAGAATGTAAGCTCTTAAATTACAAACTTTGCTAGCCAGATGTATGAGACTACAGCTCTAAATTACAAACTTTGCTATCCAGATGTATGAGAATGCAAGCTCTTAAATTACAAACTTTGCTAGCCAGATGTATGAGACTACAGCTCTAAATTACAAACTTTGCTAGCCAGATGTATGAGACTGCAGCTCTAAATTACAAACTTTGCTATCCAGGTGTATGAGAATGCAAGCTCTTAAATTACAAACTTTGCTAGCCAGATGTATGAGACTACAGCTCTAAATTACAAACTTTGCTATCCAGATGTATGAGAATGCAAGCTCTAAAATTACAAACTTTGCTAGTCAGGTGTATGAGACTGCAGCTCTAAAAATTACAAACTTTGCTAGTCAGATGTATGGGACTACAGCTCTAAAATTACAAACTTTGCTAGCCAGGTGTATGAGACTGCAGCTCTAAAATTAGAAATTTTGCTAGTCAGATGTATGAGACTGCAGCTCTAAAATTACAAACTTTGCTATCCAGGTGTATGAGACTGCAGCTCTAAAATTAGAAACTTTGCTAGCCAGGTGTATGAGACTGCAGCTCTAAAATTACAAACTTTGCTAGCCAGATGTATGAGACTGCAGCTCTAAAATTAGAAACTTTGCTAGCCAGGTGTATGAGAGTGCAGCTCTGAAATTACAAACTTTGCTAGCCAGATGTATGAGACTGGAGCTCTAGAATTACAAACTTTGCTATCCAGGTGTATGAGACTACAGCTCTAAAATTACAAACTTGAAATTTGGAACTGTTTTCTTTTAGCATAGAATATGGACGCGAGGTACCGTCAAAAATGATTCTTGTTAGGAATTCTTTGTCCAATTTTTTTTTCAGAAACTAAAGAATATAACAAAAAATTGGAGCCCACACAAATAGCGACTTGGATCCTACAAAAAATATAAAGTTTGTTATTTTTTCGGTTTCTCTCTAATTTATGGCCGGTATTACCACCGAAAACTGGAAATTACAAGCAGCACCTCGGGACGAGCTGGTTAATTATAAACTGATTTCAGATTATTATTATTTTACAAAAACATGAGAAAGTTTCTAAAAATATCATTTAAAAAATCAATACGCAATATTGAGAGTAGGTTCGGATCACTAAAACGTATCTTTATATATTTTTTAAAAAACCGACGTAATTAGCTCATTTGATTAAGTTAGTATGGGGGTTTCTTAGGGTCGCCGGTTCGAGCCCACAGCAAAGAATTATTCCTAAAAAATTGATTATTTCTATCATTGTGAGAAAGTGCCTTGAAAATATAATTCTTATCTTTTTAAAAACGGCATAGGAAAGATAAAGTATTTTTTTTTTTTTCGACTAATAACAAAACCTTAAATTTTGTACACAATTTTCTTTAAAAAAATTAAAAAATAAAAAATTGACAATATTAAAAAAAATCGACTTTATCAATTTTAATTTGCCATTTAAAAAATAAAAATAAAAAACCTATATTAAATTAATAGAAACACTTCTGAGAAGAAAATTAAGCGACAAAACGTTCCACAAATTAGAAATGAATAGAAAATAGAGACTAAACAAATGAATAGAAAATAGAGACTAAACAATAAGAACGAGCGAGCGGAGGGACAAACAATTATCAAATTGAATATGGTGGCGAAGCGAGTCAAGTGACGTCATTGTTATTACTCGAGAAACATCCATCCTATCCTACATGAATTTCTTTTTGGTTAAATAAATAAGATTATGAGCAAATAATCATTTGAATAATTAGTTGATTAGTCACCATTTTATTATTAAGAAGAAACAAACATGAACAATTTTGCTATTTGCCAAAATAACAAATAAAGGGTGTGCCATCATCATTTGTCAGAAGTACCAAATGTATGAGAGTTATGACACTGCTGCACCTCTCCATAAGATGTTGTTTGCACGAGAAGGGACCGAAAAGTAACTAGAATTTCGTTTTAACTTTTTTATTTATCAATTAATTTTACAATTTTTTATCACCTTTGCTCCATTGACGGAAATGCACATGCCCAATCTTTTCTTCAATTGTTCAAAAGTTTTTAATTTCACTAATTGGGATGTCCTAAGGCCTTCGTGCAATTAAATTCACCTTCTTCCAAGTCGCAAAACGTTCCCATTCATGTCTATTTTGAGTCGGTCATTTCCCTCTGAAAACCAGCCACAGACCGATTGTAATACTTAACGGAACTTTCCCATACGCTGTTTACAAGTATTATCGTTATCGCGTCCGTTTTCGACATTAGAGAATAAGGTTTCACAGATGGACGTTGCTTCCAGCAGTCGTTCATCTCATGCTTTCGCAACTCGCGAACCGATGCACTCACAGCAGCCAAACTTCATATACAGACTCAGGGGAATTCGCCCTAACGAAGCCCTCGCCGAACAATATGTTCTCCCACTCAGCCTCCTCATCACATCCGCATTCCCCTTAATAATGGGCCCCCTCGTACATCTTATCGTGGAGGCTAATAGTTGACAAACAACGAAAGATAAAGAGTTGCCTCATCACATCCGCATTCCCCTTAATAATGGCCCCCCTCGTACATCTTATCGTGGAGGCTAATAGTTGACAAACAACGAAAGATAAAGAGTTGCAATTGAGATTTGATAGGAAATGATTGACCAAGCCTTGGCTTTTCGTTTGGGTTACTTCCTTAGGAATAATTTATGACAAATTGACAAGCAGAGCGATACAATACTCTATTAAATATCAAAGAGGAAGTAATATAAAATGGAAACAGCAAAAGGTACGTAGGTGTAACGCTTACACCAATTTATAATGCACAATGAGAAGTTGACTGACTATACCTACTCCGTGCAAAAATCTGTGGGCAAATGTAATGCACGAGAAGAAACCAAACTTTGGAGAGTAGGACGGTGCAGGGCACATGCTATGGCTATGATGTAAAGAGTCAGTGGTTGTCAAACACATCACTCTGAGTGGGCGATCATAACGTAATGTAATGCAAGAGAAGAAACCAAACTTTGGAGAGTAGGATGGTGCAGGGCACATGCTATGGCTATGATGTAAAAAGTCAGTGGTTGTCAAACACATCACTCTGGGTGAGCGATCATAGCGTAATGTAATGCAAGAGAAGAAACCAAACTTTGGAGAGTAGGATGGTGCAGGGCACATGCTATGGCTATGACGTAAAGAGTCAGGGGTTGTCAAACACACTCGGCATGGGCCGAGCGAAACTAATACAAGTACCATAAAATGAAAATAAAACGACTGTGAGAAGTTACTTCAGGGGTTCAGGGTGACGGTCTCATGCGACACGGGCCGAGCGAAACTAATACAAATACCATAAAATGAAAATAAAACGACTGTGAGAAGTTACTTCAGGGGTTTCAGGGTGACGGTCTCATGCGTCATGGGCCGAGCGAAACTAATACAAGTACCATAAAATGAAAATATAGGAACTGTGAGAAGTTACTTCAGGGTGACGGTCTCATGCGTCATGGGCCGAGCGAAACTAATACAAGTACCATAACATGAAAATATAGGGACTGTGAGAAGTTACTTCAGGGTGACGGTCTCATGCGTCATGGGCCGAGCGAAACTAATACAAGTACCATAAAATGAAAATAAAACGACTGTGAGAAGTTACTTCAGGGTGACGGTCTCATGCGTCATGGGCCGAGCGAAACTAATACAAGTACCATAANTTGTTGAAATAGATTTTGATTTTTGGGAGTAAGATGTTCGTGAACATAAATTTTGTTTTTCCATATTTGTTTTATTTTTGCTTCATTTACCCATTCATCTCTTGTTCTACTGTTCCGTAATCTGACTACTATTGGACGGGGCATATTTTTGTTTTTAGAGGGGACCCTGTGACACTTTTGTATATCATTTATACTATTTTGGATACCCAGTTTTTCTCCAATATTTTGAACTACATCAAAACATTTTTCATCCTTTTCCTCTTTAACCCCTCTTATTATAATGTTATCCATGTAACTTCGCTGTTGTAAATCATCAACCATATCTTCTAGTTTCTCAATCTTTGTATTCATAGTTTCCATTTTGATTTCATATTTTTTTATTTTAATATCTTGTTTTTCGATTTTTTCCTGACTGTCTTCTAATTTAGTCATAACTTTTTGAAAATTATCTTCCAGTATCTCATATTTAGTCAGGATCTCTTCTAAGAGTTCTCGGTCTGTTTTTTTGTTTAAATTGTCCATTTCCTTGATTTTACTTTTTGTTGGTGGATTTTTAGTTTCAGTTTTTGTTTCCCTTTCTCCTTTTTTACTTTTTGTTTTTACATTGTAAGGCATTTTTTACAAAGTATTTAAGAATTATATATTTCTTCTAAAATTTTATATATTTTTAGATTATTTTCAAGAGAAAAAATTTTCGTGCTTAAATTGTAGTGTCTATTAGGAGTACTCTTAAATTGTAGTGTCTATTTGGAGAGTGAGAACCTTTGGGCCATTAATATCCTTTCTTACTTCTTTGCTTCCGTCACATATTTCTGTAGCCCATGTTTAACTACCCATGAAATAAATCTATCCGGACAATTCTTAACGTATTTTCCTTTCCTACGTCTTTGCATCCGTCACTTATTTAATCCTCCATAACGTATTTTCCTTTCCTACGTCTTTGCATCCGTCACTTATTTAATCCTCCATAACATATTTTCCTTTCCTACGTCTTTGCCTCCGTCACATATTTCTATAGCCCATGTTTAACTACCCATGAAATAAATCTATCCGGACAATTCTTAAAGTATTTTCCTTTCCTACGTCTTTGCATCCGTCACTTATTTAATCCTCCATAACATATTTTCCATTCCTACGTATTTGCCTCCGTCACTTATTTTATCCTTCATAACATATTTTCCTTTTCTGCGTCTTTGCCTCCGTCACTTATTTAATCCTCAATGTATTTTCCTTTCCTGCGTCTTTGCCTCTCCTTCACTTATTTAATCCTCCATAACGTATTCTCCTTTCCTACGTCTTTGCCTCCATCACTTATTTAATACTGCATAACATATTTTCCTTTCCTAGGTCTTTGCCTCCGTCACTTATTTAATCCTCTATAACATAATTTCCTTTCCTACGTCTTTGCCTCCGTCACTTATTTAATCCTCCATAACAAATTTTCCTTTCCTACGTCTTTGCCTCCGTCACTTATTTAATCCTCCATAACGTATTTTCCTTTCCTACGTCTTTGCCTCCGTCACTTATTTAATCCTCCATAACATATTTCCCTTTCCTACGTCTTTGCCTCCGTCACTTATTTAATCCTCCGTAACAAATTTTCCTTTCCTACGTCTTTGCCTCCGTCATTTATTTAATCCTCCATAACATATTTTCCTTTCCTACGTCTTTGCCTCCGTCACTTATTTAATCCTCCATAACATATTTTCCTTTCCTACATCTTTGCCTCCGTCACTTATTTAATCCTCCACTGGGTTTTTAGTTCAGTAAAACGTATAGCAGAATCAATGTTCACAATATTGCAGCAGAGTGTTATTGGGTGGGGCAGGGGCGGGGGCATGTCGGGTACTGGTAGACGGGGACATGGCAGGGGCAAGTTGACTGAACGCCGCGTCGTGCCGCACATTGTATTTTGTTTTGGCAGCATATCAATGTTTTTTTTTTCCTCTTATTGTATTTGGGTTGGGTTGTACTAATGTAAAAGGAATTCTCTGTAATATAACTTATATTAACCTATGGGGAAACATAGAACATTTGTACGTGAAAAATCTTATCTTATGATTATCATTACTTATAACAATAATAAATTATACTTATAAAATGCAAAGCCCAGTTGGTACTGACTGACTGATAATCAACGTAGCTCCACGATGGCTTAACCTAGACCCTAGACACTTGAAACTTGGCAAAGAGATCCCTTTTAGTATGAAGTGTGTAATAAGAAAGGAAAAAATAGAAAGTTCAAGTGGGAGCAAGTTACCGCCAAAAATGACGCTTTTTAGCGGGTCTTTTTGCAATTTTTTCTGGGCAAACTAGAGGTAACGAAAAATGACCGAGAATGCCCCCTCCCCAAAAATATATATATATATATANGGACCCCATAAAAAATATAAAATTTTAAATGTTTCTCCCCGATTTATGGACGGTTTTCACCACTGAAAAATCGGAACAGTATGAGCGAGAGAAATGAACTTCGATACAAATGTGCTCCGCAGTATAAAAAGTAATATCGTTGAGTAAAATATTAAATTTGCAAAATAGGAGCCGTGTTCATCACTCTGGGAGTTGGTGGTTCCACCAAAAATCAAAACTTGAGAAGCTTTAATGCCGCCATCTCCTTTGTTGAATTGCGTAACCGTAGCGAAGCACGGGAAAACTGCTAGTAACACTAACACATAATTAACTAACTAAATGGAATCGGTCACGTAATATGTAAGGTTCGAGTATAATAGATTGTAATATAATGTTAGGTGTTTGGAAGGGCATCCATCCAGCCTTCAAAACTAAATGGAATCGGTCGCGTAATATGTAAGGTTCGAGTATAATAGATTGTAATATAATGTTAGGTGTTTGGAAGGGCATCCATCCAGCCTTCAAAACTAAATGGAATCGGTCGCGTAATATGTAAGGTTCGAGTATAATAGATTGTAATATAATGTTAGGTGTTTGGAAGGGCATCCATCCAGCCTTCAAAACTAAATGGAATCGGTCGCGTAATATGTAAGGTTCGAGTATAATNGTTTCAGAACAAATCAACTAGTTCCACGGATTTGGTATGGTTGGCCGCGCTTACTTGATTTGTTTTCTTTCTTTCTGTGTGTGTTTTGATGTTTGCTTACTTCAGATTGTTTCAGAACAAATCTACTACTTCCCTAGATTTGGTTTGGTTGGCCGCGCTTACTTGATTTGTTTTCTTCCTTTTTGTGTGTGTTTTAATATTGGCTTACTTCTGATTGTTTCAGAACAAATCAACTACTTCCCTAGATTTGGTTTGGTTGGCCGCGCTTACTTGATTTGTTTTCTTCCTATTTGTGTGTGTTTTAATGTTGGCTTACTTCTGATTGTTTCAGAACAAATCAACTACTTCCCTAGATTTGGTTTGGTTGGCCGCGCTTACTTGATTTGTTTTCTTCCTTTTTGTGTGTGTTTTGATGTTGGCTTACTGCAGATTGTTTCAGAACAAATCAACTACTTCCCTGAATTTGGTATGGTTGGCCGCGCTTACTTGATTTGTTTTCTTCCTTTTTGTGTGTGTTTTAATGTTGGCGTACTTTTGATTGTTTCAGAATAAATCAACTACTTCCCTGGATTTGATTTGGTTGGCCGCGCTTACTTGATTTGTTTTCTTTCTTTCTGTGTGTGTTTTGATGTTGGCTTACTTCAGATTGTTTCAGAACAAATCAACTACTTCCCTGGATTTGGTTTGGTTGGCCGCGCTTACTTGATTTGTTTTCTTTCTTTTTGTGTGTGTTTTAATGTTGGCTTACTTCTGATTATTTGAAGTTCCAGTCCCACGCTTTTTGTCATACATTTTCTATTACTTCCGAGAAGACCCACGTAATCCCGTGTTCTCAAAAAAACTCACAACTACAATATATTACAAAAAGATTTAATTTTGGAGTAACCTTGCCCCGTATTCATACCACTGATGAAATAAGACTTGGAAGCTTTGCCCGTCACGCTCCATATTTTGTTCTCCTCAAATGGCGAGGAATTGAATAAGTCATACACTTTTTTTTTATTTTTTATAAAAGTTATGCCCCGGAACCGCTTTCGCATTACATCAGGGCACTCCTTTTTACGAGGATGACATTGCGGAAACGAGAAAATTCGATCAGAAATTTTTCGCTCCGAGCGGGATTCGCACCCACAACCTTGGGATCAAGAGTCAATGCTCTTAACAACTCGGCCAAGGAGATCGACAACGCCTGTTGTCAGGCGTTTAGTGTTATGGATTCATTAAAAGGCTATTCAAAACCTACCCTCCTGCAAATTGACTAGCCATTTCAAAGATCAATGTGTTATACATGTGCAGACGAAATAAAATATTCGGACATGTGGGTACCTTACACTGCCTTTAAAAATCTCTGTTTCAAAACATTCAAGCCAATGATGGGAAGTCATTGGCAAATTGCAGTAGGAAAGGCATCTATCTTTTAAGAAACACTAACTTCAAACCAATGATGGGAAGTCATCGGCAAATTGCATTAGGAAGGGCATCCAGCTTTTAAAAAACACTAACTTCAAACCAATGATGGGAAGTCATCGGCAAATTGCAGTAGGAAGGGCATCCAGCTTTTAAAAAAATACGAACTTCAAACCAAAGACGGGAAGTCATCGGCAAATTGCAGTAGGAAGGGCACCCAGCTTTTAAAAAACACTAACTTTAAACCAAAGATGGGAAGTCATCAGCAAATTGCAGTAAGAAGGGCATCCAGCTTTTAAAAAACACTAACTTTAAACCAAAGATGGGAAGTCATCAGCAAATTGCAGTAGGAAGGGCATCCAGCTTTTAAAAAACACTAACTTCAAATGAGAAGTAATCTAGGAATACCGTGCCAGAAAAAGATACATCTAAAGAGGGTAGGCACTGAAAAGAAAGTTGTGGCATGATAGAATTAGCTAGGATATAAAAATATTTCCCAAAATGCAGATCACACTAAAAACCATGTACTTGAATGCAAACCTTACCAAACTGTTTTGGAATAATACAATATTAAAGCTAAAGTGATGCTTTTAGGGACTGTGTCAGTCTTAAATGTAGTCAAAAAAAATTAAAACCAACCATGACTAGCCTAACATACTTCGGACAAATACGCCCCTCGAAGTACAACTTTGGGAAACCATGTGGTGATACCACACGCATCAAGACTGACAGACTCAGTTTCATTAAGAAGTCCTTTTATGGAATTGAGATCTTAGGATTAGGTACCAAACCTTTCCATCCACGAGTACCAAAAGAGAAAGGTAAGGATATCAATAGCAAACGATACAACAAGTTGAATACATCAAGTTGAATACAACAAGAATACATCAGTTCCCTGCAGATTACTGAATTTAAGTAACGTTGGGCGTGGTATGTATTCGGATGGGAGCCTGTCCGGGGACACCTCGTATACTTGGCTATATGGAAGAATGTAAATTGTACGACAAAGGAATGAAAAGAAATAATTGAAAAACTCTGCAAATGTGAAAAATGCATTGATTATTTTACTGGCTTAAAAAAATCCGGCATCTCTCTGATGTCATTTTCAGAACTTGAATCTGCGTTCTGAAACCGAACATTCAATTTCCCCCACAATTTTCACCCATATAGCCTATCCTAAATGCATTACGTTCTGTCTGAATTAATAATTGGTTTATTATTTTCAATAATGAACATTTGAACGCCACGAAAAAAAGATATATTACGTTTGAATGTACTTAGAATCTAAAAACGAATAAAATAATTCGTTCGAGCGCCGCGCCACTCGCCGTGATGGGCACTTTTGCCACTTCGCGTTGACCGTTTTGGATCAAATTTGGTTTTGGTATATATATATAAGTTCCGTTTGGGGTCTAACCGTGTCCCGAATATACCGTCGGCGTTTTTTCCTGTTTTTAGCTGTTTTCATTAATACAACAAAGAGGATAGTAAGTGCTAGACTTGAAATTTGGCACAAGGTAGGTCCCGTTTGGGGTCTCACTGTGCGCCAAAACTTCTCTTTAATGTGACTCATATATACATACAGGGTGCGGCAATTAGTATTTTCACATTTGAAAGAGCTGACAAATAAAAACGAAATGAGATATTTGAAAAATGATTTTGTATTCTGTAAGCTAGTTTTTTTCCATCTATGTTTTGTAAATAATGTCGTCCAAATGACGGCCTTGGCGAGTGATGCACTTTTGGGAGTCTTTCACGGAAGTTTTCTATGACTCTCGTCATCATATCCGCATCAATTTGGATGATTTCTTCCAGAATTGCCTTCTTCAACTCTTCAAGGGTCCCAGGGCGATGTTTGAAGACCTCAACCTTAAGGTAACCACACAGGAAGAAGTCCTGCGGAATCTCACAAGAACGATTGGCTGCATGGGTAGCCCCATACAGCCTAAAGCTGATAATTTGGTCCTAAAGTTGTGAACTCAACTCTAATTTGTTTTTCGATCAGGAACTGGATCCGTGGAGTGCAAACCATATCTAGTCCGGAACGCCCTCTGAGTGGCTATAATGGTTCACTTTAAAAATAAAAAAACTTGACAACGAACGCACGATGCACGCTGGACCAAACCAATGTGACAACTAAAAACTAGATGACATGTCGTGTTGAATATCACAAACCCCTCGCTCCTCCCACTATCACCCCCTCCCACAATTCTTTGAAAAGTGGAAATACTAATTGCCGCACCCTGTACTAAATTTACTAGGGTTATATATTAAATTTCAGTATGGAGCCCTGAACAGATTGTACACCTTTAATATGCGCTATAGAAAAAATACAAGTAAAAACAGTTTTCTATGTCTCAAAAGTCGCCATTAGATATTCCACATTTAGGTGTGAAAAGTTTAACCATCGTGTTGACCGTAACAAGATGTAAAAACATTAGCGTCCCTTGTGAAAAATATTGGGAGTAGAACGCTATTATGCATCGTAATATTTTATTCACTTATTTACGCTTCTAAATTGAAATTCTATAGACACGTGTTTCCCACTTCTCACTTATAATTTTTAAATCTTCCTAAGTAAACATAAAAATGTGGTATTCGTAACCTCAGCATATCTTCCTTAAGTACGCATAAAAATGTGGTATACATAACATCAGCATGTCTTCCTTAAGTAAACATAAAAATGTGGTATTCGCAACCTCAGCATATCTTCCTTAAGTACGCATAAAAATGTGGTATAGGTAACATCAGCATGTCTTCCTTAAGTAAACATAAAAATGTGGTATTCGTAACCTCAGCATATCTTCCTTAAGTACGCATAAACATGTGGTATTGGAAACATCAGCATGTCTCCCTAAGTAAACATAAAAATGAGGTATTCGTAACATCAGCATTTTCTGTCCAAAAATATAGCTTGTCTTTTAGTATTAAGACTGGCCGAGGTCATCTGTTAAAAATTAATGTGGCTACCATTTCTGATATGGTCTGTGGCAGAATGTCGATCGAACAGACATCACAACATGAGCAAACACGTTTTCAGGGTTCCTTATTATTAATGAACACTAAAAACGTGTGTTCATCATGTTGTCTCATAAGTCTAAATGAATACCGCATAATGTTATACCATAGAGACTAACCTAAAACTTGTATCACTCTAGAGAAACAAAGGAAACACAAGTGAATTCATTATAATATGTTATCACGTTGTAGGTCTTTATGAAAACTAACCTATAACGAGCACCACCCTTGACAAACAAAAACAAACCAAATACGTTGTAAGCTGTCTCGCGAGTCTGAATAAGATAATTGTATAGCCATTTTTTACTCTCGATAAAAACTAACCATAACCCTGTAGCACCCTGAAAAAACTAAAAACAAGAGAATTCATCATTAAAATGTTAAAGAAACGAAATGAGATTTTATCAACAGAACAAAGATGAGATTGCATCAAAAAAAATTGCAAGTTAATACATCAACAACGAAAAAACTGTCTTCTGACCTAAAAATAGCAAAATTTTGTACTGACCTTGGATGTAAAATTCTGAGAAGCAATGGAAATCTTTCGTATGGAGAAATTAAAGCAAGGAACGAGATAAATGAAGATATGGACAACAAATCAATTATTGACAAACGTGAAATTGTAAATAAAATATTCAAAAATAATGAAAAAAAAAATACTGATATGACTTACCCTTGGTCTACTGAACACTTTTCTTGATTCAGACGGATCAAATCGAGATCGGTTTAATGATGGCCTATCAAAAAACGAACTATTACGGTCTTTTTGAAAATCGTTTTTAAATTCATTGATTATTTCATCGGTAGATTTTCCTTTTAAACGATCACTTAATTTGGGTTTATCACGAAAAAATGACATATTCTAATTAAAAGTAAATTATTAATTTAAGACAAGACAAATAGATTTCCATTGATTTTCTGATTTTTCTCTCTTTTTTCTGTGATAAGATTTTTAGCAAGATTACAAAATATTTGTTTTGCCAGAATATTCTAAATTCTTACAACCAATCAGAATTGAGATAACATTTCATTTCAGAAACATTTTATTGAACAGAAAAAACATAAATGTGAACATAAAATATGTGCCAAGCTATTTAGACAATATAAATTTGTAATGGATACAAAATGAAAAAAATCGGGTAGGAGAAGACTTCCAGAAAAAAACAACAGATTTTTGATGCATGATTAGGGTGACCAGAAATTTTTGGGGCCAAAGCGGGACGCGGCATTTTTTTGGGAGGGGGGTGCGGAGGGGAAATTTATATGTGGGTCTTTATTTATTTATTAGTGTTAATGACATGCAAAAATTAATAAGATAGGTAGATATAACTCTTTTACGTATTTAACTTATCTTATTTATTCACTTAATATTTGTCAGCAGGACAAACTTTCTTCAGCTTGATGGACCTCTTCTTCAAATGTCCATGAAATTTTGTTGATAATTAACTTGACGATGAGCATAGCTTTCAACACTGAATAAAGTAGGTACACTACCCTACCTAATACTCAACATTACAAGCATTCGTGGTTGAGAGGTAGCGCTTCTAACTTTCAACCTAGGTAGTCAGTAGCCGGTTTGATTTCCGTCCGGAGCTGATTTTACTCAAACGGAAGCATTTATTTAAAAAAAGTTATTTTCGCCAAAAAGCGGGATAATATATTGATTGCTCTGGTCAAAAGCGGGACATTTTACCATCCCCAAGCAATCGCTGGGGACAGCGGTATTAGAAATGGTAACAATAAATTGCAATTTGTGCAGAAAAAATATTTTATATGACCTTCTTTACCACAATGAAAACAGGATTTCATTTTCCTTGTGTTTGTTAATTTTAAAACAGTATCATCTTCTTTGATATCAAATTGTTTATGACGACGCTCATATGCATCAATTACTTTTCCTTGAACGTAATCAAATGTTAGTTCCGCTTCTGGTAGGGCTTCCAAAGCCGTGATCAAAGCATCGAACTCTTCTGGTAAACTGCACAATAGAATAGCAGTCATACTACAGTCCTTTATATCCTCGCCCATTGATCTCAATGTCTGAACAATACCAAGCATATCTTGCATATGTTTACGAATACAACTTTCATTCCTGGAGTCAATTTTCATGCTATATAATTTCCGAAACAAAAATAACTTGCTATTTAAGCTCTTTATTTCATGTATCCTGGAAAGAGTCTCCCAAATTTCCTTCGCAGTTTCAATATTTCTGACGTAAGTGATTTGATCATCTTCTAGAGCCAAACATATTTTCACTTTTGCACTCCTATTTTTCTTTTCCCACTCAACATCCTTGATGGGAGCTTCACTAAAAACGATATCCCAAATATCAATTTCTGAAAGAATCAGCTCCATCTTAAATTTCCATGTTGCATAGTTCTTATTATTCAGTTTTTCAATGGTCACATTTGACCCCACTTTTGATTGAATGGTCACTTTTGACCCCGCAAGACAATGGTCACTTTTGACCCCGTGAGACATTTTTCCACTTTTGGAACCAAAATAAAATCAGAGAACTAGAATTTAGATAAACATTGACAACAAAACGTGAAAAGGTTCTGGGCCCATAACCTATTAGAAATGGTAACAATAAATTGCAATTTGATATCTTTAATTTAATTGATGCATATGAGCGTCGTCATAAACAATTTGATATCAAAGAAGATGATACTGTTTTAAAATTAACAAACACAAGGAAAATGAAATCCTGTTTTCATTGTGGTAAAGAAGGTCATATAAAATATTTTTTCTGCACAAATTGCAATTTATTGTTACCATTTCTAATAAGCGGGACCATATGCATGAATATTGCATGATACGTAAAATAAAAGAAGTTTAGGACCTATTGCCATTTGGTAAGACTCTCCAAAATAAAGCAACAAACTTCTTTATTAAAAACTGATTTTAATTATGCAAAGATGTAAAATCAGTGACGGCGCAAGTCATGTTGTGGCCCCCGCAAACTTTCAATAGGACCACTACAAATTTTTCCATCTCTCAAATTTTCATTTAAGGGGGAGGGACAATAATCTTAGTTTGAAAGGTACCCAAAGAAGTTTACTTCGGGTCATCAGGGGCCGCAAATGTTCCAAAAAGATATTAAAGTTACACATGCCCCAAAAGCTTCCTGAATAACTTTGCCCTGGGTACATCAAGGGCCCCGCTTATGCTCTTGAAGGATCCTTAAGATTCACATATACTGGTACATTTTCTAAATAGGCCCCTAACCTAAAGGACTTTACTATAAATGAATCAGGATTAGATGTTTCCGATAAATCTTGTTATGTATAGGGCTTTGAGATCGAATGGAGCCCCAACTCTTCTCGAAGAAAAAAATCGTTCACTTTTATCAGTTTACAAGGGCCCTTCGGAGGTCCTTTATTATTAGGCCCCTGTGTGTGTGGGGGGGCCCAACATGAAACTAAAAAAACCTCCTTAAATTAACCCGATTTTATCACAGACGTTTACTTTTGTATTCGATTCCAAAAAACAATACTTGGCGAAAAAAAGAACTTCTAAAGTAATGCAAATTTATTTTACTAGGATCGTCATGATTAGTCGTTTAAAGACGACGGCAAACGGCAATGAATAAAATTTAACTGAGAATTACAAACAGGTTCTGAAACCGGGGAGGAGTATCTGGCAACCCTTTGAATTTTTTTAACCAACTTTAACCCAATTAGAGAGGTTAGGAAATGTTTTTACGACGATGCCTCTATTGCGTATGTACAACCGTGCAACATTCACCCATGACGGCCAATAAGAAACGAGTTTTTTTAAAAAAAAGAAAATTTTTGTTGAGTTTTTGTTGCCAGACACTTCGCCTCTGTTGCAGACCCCAAAAAATACTCCGAAAATCGTTAGTTCTGTGACCCGTAGACTTCATTCCAACAAATGAGCTAATGAGTAAAATAGTGTAATTTTAATATACAGTAAAATATCAGGTTGTTCCTTCATTTTATGCAGAAACATAGCTAAAATTAAGGTCTTAGATGGCTTCCAAGACTATAAAACCGACGTAATGATTATCCAATACAAATTTCATGAAAATCGGACAAGGCGTTCGAGAGTTATCGTTGAACATAGAACTAGACGAAAAATTGGGCAGTTAAAATTAGACTTCACTTCGTTGAGTCATTGATTATGAATAATTATAGTTTTTGACAAACCATCCTCACCTTAATGGTTGCTAGTAGTTCTGTAGATACAAAGTTCAAAATTGTACAAGGTGTTCGAGAGCTATCGTAAAACATACATTTTTTTAAAGAAAAAAGACGCGGTATTAAAACTAGATCTCAATTCGTTCGATAAGCGCTAGTCACGGAGGCAATTCTAAAACAACGCACAGAATGAAATAAGCTTTTAAAAGAATTCAAAGGGTGCCAGACACTCCTCCCCGGTTCTAGAACCCTTGCAAACAAATGTACGGATATTTTGTTAGGTTTGTACGGATATAATATGTGTACCCACACTATCAGTGTGTGTACGTTGGCAACATTTGGAACTTATTTTTTTAAAAGTCTTTTGCCGAAAGTTTACGAATTACAAATTACAAAACAAAGTTTGAAGTTCCAAAGCTCAGTATTTATATTTTGTCGGACCACCAACCGGCAGAATTCGGCTTTATGAATCATAAGTAATGCGTATCTTGTGTTTTTGTATTTTGATAATGGCCAATATTAATTCATTTAAAGGTGTTTTACTTTCATCTTAAAAGATAAGTTTATTTTACTGATAGTATCAAGTACTTCTTTTTAATTAATAGCTTTTCTTCAAGGAGTGTCAAGTGAGTATACTTCTACATTTACGTTTAAAGTTTTGTTGCATTCTCGAAAACAAAATGACCATTCCTTTCAACCGGATATGGGTTAGGGTCAGATGATTTTTGTTTACAAAAATTCATATTAAATTAAAATCAACTCAAAATAAAAAAAATCTGCAGACCTCACTTCGATTAATCTAAAACTGTTGTAATCCAAATTTTCAGTGGAACGAGATCCAAACAAAAGAAGAATCAAAACTCCTGTCCAGAACTATTTGGATTTCGAGGATCTTGGAGAGAGCTCTGATGATAGTGACTTTAGAATTGAAGACCATCCTGAAGTTGACAGTGAAGATGACAGCATCAATTCAGGAGATTCCAGCGGTCAAGGTACAGTCGTTTGGTCATCACTCTCCCTTATTATTCCATCGAACCAGAACCATTCGTTAGGGTCATCCCTCGGCTCTCTTGGGCCCCGGTGTCTCTAAAACTAATCAGCCAGTTTTATGAATATGTAGATGAATACTAATAATCAATGTCCATACCAAATTTATCAAAATCGGATAAGGCGTTCGAGTGTTATTGTTGAACAAACTGGCAAACGAAAGAAAAAGGATTCCACCGCTACTTTTCTAACAAACTGATGGTTATTTATTTTTCTCAGGTGAAGGTGAAGATGGAAGCTCCTCTGATTCGGACTCTGATAATGCAAGAAAGCAACCTCCCTCAGGATCTCTCACACCCGTCAACATTCTCTCTGCTGCGCAACTTAAAGATCAGGTATATACATATATATTTTTTTATTATTTTAAACATTTATATCTGTGTCCCTTCACGTACGTGGCAATACGTGGCATTCTTTCTTAAAAAAAAAAAAAAAAAAAAAAAAAAAAAAAAAANAAAAAAAAAAAAAAAAAAAAAAAAAACTGCCCACAGCCACAACGTTAAATTTACTTTGATTACTGTTAATAACCATATGAGTGGAAAATTTTGAAAAATTTGGGAAACAGGGCCCACAAATTTTTCAAAATCGAAAAGCCCTTAACAAACCGCTAAATAGATAAAAAAATATTTTTTATAAAACAAAGTATTGGGCTCTCCAAAAACTATACAGCAAATTAGCAAATTTCCTTCGTGTCCTAAACATGTATACCAAATTTTGTCAAAATCGTGGCTTGTATCACGTAACAAACAAATATACATATACATACATACGCAAGTGCATTTCGGGATGTATACCGGGGTCAAAAGTGGAGTTCGCCGTGAGGTACGAATTAAATGACCGAGACCAAGGAGACAAAATTGACATCAAAAAAAGGTATGCGAATCATACATCGATTACATCAAAGAAAAATACGGGGAAAAATACCCCCACCGCTAGTTCGAGGTCATCGGAATGTGGTTTGGTTCAAGAGGAACGATTTCAAAATTTTTAGTAACCACTTTCGCACCCACCTAAAAAACCTCTACCAGACAATAATCCAAGACTCCATCCATATTCTCCACCATCATATTTATGGCGCATAGATAAAAAAATAACCTCAAGATAACTAAGAATAAACCAAAACTATAAAAAAATATCTAATGACTGATAGGTATGCTGTGTATTGTTGCAACCAGCCATAGGCTGACAGCCACATAATATTTTTTACTTAAAATATATTTTTGTTTCTCTCTCATAATTAGACTGATATTGACTCGAGCCATTTCTTATTCAGAAATACTGAATAAGAAGCCCAAATCTGTAATAATAAAACTCAATGTAACGATAGATGTATGTTTGTATGTATCACTAATTGTTTAGCCAAAAGGGTGAGAGATATCGAAAAATTCATGGGAATGGACCCCCCAAAACCATAGGCTGGAACCGTTTTTTCGATTTTGACCAATTTTACCCGATCATGGTCCGATATCTTATATTTTGTCGCGACAACATCAACTCAAAGCAAGAAAGTTTTAGGTGGCCTTTTAGACCTTAATTTAGGGCATAGTTTGCAAAAACACGTTTAACGGCTTTCGAGTTACGGTCATTTTTCCGAATGATAGAATACTATTACCACGGAAACGGCCATGCCCCTAAGGCGCAAAGCCGGAGCCAAAGCTAGTAGAAAATATTTTTGTCTGTTTCCAATACGAAACCCATATTATCTGACTGACAGTATCGCTAAGCTCCTATTTACCATTATAATAGGTCAACTTCAAGCGGAAGTCGATTTTCGGAGTCGTATGTAAGTTCCAACGTAAAATATATTTGGAGGGTTTTTTGATGTGTGGTCGATGCCAAACGATCATGATTGATTTTATATTAAATCAATATTACAGCACTTCACCAAGAAATATTGTGTATTATTTAATTGTAGATTTTTTTTTGTAGTAAGGCCCAAAGCCTCTTCACAATTTTTGTGGGTATCACAGGATATCTTCCAAATCAAATCTTTATACTTCAATATCTTCCAAATCAAATCTTTATACTCTGGTAATTCCGCCACTGCTTGATACTCTCATTCAAGTAACGAAATTACAAACACTAATTCAATCCCCCCCCCCCCCNAATTCCCCCCCCCCCGGGAATTGCAGAACTCAACGCGTGCTATGTCAGTGTGATACCCTGCAGACCAGAAATATTGTCGCCCAGGCAATAGGGAGACTGATATTTGAAAGGAGATGCACAAATAATGACTGGTGATGTTCAATTTTATTTTTTTATGTTCTAGTTGGATGATTTCTCAAAACTGAGCAAAATTTTGGTATGTTGTGTTTGTCTCGGAGAGAGAAGTGATGACGTCAATGAAATAGTTGAATGTGACAGTTGCGGTGTTACCGTACATGAAGGTAAAGTCTGCTTTCATTTATTATGGAGGCCCCTCAATACATGTCTTCAACAAAATTCATTCCTGCCTCTTAACTGAATACGTTTGATTACTCCTCAAAATTTCAATAGATCCCGAGATGAAGGTTGAAAATTACTATATCTTCAATTGACTAAAAACTATTTTTTAGTCAAGTGAAGATATAGTAATTTTCAACCTTCATTATGGTTTTACTTGACATAGTATCCCAATTTAACCAACAGATCCCGAGATATTTAAGGTGGGACAGAGAACATCTGTCATCTAAATTTTTGTTTGTAAATCATATTTGTAATTTTTATACTGAGATTGGTGTATTAATACCCGTTGAAAAATGAACTGAAATGGCCGTGCCAGGAGGTATCTCAAAGGAATATATTTTGGATTCCTGCTCTCGGTGGGTTCTATTATCCCTCGAATTTTAAGGCGAAACTGAGGATATCAGTGAACGTTTGGTTGTTGTTATAGATTTCAAAATAATTTGATACCTAATGTTCAAAATATTTGTCTATTTTTTTAACACAGGAATGTGTGTGTGTGGGGGGGGGGGATTAAAGGTTCTGTCATTTTCCTTTAGAATGGAAAAATTAGATTATCAATGTGTATTAACTTTGTTGATTTCTTATTTCCCCAGGTTGTTATGGCGTTCAGGACACTGCCAGTAATTCTTCTACCGCGTCTTCTTGTTCTACTGAACCCTGGTTTTGTGAATCATGTAGAGCTGGTATCTCAGAACCAACTTGTGAACTTTGTCCAAATTTCGGTAAGATACGGTACTTGTTAAATTGGTTGTTTTGTTATAGTGGCATTTCCATCAAAATCCGGGGATACCTCCAAACACCACCAGACCAAGTTCACACTTCAAAAAACAAATTTTTGACCATATCAGAATTCGAACACGGTATCTCCCTATTGCAAGCCAAGTGTAATGCACGCTATGCCACGAAATTGTCCTTTGTTTGATAGTAGGATGTATGAGACTCCAGCTCAAATTAGTAATTTTTTGTTGTTAAAGTTTGTAATTGTCATCATACATTATTCTTTGAGGCTAATATTTTGCCATGGGCCCCCAAAATCATGTTATCATTCAATTACTGTGTTCAATGGACAATACTAGATAGAACTATCAAATACAAGAAATGAAAATGATAAAAAAAACACTTGACTTTATGTTCTACAATTTTAATATATTATTCTATACAAGTGTTTAGTATTTTCACTATCAAGAATGAATCTAATGTAGCCAGCGTCGATGGCACGTTGAATACACTAGTTCCCGAGAGATCACTGAAGTTAAGCAACGTCCAGCGAGGTTGTGCCATGTGGGTGTCCACGTGGGCTCGCGTCTTCGTGATGCTGGCTATTTTTCCTGCCCAACCCAGGCTGGGTGAGGTCAATGTGGGTAGCTGGTTTGCAAGTTTCCAACAAATCGATGGTAAAACCCCCGTCTTGAATGACCAATAGATGTTAGAGACGTTAAGCCAATTTTTTTTTTTTTTTTAAAAAAAAAAAAAATATCTAATGTTTATTCTTTATAATGTGGTAAAATCCGAAATACGCGTATCAAATAATATATTAAAATTGTAGTACATAATGTCAAGTGTTTCATATCTTGTGTTACAAAAAAAATCTTATAACTGCGTTTCATTTTATTTAGTCAAAAATTATAATTCAAACAGTTCTTTTGCTTCAATATTTTGATTCGAATATTCTCTTCTTCAGGTGGTATATTCAAGGAAACAGATGTTGGAAAGTGGGTTCATTTGGTATGCGCTCTTTATATACCGGGCGTGGCGTTTGGTGAAGTAGACCGTTTGAGTAATGTAACCCTATTTGAAATGCCCTACACAAGATGGGGAGCTAAAATGTGTGCACTTTGTTCAGATGAGAGATTCTCTCGCACTGGTAAGATTCACAGTTCATCATCTGTTGGATGGTAGCCAAATGTATGAAACAGCACTGAAGTATTTGTCAGATGCTAAATTTTTTAATAGTCTTCATACATCTATTTTGTCGTTTTTTTTTCATACATCCTTGTCGTACTCCAAATAAGGGGTTTCCTAATTTTTAGAAAAAGAAGTAGAGGTCAAAATTTTCAAAGTCCGTGTCGGAAAACTCCGACACTGACTCTGAAAGCTGGACTTTGTGTCCAGCTCAAATAAAATTAATTAATGTAACTCAACATCAAAATGTTTTTGCTGCACTCCAGCGAGCCTGGTAAACTCTACCTTTCTTTCCAATAGTATAGGTATCATGGTTCAAATATTTGGTATCATGTTTCAAATATTCGGATCTGTCTTTCTTTCCTGAAAATTTTAATAGTTAGGAGTCGGAGTCGAACATTATTTTCATGACTCCGCAGCCCTGCTCCAAATTGTAGGTACATCTTTTGTTAACTTTTTCGAAGACATTCACGCCGTTTCAGATCAAAGAGGGCCACAGTCTCAAAAACATCACTCCAGATTATTATATTTTGTTCAAGGTTGATAGGGTCTTTTAGCTCTGCATTCAAATAAATGTTTGCATTTCGGGTAATTATTTTGTACTATTCGATTGATTCTAACCCTACCTTTACTAATGGTATGATTCAGTGTCATATCTAAGTGGTAGGCAGCCGCCTCCGAAGTCTTAAATGTTAGTATTCGTATATTGGAGAGCTAAAAGCTCTTTTAGGATATAATACGGATACTAAATTTTGGACATCGCAGGCGATTGCTCCACTCTAGTTTTTTTTGGCCAAAAATCAAAATCCCCCTGTTTGTTTTGACTATGGAGCTGCTGGCTCTACTGTACTCCTTGTGCTTGGAAAGTACTTTGTATGTTAACTTAGTAAATGAAGCAAGTCTGTAGAGCTGCTAAGTGTATTTTATGGATGTCAAACTGAGTGTTAAGAGATACCAATTTTTTTTTTTCCTCTCCTTAAATTTTATTTTTTTAGGAGTATGTATCCAATGTGACGCAGGGATGTGTCGCACATATTTTCATGTAACTTGTGCTCAAAGAGAAGGTCTCCTAAGTGAAGCAACGTCAGAAGAAGTAGATCAAGCGGATCCTTTTTATGCTCATTGTAAATTACATTCAGATAAAGTATTGATTAAGAAAAGAAAGAGAAATTATTTATCAATGCAGATTCGAATTAGTCAAATCAAAAAACAAAGACAAATGGAGATTGATAATAACGAGAAGGTTTACCAGAGGATTCAGAGAAAGTTGGGAAAATACAAAGCGAAATATGTGGAGATGAGAAGTATGCGAAACCCGCCATGGAGTAAGTTTTTTTAAAAGATAGGAAAAATGTGAATGTACTGGTCTCCGACACGGTGAAGGATGAATATGGTTTCAGACTCTTGTCCTCCCGTTCCCAGAAAACTCCTGGAACTCTAAAAAATAATTGCTGCCTTTAATTTAAAATATAAGAAAATAATATGTACTGCACGCGTGTATTTTTAGTTTTTAATCTTGGAACCTGGTACCGCGGTGTCGACTGTTTTATCCTTTCCGCTGTCAACTAGATTAAATGTTTGTCCGTCTGTCCATTCCTCGACAAAACTCTTGAACGCCTTGTTCATGGAATTAGGTGGTGAGTTTTTGAGCCCTTTTGGACTACCAATGTGAGGTTTACAGTTCGAAGAACTACTAATTACTTAATTTTAAAAGAAAAACAAAATATGTATCGACTACAAGGAGAGTGATGAGTCACGAGCGCTATCGGCTGTCGTAACAGTACAAGTACAAATATTTTAAAATTTATAATTTTGGTTTATTATTTTCAATAATCAACCTTTGGAATCGTCACGAAAAAAAAATTACCCCANATAAAAAAAATCCGTTTGTTTGCCGTCCGCCGTGATGGGCACTTTTGCCAATTAGCGTTGACCGATTTGGATGAAATTTGGTATATAGGTCCCATCTGGGCTCTAAACTTTTGGGTGCAATCGAATACACCCTTGGCGATTTTTGTCGCTTTTTAGCGGTTTTCAGTATTGCTGTCTAAAAGGAGAATGATTAGAGCTAGAGAGTTCAAATTTAGTGGGTATGTCAAATTTATGTATGTCATATTTGGGGTCTCTGCTAGCTCCAAAACTTTTGGGTTCAATCAAATATACCGCTGGCGGTTTTTACCGCTTTTAATCGGTTTTCATTAATCCTGTCTAAAAAGAGAATGGTAAGAGTTCAAATTTAGTAGGTATATCAAATTTAGAGTCTAATTACACCACAGATTTGGAATCGTCACGAGACCCTCCCTCAATTTTTTTGGGGGGGGTATATTCTTTTACCAGAAAAATAATAAACCCATGAGTAACATTGGCAGAGTTTTATTAGTTTATTATTTTCAATAATAAACCAATAACCTTTGGAATCGTCACGAAAAAAAAAAAAAAACCNCCCCCCCCCCCCCCTTTTTCATAACTATAACCATTCTAAATACTACCATCTTGAATTTATTTAATTATAATTTACTTACCCCTCCATGTATTTTTTAAAAATTTCGTTTCAGTTCCGTCCCAAAAACTAGCTCGACCAATCACATCAAGCGCAACCCTCTGTAGAGCTCTGCTCAACAAAGCTACACTGATGAAAATTGATACAACTGACGTAGAACAAGCAGAAATTGACATTTCAACCATTCGAGATGTAAACAAAAAATGGCATGTTCCTTTGGCATTTAACATTGAATATGTGGCATATTTTTTAAATCGAAACAGTCGAATGAAAAAATTACAAAAAGAACAGTACGCATTGGTCACACAAAATCAGCATTTACAGAGTCAACAGAGCAGCTTACAGCATACGTACGATGAGGTAGATCGTTCTCACTTGTTGTTATAATTATTATTTTTTTGCCATTGATCATAAAATCAGTCTTTCAATAGGATCATCTTCATTTAATTACGCATGCCACTGGAGGATGGAACGTCATTTTTTTAAACTGACTTTTTTGTCGTCAAGTTTTCAGCGTCAAGACGTTATGTCAAACTGAATGGCTAGACCAGGAGGATGAAGGGCTGCTGAGAATTTCAAGTATAATATTTTTTTTTTTTAATTTGGCTTAACGTCTCTTTAATATATTGGTCATTCAAGACGAGGGTTTTACCCTTCATTCGCTGGAAATTTGCAAACCACCAACCCACATTGACCTCATCCAGCCTGGATTGGGCCGGAAAAAAGCCAGCATCACGAGGGCGCGAACCCATGCGGACACCCACATGATACAACCTCGCTGGGCGTTGCTTTACTTTCGTGATATAACGTGAACTGGTGTATTCTACGTACCATAGACGCTGGCGAGTATATTATATAATTTTCCTCATAAAATTTCGTTCCATTGATAAATGTTCACAATTTCGTTTTTTCTTTTTCAGATTTTGAAGGTCAATGAAAGTCGCCTGAAAGAATGCAATCAATTAAGGAGTTCGATAGAACTTTATCATAAGGTTCTATTACAAGCTTGTCCAAATAAGAATCTGCCCAGTATAGAAAGTATTGGAAAATCATCAAATTTACACGTTACATCTAATCATCATCCATTAGGTGAGATAGACCATTATCATAATAGTTCGGGAGCTGGCTAGCCATATCTTACCTCATAAGGTATAAAATTTTTGACCCGTGGGCTGGAAGTGCATCGGTGGGGTAATGTCAAAACCCGCTTTNCGGTCTGGCAACTAAGAAAGCGGGTTTTGACATTACCCCACCGATGCACTTCCAGCCCACGGGTCAAAAATTTTATACCTTATGAGGTAAGATATGGCTAGCCAGCTCCCAAACTATAAGGTTCTATTACAGGCATGTCCAAATAAGAATCTGCCCAGTATAGAAACTATTGGAAAATCATCAAATTTACATGTTACATCTAATCATCATCCGTTAGGTGAGATAGACCATTATTATCTATTTTGATGGGGTCCATACTAAAAAATCTTTTTTTTTTCCTGAATTTTGTGATTTTGGTTCATAGTTTTCAATAATGAACCTTCAGAGGTTGATGGAAAAAAAATGCCTTCCCTCAAAATTTAATATATTACGTTTCTAGGTATGGAAAATCCAAAAATTATATCTCATTAGCCCTGTTAGTAGGACAGAATACCCAAAAAGCTGACAACAAATGGAAAACGATTTTCTAGCTAGTGAGCTACGTTTAGGCAAGCTTTCAATAAACTTTTTTTTCTTACATTTCAGCTGTTCACGGTGGAGGAGTGCCTACTGCTGCCGCGTTAAAAGCTGGAATTGGTTTTCCAATTCGTAATCTAATTCGTACCACATCAACATCTACCCCTTCCACACAAACAACATCAACTGCGACGTCATCAGTTACTTCAGTTTTGAGTCACAAGTGTGGTGCGTGTCATTTGAGTCATGATCAACATTTTATGGCCAAGTGTGACACATGTCATTTGTATTATCATTTAGGATGTCTCAATCCACCCCTCACAAGGATGCCCAAGAAAACAAAACTCATGGGATGGTAAGATTTTTATTTTTAAAAAAAATTGATATATGATAATTCAAAGTACGTAGAAATCAAAAATCGAATAAAAAATCAGTCCGCACGCTTTGGGAGATTTTTTTGCCACTTAAAAATCCGACAGTCCAAAGTTCGCTGTAAGCGTCTTGCGACTTTGCGTTGATCGACTTTAATGAAATTTTAGTAGGGAACCCTGTGTGACAGACAGTGACCAAAAGTTTCGGCGCACAGTAGGACCTCGAATGAGAACTGCATACCAAATTTCATCAAAATCGATCAACGCTAAGTGACAAAAGTGTCGTTTACGGCTGGTGATTTGTCAAAGAAGGCAGAAGAAGGTCACGCAGAACGGACGGATTTGTCAAAGAAGGTCACGAGATGCTGTTTGTTTTTTCAGGCAATGTTCAGAGTGTGATAAAGAGTCTACTGATTCAAATCCAGAAAATATTGACACAGAAGCTCCAAGAAAATTACGTCATGGAAGGGAAAGCTCGTTCCAGGAGGATCCTCTAGCAGGTATCTTCACGAAAATATCTCTCATGAATTCACAGCTTCCAAGTTGTCAAATTCCTTTAAGCTCCAATTTAACGTTTTTTTCTTTTTGGCTTAAACAATCTGGTGATCACTACTGGCCATTATCTTTATTTGCATAAATCTTTAACATTACAAGATTTTTTTTTTTAATTTGTAACGTGTCTTTAACATCTAGCGAATGGAGGGTTTCACCCTCCATTCGCTGGAAACTTGCAAACCAGCTACCCTAATTGACTTCATCCAGTCTGGGTTGGGCCGGAATAATAGCCATCATCACGAGGGCGCAAACCCATTTGGACACCCACATGGTACCTCGCTGACGTTGCTTAACTGAGATTAACATCACTAGGGTAATAAAAATAGAAAAAAAAGGAAAAAAATAAAAATAATAATAATAAATATTAATAACAATAAAAAGATTTAACGTTAGGACATAAAAGTCACAGGAAACCTAGTTTTTGTAACGGTTGATTTGTTTAGAACAGTTGATTTTAAAAAGTTGATGGAAAAATCCTGCCTCGGTAGTTCAGTGGTTAAGCGCCCGCCTGGTAAACAGGAGGGTGTGGGTTCGATCCCCAGCAGATGCAGGATTTTTTCCTCATTAATTTGAGTATTTGACCTCAAAAATAGAGCTCTAAGGGTTAGGTGGTGAAAAATAACACTTCCACTCAAGAGTCTATTTTTTTTTTTTTTATATATATATCAACAGTACTTCCCATTTCTTGATTCAGGTTTAGAAAAATGGTAGAACTAGGTTACAATGCTCTTGGCTGGAACTGTGTTGGTATGCGTCTCAGGTCGTCCTGGTGATTAAGTCCTGCCATAAGAACGAGGCCAGGTTCAAGCTCAATTTATATTTTTCCCAACGAGATGTACGGGCGAATGCTGCGTCGTGATTGAGCGACGCACAACCTTGTCCATCGAAGGGAGAACAGCTATCAACAAGGTCGGTCATGTTCCAACCCGCCATAGTGCGCGCTCGCTGTTTGTAGGTGATAGCTGAAGTGCGTCACGAGTACCACATTGTTATGTCAATTGAAAGAAGACTTAAAACTATAAAATAAATAAAAGTGGGATGTTGAAAAAACGTTATTAGATGTGATTGGATCGTATAACGGTCATGCGAACCTCTCACATGGCTCGTATGACGTCATGCGCACAACTAGACACAATTTTGTACAGCAAAAAGTCATTGTCTGTCTCTAAGAATCATGTTCAGTATAATTGACCGATTCTTTTTTCTTTCTTTTTAGTCAGTCCAGAAGATGGAACCGTTGTCATTTCCAAGAAAAGAAAGCGTGATAAATATTACGATCGAGATCGGTATTCACCTGAACCGTCTGGTAAAAGTCAACTCAGTCGTCCTCATAAACGTAAGAAGAAACGAGCGAAGCATGAATCGGACACCACCAATGAAGTGGGCGCCGTACCCAGACAAGCCATCAAACTCTTGGTAAGTAAACTGATGAAATAATTTTTCGAGTCAATAGGAGCAATTTTTATTTACTTGCAAAGTAGAAGAAATATTCACACTTGTTCAAAACAAAGAACTGAATAGAATTTTGTTTTCATTTGTAAAAAAAAAAATGAATCAATAGTGACATCATCTTGTCCGAGAGGAGTCAGATATATGCAACTGTAAATAAGTTGTTGTTTGCTGCTATTTTTATTGGCATGATTTTAATAATTGACATGGACTCCCAAAACCATGTCAATCACTTTAATATAATTACATCAGTAACACAAACATATTAATATTGCTGAGTTCCTTTCTGTGTCTTTTTAAACCATTAGATGAACTCGTCCCGTGAGGATGTCACCCTCAAGCAAACTTCTTAAATAAAAATCGATTTTTTTTTTCAATTGTGTCTTGTTTTATGTAAATATGTTAACAGACCTCGCCCTGGTTTTGAAACTTCACCAATAAGTTAGTATTCATTACATGCAAGCTCCTTAATAATGGCTAGGATTCTACTTTATCATTGTTAAGATTTCGTTTCTTTCGTGGTGTTTTTCCCCGCTTGAAAAAAAAAGATCATAAATACAAAATAATAAAGAAGTACTTTATTTGTAAAATTTCAAAGCGTACTGAAATCTGAGAGGACAGACAAAAGTGAAATGGAAACATCTCGCATTTAGTTACACATTCCACAAAACGTACCGGGAAACAAAAATTCAATGATTTTTTTCTTTCGCTCGGCACAATTTCAGTGACAAGATGTTAGGTCAAAATTTAACGTGGCGTTTTTTTCCCGTCGACAGAAAAAGGTTCGTAATTGAAACTCTCCAATTTACACAGGGTGAGTCATTTTAAAGGACATTGTCCTCGGAAACCGTTAGAGATAAAAAGAAAACGTTCGATACAAATCCGCCTTATTTTTTTTTGGGGGGGGGGATTTAATGGTGACCTTGAAATTTTTCTCCACGGTCTCTTTTCGGACTATTTCAAGGGCAACTTTTTTTTTTTCTTCTTAATAGAACCCTATATTATTGATTGTGGATTTGAATTTTTTTAAATAAAAAACGTTTTTTCGTTTTGACTAAAAGTTTTCATAACACTTGTGTAGTATTACGGCACGCCTATTTGCAAATATTCGTGCTTGAACCCTTGATGTTTCACTAAAATTAACACATTTACACCCAAATATTTCAAAATGGGTGTGCCGATAATACTTCACATGTTAGATATCTCTTACTCAGAGCACCACATGAGGGTAAAAAATATCTCGAAAACTGTGAGTCAAATAAAAAAAAATTAAGCAAAAAATATTTCTTTTTTAATACAGAATTCAATACCACAATAAAAAATATAGGGTTCCATTTTAAAAAAAATTACCTTAAAATAACCTTCGGGAAAAAAAATCAATGTCACCATTAATTCTCCAAAAAAATAAGAGGGGTTTGTATCGAACGTTTTCTTCCTATCTCTAATCTCTAACGGTTTTCGTGAATTTGACTATGTCCTTTAAAATGATTCACGCTGTATGTATGGTCCACACGTAAAAAAATGGACAGAAAAAAAAACGTGACCGGTAAAACAACGTTCTGTGCTAGTGGGAACGAGCTGCAACAAAAACGTGACCGGTAAAACAACGTTCTGTGCTAGTGGGAACGAGCTGCAACAAAAACGTGACTGGTAAAACAACGTTCTGTGCTAGTGGGAACGAGCTGCAACAAAAACGTGACTGGTAAAACAACGTTCTGTGCTATTGGGACCGGGCTGCAACACACTGCTGAAGGAGACGGCTAATCCCAGGGTTTCGATATACTAAGATTTCAATCAATAGAAGAATAAAAGAAATAGCTAATCCTAGAGCTAAAATAATAAGTGCTACCCAAACATGTTTAGATTCTAATTTAGATACTGGATCTCTTAGAATAGCTTTTCGTAAAGGTGTCGCTTTGTCGAACCATTGATCTGTTATACCCGATTCAACCATGGCGGATACTATCTGGTTGATTCGAATTTGTAATGGAGAACCTTTCTTAAATATAAATGGAGACGTTTGTGTTCGGACTCGACATGTGGGCAAAATGTGAATCAAATTAGGTCTTTTACTTAATTTAGGATGGTTGCTGATGTAGAATTGAATGAATCTACCAGCGGCAAATGTACCTGTGGACAATAAAGCCATCGTGTACTAGAACAGATCAATTCTATCCAACCTATCCGTGTTGGATGGAAAATGCAGACAGTCTTTTCACTTTTGGAGTTGACCATGAAAACATATTTATATAGACTCCTCCCCCTCCTGAAAGTTTGACTTTTTACCTTTAAAGTTTGACTTTTTACCTTTAAAGTTTGACTTTTTACCTTGAAAAGTTTGACTTTTTACCTTTAAAAATGACAAACAAACGAAAAACCATCCCTCAAAATTTGTTATTTTCCGTTTCAAGGTGCGTCGTAGAACTCGAAAATCGAATGAAAATCAGTGTCAGTATATTCATATAGACCCCTCCCCCTCCTGAAAGTTTGACTTTTTACTTTTAAAGATTACAAACAAACAAAAAACTAGCCCTCAAAATTTGTTATTTTCCGTTTCAAGGTACGTCGTAGAACTCGAAAATCGAATGAAAATCAGTATCCAGTATGCCCGCCGTAAGTCCACTTTTGTACTTGGCGTTGACCAATTTGGATAAAAATTTGGTATATGGGTTCCGTTTGGGGTCTAATGGTGCCCCGAAACTTTGGGGTGCAATCGAATATACCGCCGGCGGTTTTTGCCGCTTTTTAGAAGTTTTCAGTTTTCCTGTCTATAAAGAGAATTGACTGATTTTATATGTGGGTCCTAAATAAACTTGACTGTCAGACACATGGGGTTCTGTAATAGAAAAAAAGAATAATAATAATCCCAAGTGCTGCCAACATAATCTTCCTATAGTAATGTACTCTGTATAGGTTGCAGTGGTAAGACGCTCTGGCGGGTAAACAGTAGGGCGTGGGTTCAAACCCAGCCAACCCATGAAGTTATCCTCATGAATTTGAGATATTTACCACATAAAAATAGCACCCAAAATACTGCTGGTGTCAAAGGAAGGGACTCTTCAGTCTTATTCGGGCATTATAAATAAGGGACTATTATTACGAGAGTTGAGACACAAGAAAAATACGTTTTGTTTACAAATATGAGCAGGAGGTGAGGCAACATTGTCGCTATTACGTTTCAATGCATGGCGGTACGCATTATCAACTAAAAACATTTTTCAGCAACTTCACTGTCTCAACTCTCGTAGTTCCAACTTTACATACCTTTCCACGCATCACTAGCACTAATTTTACGTACCAAGACATGTCTCACTTCGGAAAGAGACTTCTCATTTAAGCTAAATCTTTTTCACCCGACTTGTTACTCAGTGAGCGAATTGATCACACTTACCGATCAGTTTATTTGCATAAATATCACTGATTAGTTCGTCATAAAATCCTTGATGCACAGTAAACGATTTGACCAATTCTGACATTTTATAGGAATCGGCTATTGTGATGGATCGATTCATGATTCGAAGTGCTTGTGGTTGGCCTCGGATTTTAATATGATTGTCGAAAATTTGTTCCGGAGTTCGAATTTGTTTCGTTTGTAGTTGAACAGTTAGTAAACTACCTGAAAATTTAACGAAGATGGTCGAGTCATCACGACAATGGAATTCATATTATTTATAAAACACCAAGATCAGTTGGTATACTGACTGACTCATGAGTACCAATTAGACTTATATACGAAAGTCTAATTGGACTTATGTACCAAAGTCTAATTGGACTTATGCACCAAAGTCGAATTGGACTTATATACAAAAGTCATTTTTTTTTTTTTTTTTTTTTTTTTTTTTTTTTTTTTTTTTTNTTTTTTTTTTTTTTTTTTTTGTCGTTTGCCTTTTTACTATACATCAAAGAAGTTGAAAAATATGATTTCAAATGAGGATGATTTGTAGTGGACCCGTATATCAAAATTTGATATATGTTTGAAGGTACGTAGAATCCAAAATCGAATAAAAAATCCGTTTATCCACCGTACGCCGTAATGGTCACTTCTGCCATCTGGGCTCTAATTGTGCCCCTAAACTTTTGGGTGCAATCGAATACACCCTTGACGATTTTTGACGCTTTTTAGCGGTTTTCAGTATTGCTGTCTAAAAGGAGAATGGTAAGAGCTAGAGAGTTCAAATTTAGTGGGTATGTCAAATTTATGTATGTCATATTTGGGTTCTCAGTTAGCTCCGAAACTTTTGGGTTCAATAAAATATACTGCTGGCGGTTTTAACCGTTTTAATGTGGTTTTCATTAATCCTGTCTAAAAAGAGAATAGTAAGAGACAGAGACTTCAAATTTTGTAAATATGTCAAAATTTGGTTCTAATTACACCCCAGATTTAGAATCGTCACGACCCCCCCCCCCATTTTGNCCCCCATTTTGGGGGGGGGGATTTTTTCCAGAAAAATAATAAACCCATGTGTCACATTGGCAGAGTTTTTACCTAGTGAGATCTATAGTTTACAAAACTACAGACAATACTTACCTAATGATGTTTGATAAGCCGAAATCATAATGAAACAAAATAGAACCCACATTGAAAACATATATCTCATGAGAGGCACAAGTCGACGTGGCTGATTGGGTATTCCTATAAGACATCCAAGAGTGAACAGTAGAATGACTTGCATTGAATTGGCTCGTCTTATTTGATGAAGTCGTTCGATCTGTTTCATTTGATGTATGTTGGATTTGAGTCGCACATTATTCTGGAAATAAAATGGACTTAATTCATTGATGAACGCGAACCTCACAAATCTTAGAATGTATTCACACGACCGCAGCTTTTGATCTGACGCGAGGAGTTATACAGTTTGTTAAATAAAATGGACTTCATTCATTAATGAACGCTAACCTCACAAATCTTAGAATGTATTTACACGACCGCAGTAATTGATCTTACGCGAGGAGTTATACAGTGTGTTAAATAAAATGAACTTCATTCATTGATGAACGCGAACCTCACAAATGTTAGAATGTATTCACACGACCGCAGTAATTGACCGTAAGCGAGGAGTCATACAGTGTGTTTAATAAAATGGACTTAATTCATTGATGAACGCGAACCTCACAAACTTGAGATTTAAGATGTTACTTGGTGGGTCAGGCGCGTACTGGACCAACACAACCGCAGTAATTGATCGTGATACCGAGAATTTTCCCGGGCCAAGAAAATTAAGACAATCAAGGTGTGCTTTATTGTTATACGCACGAACGTAAAACATCAGTGATGGGCGGTATTTTTTGTGACTTCCTTTCCAGGGCGTCCCTGTTGGGGACACCATGTCGGACTGAGAATACCTAAGCTGATGGTGTATTTACAAAAAGTATCTTTGCAATAATATTATGTTACTTTAGCAGCAAACAACAACTTCTTGAGAGATACATTGAGGGGGGGGGGGGGGAGACNTGTTGGTGTTTTTGTTGTTGCTGCTGTTGTTTTTGTTGTTGCTGTTGTTTTTGTTGTTAATGATGTTGTTGTTGCTGTTGTTTTTGTTGTTGCTGTTTTAATATTATAGGTCACGTGCTAAGTAGAGTGTTTTCATTTTAAAAAAAAGCGATTGAAATTTCGGGGGGGGGGTCTGAACCCTCCGGACCCTCCCTGGGTACGGCCTTGATGACGAGTCAAATCAAAATTGCTCCAATTGTAGTTCCACATTGAGGGTGAGGGGGAAACAAAACTTACCCTCATCAAACGCATGTTGCGCCGCATAACATATTCCGCAACCAATTTCCAACACAATATAAAACTAAATATTGTTATGACAAGTAACATCCAAACCCAAAAATCAAAATTGTCCCAATAATAATTCCACAGTGAGGGAACAATACCCGTGGCTGAAGAAACGGCAAATGTGAAACATTCCTCCGACGATGATCGGGAAAATTCTATCCAAGGACTGTCGTAGATAATGTGAGAGAAGATTCCAAACCCGAGATCAGCTTCCTCTGAAATTTGAAAACAGTTTTCGATGCGTCAGTGACCTTTTATTGTATTCAGCCGAGTGCTTCTTTTTAAGTGGCCTTTAGGCTGCTAATTATTGGTTTATTATTTTCAATGAACAGCCAGCGTCTATGGCACGTTGAATACACCAGTTCCCGACAGATCACTGAAGTTAAGCGACGTCCAGCGAAGTTGTGTCATGCGGGTGTCCACGTGGGTTCGCGTCCTCGTGGTGTTGACTATTTTTCCGGCCCAACCCAGGCTGGGTGAGGTCAATGTGGGTAGCTGGTTTGCAAATTTCCAGCGAATGGAGGGTTAAACCCCGTCTTGAATGACCAATAGATGTTAAAGAGACGTTAAGCCAAATTAAAATAATAATAAAAAAAAAAAATCAATGAACCCTTGGTTGACCTTTTTTAATGGAATTTGGTATGTAGGTCCCATTTGCGTTTTGTTTAAGAAAAAAAAAACTGACCCGGAACCACTGATCACCGATTTCGAATTATTTTAGGACACTCCTTTTTACATTCATATCATTTCATTAATGGGAAAATTCGACCCCACAACCGGCAGACCAAGTGTCAATAGTCTTAACAACTCGGCCATGGAGATTGGCTTATACCCATTTGGGGTCTAAATAGTCCGAAATAAAAATCGGCTATCTTTCGTTCTGACAATAATACCCCCCTTTGTTTCGACTATGGTGTGACCGATTTTAACTGGGTTATTGCAAATGCTACGAGTTAGGTCTGACATTGATTCATATCTTTAGTATCAGTCTGTGGGCACTTTGTTCATATTCGTTCTTCCTATCTTTCTCATTGTCTTTCCTGTCAGGCTGGCGGAGCACATTGAGTTAGACAGCGGATGATTCCTCCTCTCCGGTGAAGCAATAAAAAAAAAAAGACCGACCAAGAACATAATGCAATATTCTGGGGTGATCTTTTTGGCATTGTGGCCCTCTTTGGTCTGAGAGCAATGTGAATGTCGTAGAAAACGTTTTCTGCAACAATAATTCTATTCTTCCTGTACACGAGACTGAGTTCGGATTGCATAACTAGTAAATGTAACCTATGACCTCTTTTGACCCCGATATCGTTACCTTTTCTGAGTTTATAATGAAATTGTTGTGGCATCCCAGGTGAAATATCGTAGCCAAATCTATCAATGGGTGTTAAATTTCTGGGCACAATTATTCTAATTGTAAAATTCATTCTTCTCTGAACCTCTTTCATAATTTCACCCCCAATTCCTTGAAGGACCCAAACGTCGTTTCTTTTAAATATGAGAGAATCTGGCGGCCTTGTTTTAACCTGAAAAAGAAAAATGTCATGGCCAACTACACTGACCCGTAAAATTTCCGGTATACACTGATTTTTTTAAATATGCTCATGCGTTTGTCATTTTTAATTTTTTTTATGGATATTTTACGGAGTAACGACAAGCTTTGAGGAGCAATTAGACCCAAATTGGAACTTACTTAACAAATTTAATTAAAATCGGAAAACGTCATGTAAAAAAGTAGCCTAACGATTATTTTTTTATTATGTATTTTTTAAAAAAGTTTTATGCCGCATAAAGTATTCTAACCCTATCTTTTGCATGGTTAGCGCACATCTTAAAACTGAGCTAACTTTTTTGCAGAAATTATATAATTTTTGGTATATTTAAGGCATGCAATACTTCGCCTTCCCTCCCGCGAATGAAAATCCTGGCTGCGCCACTGATTTTTAATCTTAAAAGGTGTTCAAATTAGATCTCAATTAGAACCCAAATAAGAGCTACTTACCGAATTTCATCAAAATCGGTCAACGCTAAGTGCGAAAGTGCCAGTTACGGAGGATGATGTACAGAGTACGGTGTGGGCGGCGAAAGATATACAGGGTGCGATATGGCGGCGCGATGGACGATGTACAGGGTACGGTGTGGGCGGTGGACGATGTACAGGGTATGGTGTGGCGGCGCGGCGGACGATGTACAGGGTACGGTGTGGGTGGTGGACGATGTACAGGGTATGGTGTGGCGGCGCGGCGGACGATGTACAGAGTATAGTGTGGCGGCTCGGCGGATGATGTACAAGGTACGGTGTTTTTATCCTATAAAAAGGAAAGTATTGTAATGGGCTGAAATTTTCGATGTCAAGTTTTCAATGCCAAAACACGTATTGAAGTCCCCAGAGCCCAAATCTCGAGTTTCAGCTATTGGCCCGTGTGTGTGTGTGTGTGTGTCTTCTGTCTGTCAAGAAATTGAAAAGATTCTTGAATTCTGCATACATTGAAACGTAAAATATCAAAATTATAGCGGGTATTTTTTTAGTCAGAAAAATAATAAATTCATATATCGCATTGTCAAAATTCTCAATTAAAATTGATTTCTGTAGCAAAATTTTGAAATAATATTGTTTCATTATGTTAACCATAATCACGGGGGCGCCGACCAAAGTCTTTCCGAAAAAAAATTGAAAATATTTTTTAAAAACACATAATTTATAAATATGTGTAAATTATAAAAATTAATTTACCATACACTTGAGTAAATGTAAATTTATATTACTATAACAAAATCACTTACTATGCACTTTAGTAAATGTAAATTTAAATTACTATAAAAATTCACTTACCATATACTTGAGTAAATGTAAATTTATATTACTATAAAAATTCACTTACTATATATTTAAGTAAATGTAAATTTATATTACTATAAAAATTAACTTACCATACACTTGAGTAAATGTAAATTTAGATTACTTATTTTGTATTTAACATTATACAAATTATTCAGAGGCAATTTGAACATACCCTGTTGTTTATTCCAAGTATTTATTAAAACAGTTTTGTTACCCCGAGCGTACGGGAAATAAGAATGTACAAAAACATGGTCGGGTGTGTTTACCAGAATGATAATATCGAGGATTTTGCGTAACCAGAATTGATTCAATGTATACTCAATGTCTTCGAATGTGGAATATAAAGCTGACCAAATAATTAGAAATCGATTGTATTTCGATAGTGTGATTTGAGAGAAAACTTTGTGAAAATTACGTTTACTGACGTATATGATAAAGAAACCTGAAACATAAATTACGTCTTCTAGCGTATCTGATAAATAACCCGGCAACATAAATTACGTTTACTGACGTACCTATATGATAACGAAACCGGCAACATAAATTACTTTTTCCGACGTATCTGATAAAGAACGCGATAACATAAATTACGTTTACTGACGTATATGATAACGAAACCGGCAACATAAGTTACGTTTTCTGACATATATGATAAAGAAATCGACAACATAAATTACGTTTTCTGACGTATATGCTAAAGAAACCTGAAACATAAATTACGTTTATGATAAAGAAAATTGAAACATAAATTACGTTTTGGACGTATCTGATAAATAACCCGGCAACATAAATTACGTTTACTGACGTATATGATAAAGATACTTGCAGCATATATTACGTTTACTGACGTAGATGACAAAGAAACCTGCATCATAAATTACGATTTCTTACGTTTTCTTCTCTGAAGTTTAGTGAACCTATGATACTTTCTTGTGTAGTACACTGCAATCAAAGACTACATGAGAGAGAGAGGCTGTTTCGTTGTCTTCCCACCTAATGTAAAGTTATGACGAATAGAACAGAAACTTTGGAAACTCATGCAGTTACTCGTGGACAGCCGATAGAGTGTGCCACATAACAGGAGGCGAGATTAAAGTTCCCACCTAATGTAACGTTATGACGAATAGAACAGAAACTTTGGAAATTCGTGCAGTTACATGTGGACAGCCGCTAGAGTGTGCCACATAACAGGAGGAGAGATTAAAGTTCCCACCTAATGTAACGTTATGACGAATAGAACAGAAACTTTGGAAACTCGTGCAGTTACATTTGACAACCGCTAGAGTGTGCCACATAACAGGGGGAGAGATTAAAGTTCCCACCTAATGTAACGTTATGACGAATAGAACAGAAACTTTGGAAACTCGTGCAGTTACATGTGGACAGCCGCTAGAGTGTGCCACTTAACAGGAGGAGAGATTAAAAGCCTGTGGACACCAACCCAAATGGGACTTACATACCAAATTTTGTCGCTAAGTGCAAATATGCCCATCAAGGCGGACGATGTGCGGAGGACGGCGGATTAAATCGATATCAAATTTTGAGGGGGGGAGCAATTTATTTTAGCCAGTAAAATAATAAACCCATTTGTTTCATTGGTAGAGTTTTTTTACGTTATACCTCGGAACCGCTTTCGGATTTTTCCGGGGAACTCGTTTTTACAGTCATGCCATTCCGGAAACAAGAGAATTCAATCAGAATGTTTTCGCCCTGGGCGCGATTCGAACACTCAACCTCCAAACTGAGGTTCAATGATCTTAACAACTAACTCGTTATTATTCGAGTCCATACGAACCTGTATCGTAATTCTTCAAATATTTCGTGTCTGTTATAATTAATGATGTATTTAATCGTTGAATTAACTTCCTACTCATTGTATGAGTCAAAAAATGTCGATCAATTTTCGATTCTTTTTCATATAATAATCGAAGATCGTCTTTAACAAGAACGATAGTTCGAAATGATGCATACGCGTTTGTTATGTTGCATACACATGTGAGTAAATGATCGCCTCGTTTTTCTAATAAAGGATCTGGATAATGAATTAATAATGTGCCAAGTGAATCATTCAAAATGATAAACAGTAAGATAGTATAGGGTATAGTCACCATCTTTTTTTCCACGTTAAATTCTGAATAAAAATAAAGTGTGGCAATAATAAAAAAGTAGACTCTTCAGTGGAAGATAACCACTAGGTGAGGTTAATGTCTCAACATTTTCAACCACCTAACCCTGAAGGATCGTTTGGACGTATATGTTTTGCATTAATGCTTTTAAGAAAAATTAGGTCGCGTCCACGGGGTTTCCGATGTTTACCTGGGACAAAGGCATGCAACCCCCCCCCCCCCCCCNCCCCCCCTAAAAAACAACAATAACCACAACCCACATTTTTTTTAATCATTTCAGAAGAAATATTTATTATTGTCAAAAAATTCGAAAATTGACAAGAAGTTAAAACGTTCTAACCACATAAATACATAATGCACCTAGCTACTACCTACATAGAGCTACATTATGTTTTATAATTTTGTTTTGAAGCTATATTTTGAACTGGACTCTGCAAGGCGAAGAATTTCCTTTTTTTTTTGTTTTTACAAAATTCCTGGCAGTTGAATTCAAAATTAATCATGATCAGATCGGTTCTGATCTGATCAAATCTACACTATTTCTCACGTCAGTCAATTTGAACGACATCTGTTCTACAAAGCAGATTGAGCTTGGGATGCTCAAAACAAAAGAAATAATACGGAACATGTTCAGTTTTTTAATATCAAGTCATTTTTACTCTTTATTTATCGGTTCCGGTATTTTCCGTTGATTTGGAAAAAAACGGGACAAAGGTCTGGCCCGGCGGGACATTTTATTTTTCACAAAAATACGGGATGTCCCGGGAAATACGGGACGGTTGTCAACCCAATGCACATGTCTCGTAATTGGTGAGAAATGTCGGTAGACAGGAACAACCGTTTACACTTTCATTTGTTGCACGCGCATGCATAAAGTAAATATTTTTGCAAGTTGTTTTTCAAAATTGACGAGTGAACTGTACAGTTCTGTGTTTAGACGACCTTTTTCCATCATTTTTGCATTAATATGAGCATTAATGCTAAACATGCACGTCACGTCACGGCTCTTTAGAGCTGTATGTATATGTGATCAAATACCTTCTGAGTATGTGGCTGCCTGAGAGTATCCTACCGAATTGAAAATTAGGATAGAAAAACAGTTTGAGTCCAATCAAGTAATGTATTTGTATTGATTTTTCGACTTATCTGATAAGTGAACGCGATAGTTTGTGTTTAAAGTTGATAGCAATACGCACTTTATTGCACTTAACAAAAGATGATGTCCATTTTTATAACCCATGTTTGTCCGAACATGATATCAATAAGACTAAACAATTTAATTTTCTTCAAAATTAAAACTGATCGGGGTTTTGGTTAGGTAGGTTCATAATTAAAAGAAAAATGTCACATAGAATATATACAGGGCGTCCATATTTTTTTTTTGCCTTTTGTTTTATAGTTTTCCAAAAATGAAGCTTGTAATCGACCACTTACGTTTCAAGTACATAGATCGAAAATCGAAAGAAAAAAAACGTTCGTTAACTGACGGGATCTGAACCAAATACGTCCCAACCTAATCATTTGCCGTTTAGACCGTCTGATATGTTTTATCAGTATGACTGTCTTTCTTCTTGGCTCAAGTTGCTTTTTAGACCATTGAATCTTAATCCGGAGGTTGAGGGATCGAATTCCGCCCGGAGCCAAAATTTTCTGATTGAATTTTCTCGTTTTTTTCTTGAGAGAGAAAATTTCAGAACATAATTCTTTTTTTTTTTTAAATAAACTTAAATTCGTACACTCTTTCCTCCCCCAAGGGAGCACTCTATCCGATTGTCAAATAACCAATCAGATATATTTTTTAAAAAATATCAGTAATTTATGTTTTCCCTTTTGGCTTTACGGTATTTTATTCTTCAACTTTTGATAACCTATTCCAAAAAAAAAATCAAGAAAAAAAAAAAAATGCGTTCACTCTCTGATAGCGGCTTATTGCTCCGACGCTAAGCTTTCGATGAACCCATAAATGACATTATATAATTAATAATGGTAACTGCCTAATTCAGTCACTCATTTATTTCACTTGGGTCTGGGCTCTGTCAATGATAAGGTATTGTAATTACAATGTCCATATTGTGACAGCACTATTTTAATTGCAACTTGCACGAGTATGTTTTTCACTACGTCAACTGTGAACTGACCCGAAGTTATTTTAGATACGCTTCAACCATTCTTACTGAATACAATTTCTTTTTAAAAAATAAAATTAATGTTTTACTAATTTCAATAATGAACCCTTGGAATCGTCAAGAAAAACTTCCCCCTCAAAATTTGATAGTTTACGTTTCAAAGTATGTAAATTTTAAAAATTGAATAAAAAACCATTTGTCTGGTTTGCCAGTTAGCGTTGACCGATTTGGATGAAATTTGATATATGGGTCCATTTGGGGTCTAGTTATGCCCCGAAAGTTTTCGTTTCTGTAAGTCGCATATATAGGGTTCCATATATGTAGACCCCAAATTATACCTACATAACAAATCATCATACATCAAAGAGAGTAAAAAATGGGTGCTGAAAAATATAATATGAAATGAAGATGATGTGGAGTGAAGCAGAATTATTTAAGAACAGACCACGTAATTAAATCAACTTCTGTGCTGAATGGGGTTTGCTTTGCTGCACTTACTTGGGCGAACTAAAATTATCCCCTGTACTTTGCATTTAGAGTAAACATTTTCCCGTTGATTACTTTGTAATAACGTAACTTTTGTATTTCAGATTAAAACTATACCTAACCCCAATTCAAACTCCGAAGCAACTCATTTTGTAGCGTCTCAATCAAACAGTTTGGACATATCTGCAGATGATTCAATGGTACCATTTGTACCCAGAATTGCTACAACCAAATCTGTTGTGGTACCTCGTAAAGAAGAAAAAAATGAAAAATGTGCCTCCTGTGCATCCGCGGGCCTGCCCAATGCAATGGTCAAGTAAGAACAACTTATTGACATTTTTTAAAAAACAAAGGCAGATGTGTAATCATGATTTTTCATAGTGTAGATGTCATTAATGGTGTAGTGGTAAGACGCGCTGACAGGTAAACAGTATGACGTGGGTTCAAACCCAGCCAACTCATGGAATTTTCATCCTCATAAATTTGAGATATTTACCACTCTAAGAGGACATGGAAGGGTTCGGGTTTATCAATATAGTTCGGCGTCTTCAGAGAATCATAATATGCTTCTCAGGTACTCAACCCTTCCACCATGACCATTTTCTGTGATGGACAAAAAAATTAAGTACCTTTTCGAAAAACGACTACCCAATACTATGGTCAAGTAAGAACAACTTACTGACATTTATTTTTGAAAATAAATGCAGATGTGTGAGCATGATTTTTGGGACGGATGGGCATTTAAATAGTTTTGAAAACAAAAAAAAAGCTAATTTAGAAATGGTATTTAGGATATTTGTGTAGTCTTTATGAAATATAAATTTCAATAAAATTTTGTGTATCAACTACAAATAATAAGGCGAGTCACGAGCGCTTTCGTTATTATTTGTAGTTGATAGACAATATTTTATTGAAATTTATAAGAAAAAAGTCATTGAAATTTTTCCGAGTTAAAATAATCATCGATATAAAGCGATGCTAAAACATTACTATTGTCAAAGTCAGCTCTGATTTAGAACGTCAGCCATTTTTTTTTTTTAAAAAATGCCTTATTAGAAAAGATTTATCATTTTTATTTTATTTTCTGCATATTTCCTCGGTAGATTTCTCCTTCCAATTTGATCCAATTCTTGTGCATTTCTTTGAACATTGTTCTGGTTAGTTTCTTTACTAACTAAAACGGAGAGATTTAGGGCATTACACTTTTTTGGCAAATCCCTTGTCTACAAAGCCGCATTCAACGAAAATGCTGGCAAAATAAAAGTGCAACAGAGTGCCTTCTTATATCCTCTTGCGGATACTCGTCTGTATGATTGATTTTCCCAATACGCTTGTTTCAGATGCGACGAATGTTTGAAAAGCTTTCACTTTGGTTGTTTGGATCCTCCTGTGAAAAAGTCTCCAAAAGTTCGAGGATATTCGTGGCACTGTGCAGACTGTGATCCTACGGTAGGGAGTCATTAGATTACAATGGTTGCTATCGTTCGAAGATTTTAAACCCAAGATTGAAGGGTCTTTTATATTTATAAAAATGTACATTAAACTATTTACTTATTTTTGTGAAGAAAAAAAAAAAAAAAAAAAAAAAACCAANTGCCCCCCCCCTCAAAATTTGATATTATACGTTTCAAGATACGTAGAATCCGATTTACATGGAATTTGGTATATAGGTCCCATCTGGGCTCTAATTGTGCCCCGAAACTTTTGGGTGCAATCGCATACACCCTTGGCAATTTTTGCCGCTTTTTTGCGGTTTTTAGTATTGCTGTCTAAAAGGAGAATGGTAAGAGCTTGAGATTTAAAATTTTGTGTGTATGTCATATTTGGGGTCTCCGTTGGCTCCGAAACTTTTGGGTTCAATCAAATATACCACTGGCGGTTTTTATTAATCCTGTCTAAAAAGAGAATGGTAAGAGCCAGAGACTTCAAATTTAGTAGATATTACAAATTTAGGTTTTTTTGGTGGGGGGGGGGCAGTTTTTTTCTCACGCCAGACTAAATCAAAATTCCTCATACTGTTTTGGGCCTAGTCCACCTGAGAGCATGGAGGGTGGCCTTTTATCTTTCAATTTATGACGAAAAGCAATTTTTATTTCTTTGGCATTTTTTTTTTTTTTTTTTTTTTNTTTTTTTTTTTTTTTTTTTTTTTTTTTTTTCAAATTTTCAAACATGTCTCCATGTTTTGGTTTATTATTTTCAATAAAGAACCTTTGTAATCGTCACGAAAAAAAAATTCCCACCCCCCTCCAATGTTTGATATTTTACGTTTCAAAGTAGGTAGAATCCAAAAATCGAACAAAAAAAATCCTATTTGTGATTATTTTCACATGCCCCAGGCATTTTTGGTCAGTGAATAGAATTTTAATTGACGGTTTTTTTTTCTTTTAATTTGGCTTAACGTCTCTTTAACATCTATTGGTCATTCAAGACGGGGGTTTTAGCCTCCATTCGCTGTAAACTTACAAACCAGCTACCCACATTGACCTCACCCAGCTTGGGTTGGGCCGGAAAAAAGAGCCAACGATACGTGGTGTTCCCAGGCTTTTAGAATCAGTTATTTAAACAATGTCTTTTTATTTGTATGTTGCAGGAAACAGACTCTACTTAAATGGGCATTCAATCAGTTTTCTTCTGTTTTTCTTTACTTAATAAAAAGTTTGGTCAATTTTCCATTTTTTGGTCTATAACCGTACCTAATTTTATTATAAAGCAATTCCTTGTATAGATTTTGTGAGGCGATTTTCATTTACTCCTGAATAGGTACTGATTTTTTTTAGTTGTTGTGGACATATCATCATCACAGGTTAACAGCCGTGGGTCTGGTTTGCAACAACTCGCCATGAGTTGTTGATACTTGATAATCCTAAGGATAATGCAGTAGCTTCTCCTTGCTTTCTGCATAGTAATAGTAAATATATCGTTTCCGACCCTGCCGTTAGTCGCCTTTTACAGTCGGCATGGACTTGGGTGCCTTGGAAGTGTTCTTTCTAAGTCCCCCTATGCACTCGGGACATACGGACTATAATCTATTTATTATGTATGTATTTCCATAGTCCGCTTTTTGTTTTGAAAAAAAAACTAGTAGTTCTGTAAACAGTAGATCTCACTCAAATAATGTCCAATCATGTGGTCCCGGGTGGTTCAATATGGCCCAAAAACTGATCAGCAAATAATATGAATGGCCATACCATCGAAATCGGACAAGGCGTTCGGGAGTTATGATGGAACAATCAGACAATCAGAAGTTTAAAGACAAAGAGTGGATTTAAAATTAAACCTCACTTCGTTTGGTCAAAATTGATTAAAACAAGGTAGATTGCCGTTAAAAAAATCCATACAAACTATTTTTTGATTTTGATCAAATGTGACAGAAGTCCGACCCAAAAGTAAGTTGTATATTCACTTAGGTAAGTCACCTGTATTATTCAATGTCGGGTGGAAAATTTCTTATAAGTGTTTATACAGGGTGTGAGAAAATTTATGTGAAAAATTAAACCAAAATATCCCCTGGGGAAATGCTCTATCAGAGGTCAAGAAATGCTTCCCCCTCAAGCTTAATAAGGGGTCAAAAATTGAGGAGCCTAATTCCAGGGTTACCTAGTAGGTCCAATCCCTCGGTTATTTTTAGGTATCATTTTTTTCTTCGGGCTTAACGTCTCTTTAACATCTATTGGTCATTCGAGACGGGGGGTTTATCCTCCATTCACTGGAAATATGCAAACCAGCTACCCAGATTGACCTCACTCAGCCTGGGTTGCGCCGGAAAAATAATCAACATCACGAGGACGCGAACCCACCTCGCCCGACATTGCTTAACTTCAGTGATCTAACGGGAACTGGTTTATTCAACGTGCCATAGACGCTGGCTCCGAATATAATTTGTGTTCAAAAAATTTACTCCCCATAAGTCATAACTCGTTGTATCACAACACAAAAATATATAGTTCGGATGACATTAGAGTGAATCGGGGTAGGGTATGGGGGAGATTCCTCCATCACCAATCATTTGTGATTGTTTTTCATGTGCGGAAACGTATATATTAAAGAAGAAAAAATATTAGCTCACTCTATTTTCTGTGAATAGAAAGAAAGTGAGAAATCTTGCTTAATTTAACTTATGCGGTGGAGGGACGTTGAAAGTCTAGCGCTAGTGTCAGTAAAAGTAAAAATTTAGAGTAGGCATTGCTATCGGCATATCAGCTGATTAAGTGTGCATACCAATATTGTTATCGTTCTTGGTATGCACACTCTAATCTAAATATGGGTATTAATAACTATGTCGATGGTCGGTGTGCACAGTATTAATCTCTCCTCATGTGTCCGGCACACTAGCGGACGTCCGCTTGTGACTACATTGTCCTCAGATGGTGGGTTCTACGTACCAGGGCAACCCAAGCACTTAAATTTTCCGTGATGAAAAACAATTTCACTAATATCATTGATTTTAGTAATGATTATGATTATGAATTAGGGTATCGAATTGAAAAGGTCGGGAGGGGCGGCAAAATCTGAATAGCCTACAGACGGCAAATGTGTAAATTCGCCACTGGATTTTAGTATTCTTTGGCTCTTGACTGCTGCAACAACATGTGACTTGATGAGTTTAAATCTTTGAATAACGCGTTGACTTATAAGTGTTAAAAAATATTTACTTTTAAAAATAAATTAAATTAAAACAAAACACTTTCCAAAAACACTATTTGTAAGTAATTATAAAAAAAACTAGTTTCGAATTATTTATTCGAAACTAGTTTCAATTTTAATAATTATAAATAGTGTTTTTGGTTTTAATATGTTTTAATTTATTTTATAAATAATAATAAATATTTTTTAACAATTATAATTAACATGATATTTAAAGATGTAAACTATAAATAAATAATTATAGTGTTTTTTTGGTAAGTTTTTTTTTTCTTTTTTTTTAAAGTAAATACATGAGTTTCCACACTTTTTGCTCTATTCGTTATACACCCTGTACAAGGGAAAGGTCATACAAAACAAGAGAAAACAAAGGTTTATTTTGATAAGGAAAAGACAGTGCAAGTTAGACTCCCCTAGGAACAATGAAACTTTGAAAAGGTCGATCGCATGTTTTTATAAAATGTCAAATAACTGTTTGTATTATCTATCTATCTGCTGACAAAATGAATTTTATATTTAGATTAATGGACTCTCCTTTGTTTTATGTCACTTGCTAATACTCTTTCAATCATCCTCATGTCTTTTTGGTTTATTATTTTCAATAATGAACCTTTGGAATCGTCAAGGGAAGAAAAAAAATACCCCCCCGCCNAAGTAGATGGACACTAAATCCTAGTTTTTGATGGCGGTGATTTCAAATATGCCATCAAAATTTTAAAAAAACAAAAGCAAAATGGGGGAAAACCTGAAAAGTGATCCAATTTTTCTGTCCGTTCTCAAATGTGATTCGACTTATGAAAAGGGCGTCTCTTTTTAAGATATTTTGTGTAAAAAAAAATTGAAAAATCGAACAAAATATTCAATTCCCATGTTAAGAGAGAACCACGAGAATGGTCCGATTACGATAAAATTTTAGAAATAAGCTCCAATTAATGTCCTGGACACATCTGTTAAAGTAGAATTTCGAAAAAAGAATTTTTGTTCGATTTTTCAATTTTTTTTTTACACAAAATGTCTAAGAAAGAGACGCTCTTTTCATAAGTTGAATCAAATTTGAGAACAGACAAATTTGATCACTTTTCTGGTTTTCCCCATTTTGCTTTTGTTTTTTAAAATTTTGATGGCATATTTGAAATCACCACCATCAAAAACTAGGATTTAGTGACCATCTTCTTTTTGTTCGTTCACACTGAGCCCACCAAGCGACGTTGAAAGTTGTCCAAAAATGACCTTCTCCACCCTGTAACTCGGCTATGCTTCGTCTGGTTCACTAACGAATTTTGTAAAAAATGTTCCATTTGATCTCAGCTATCCACCATATACAGGGGTCCCATTTATAGCCAAACACCCTGTATAGGTTCCATTGGGCTCTCTTTTGGGTGCAATCGAATACACCCTTGCCGCTTTTTAGCGGTTTTCAGTATTGCTGTTTAAAAGGAGAATGCTGAAAGCTAGAGACTTCAAATTTAGTAGGTATGTCAAATTTAGGGTCTCTAATTTCGCCCCAGATTTGGAATTGTCACGAGAAACCCCCTCAATTTTTTTGTGGGGGGTATTTTTTTTGCCAGAAAAATAATAAACCCATGTGTGTCACATTGGCATTTTTAGAGTAAAATTTTTTAGGCGGATTTGACTTCAAAAGTTCTGAACCCCGATTTATGTGTAGTGGTGTCCTTGACTGGTATACAGTGAGGCGTATGAAGCTCAACCAACCCATTAATGAAAATTTATCCTCATAAATTTAAGATATTTATTACGTAATAATAGCAACTAAAATTTCCGTTGTAAAGGGACTCTTCAGTCATATTTGGACCAAAAAAAAATATTTTATTATTATTAATAATTTTACGTTCAAATTTTGGAGTAAATGCCTTTCTTTTTACATGCGCGGATATAGCCCCCTTGTTTTGGTGGGGCACAATCGCTCGTAACCTAGAGACCGGGGGTTCGAGTTCTAGGCAGTTCTTTTTAATGCAATGTTTATCGAGGTACGAGTACGATACCTAATTTGTTAAAAGCTGTAGAGCTTACCACAAATACCTTTCACAAGAGTGATAAGCGATTTTATAAGCGTGATGACGAAAAAAAGGTGCCATGACGGAAGACAGATTTTTTGAAGATTTTTTATTTACGTATTTCTATTTAGTCTCAGGATTGGGAATTATTTAGGGGCCCGTGCCCCTCCCCCCTCTCAATGGGATAAAAGACACAGCGGATCCCCATTAATTTGATTTTTTAAAAAAATTACGTGATTAGGTATAATGAAATTTGAGAAACACCGCCCGCTTAAAAAACCTGGGGGGCACGTGCCCCCCTGCCCCTCCCCTATATCCGAGCATGCCTGTTTAAGATAGGTTAAGACCGATTTTGTTTGGTTAGACAATGGCCGATTGACTTCTTTAATCTTGTGCATTCTTCGGACGGTTGCGTATCTTGGGCATTACAACTATACGTGTTCCACTGTGATGTTTAGCCTCAGGGTTCATATGTGGCCGATTCGAATATTTGACACCGACGGGTGAGTTTTTCCTTTTGTAGCCAGATGTTAATATTACAACTTCCTTTAACTCTACTCATGCGTTATTCTGGAGTAAATTCAAGGGCGATGCGACTTGTAATAAAATGCAATTGCTTAATATTATATGGAGTAGCAACCTCCCTGTCCTAATGAGTATCACACTGGCTTTGAACGCCGGAAATCCGGGTTCAAATCTTGGTGAAACCGGATTTTTTTTTTTTGCGTAAATGAGCTTGGTTGTGCGGACTGCACTCAGCCTCGTCAGGACAGTTGAGTAGCTACTTTAATATGAATAGTGACATTACAGTAGCAAGTGCAGTGAGATAGTTCAGTGTAGTGGCCCTTGTAATGCTGTAACACAAATATTAGGAAATTTATTTCAATATTAAAAAAAGTGTTTTTTCAATGTGCCAAGTCGGTAGAGTTTCTTCGTGAAATGGTAAGAGCCAGAAACTTATTATTTAACTGGAAAGGGTTAATATTTTTGAATACTTTTATTTTATTGTAAACAAGCAATGGCAATTTTAACACTTTTTATGTTATTAAAACCCCACCGCATCCTCGCCATCAACAAAGGAAATGTAACTCCCCGCTGGTTTCTGTTTTAGCATCACTTTTGACATAAAAATCAATACCTTGTGTACCTCGACACAATATCTATCAGCCGTTTGAAACAATAGAGCATATCTTTAAAACTAGAATGAAATATGTTCAGGAGTCAATATTTGCTTTCCAATTACCCAAGCTTTGTGTAGTAGCGGATTCTTCGTGTCGTGTGATGTTCACGCTAGATTTTGGTTTATTATTTTCAATAATGAACCTTTGGAAAAAAATAACCCTCTCTCCTTCAAAATTTAATATTTTACGTTTCAAGGTACATAGATCCAAAAATCGAATAAAAAATCCGTTTGTTCTCCATCCCCCGTACGCACTTTTGCCACTTATCGTTGACTGATTTGGATGAAGTTTGGTATATGGATCCCGTCTGAGTTCTAATTGTGCCCCGAAACTTCTGTCTAATAAGAGAATGGTAAGAGCCAGAAACTTTGATATGTATGTCAAATTGGGTTGTCGGTATGCTTCAAAATTTTTGGGTGCAATCAAATATACCGCTGGCGGTTTTTATCGCTTTTTAGCGGTTTTCAAAATACTATCTAAAAAGAGAATGGTAAGAGCCAGAGACTTGAAATTTGGTATGTATGTCAAATTTAGGGTATATGTATGACCCAGATTTTTTTTTTTTTTTTTTTTTTTTTTTTTTTTTGAGGGGAGGTATTTTATTTTAGATAGCAAAGTAAACCCATGTGTCACATTGGCAGAGTTTTTTTTATTCGTGGACTCTTCTGATTTTGTGTTCTGTCGCATCGTTATCTTTGGTTTTGTAGTGCCATCACTCTTGAAGTCCACCAAAATAATGACATAATAACACATATGTCCCCTGTGGATAGGGAACTCAAAAAGAAGGCACCCAAGTCCATGTCGGTTGTAAAAGGCGTCTAAGGGCAGGGTCGGAAACGATATGATAATAACACATAGGTCCCCTGTGGACAGGGGACTTACAAAGAAGGCACCCTAGTCCATGTCGGTTGTAAAAGGCGACTAAGGGCAGGGTCGGAAACGACATCATAATAACACATATGTCCCCTGTTGATAGGGAACTTAAGAAAGGCGACCAAGGGCAGGGTCGGAAACGATATCTTTTCTATTACCCATGCAGAAAGCAAGGAGAAGCTACTGCATTATATTTTCTAGGTCCCCTGTGGATAGGGGACTTAGAAAGAATACTTCCAAGGCACCCAAGTCCATGTTGGTTGTAAAAGGGGACCAAGAGCAAGGTCGGAAGCGATATATTTTCTATTATCCACACAGAAAGCAAGGAGAAGCTACTGTATTATACTTAATAAATCCTGAAAAAAAAATAAACCATCTGTGGATATTTGATAGATTTATCAAACCAGTTCGAATTCCAAGAACAACAATTTCGAAAATATTGATAATAGTCATCTCATGAATTACCTACTATAAGATATCATAAATCCAAAAACAGTACCTGTAGATACGATGTCAAACTTCTACACTTCAATTGTGATGGCGAGTTTCAATCACAACGGAAACAGTTACTGACGCGAGTTGACAAACCCACCTAAAATATGTTGGGTTTGTCAACCATGGTATTATAGACGGACAGAACCCTTATCAAAGAGACCTAACATATAGATCTCCTTTCTGTTGAGGATATCAAATAGTTCGCCATTTGAGGATCTTGATCTCTTCGCTGGGGCACACGTTTAATAATGTAGGTAATCTATGATTACCTACATTACCAGTACAGATTTTTTGGAGGAATTTCATCTCCCTTCTTTTCTCCAGTGTGTCGAGTTGGAAGTTGCTCAATCAATAATTCGATCTCAATGTAGTGCGGGAAAAAAGGGTAAAAATCATTCTCTTTTAATTAAAGTCGAATATACCGTTAGCTAACGGTAATGAAACTAAAAATCAATATAAATAAAACTAAATGTATGATCATTGACAAACTAGACCACAACATCCAAGCTAATATTACAATTGGACATGAAAGTATTGAACAAGTTAAAGAATTTTGCTACTTGGGGGCCACAATAACCAATGAAAACAGAAGTACATCAGATATAAAGAAAAGAATAGCAATGGCCAAAATATCTTTCCAAAACAAGAAGACCTTGCTCACAAACAATAAAATCAGCATTGAAACGAGAAAGAAATTTATTAAAACGTTTGTTTGGAGCGTCTTGAATTATGGCTGTGAAGCATGGACTTTAGATAAAAAGGAAAAGAAAAGACTAGAGGCGATGGAGATGTGGTTATGGAGAAGGATGTTAAAAATATCTTGGAGAGAGAAAAAAACAAATGAAGAAATATTAAGGGAAATAGAAGAAAAAAGAAATCTTATCAAAAATATTGAACTAAGGAAAGTAAAACTTATTGGCCACCTCATCAGGCAGAACAATTTCATTTCCAACATTTTTGAGGGGAAAGTTCAAGGAGTGAAAAGATGTGGACGACCAAGAACTTCTCTCTTCAAACATATCTACACCAGAATGGAGTTCCAAAATTACAGCGAAATGAAAACAGTAGCATCAGATAGATTTCAGTGGCGGGAACGACAAGGCATTGCCTTTAGAAGATGATGATGATACCGTTAGCGGTTTTGCCTCTTTTTTCAGCCTAGAACTCTGAAACTTCAGATTTAGGTCCTAGGGACCTCAAAACATGTTTTGGCATTGGAAACTCGACATTGAAAATTTCAACCTATTACAATGCTTTCTTCTTCTTTTTATAGATAAGGAAAGTCGTGTGATGTTCACATCAGATTTGGTACAACTTAAAAAGGAAAATTAACGAGTTTTCCAGATACCTACTCGCCATTTCCATTATTACCTTAGGTACATCAAGTCCATTAGGATATTAAACTGTTCATAGATATAAATTTTAGAAAAAGAATAAAAAAGATAATGAGAGATATTTTTAATAAACATGCGATTTGAAATTCATGTTTAACCTTTTTCTGGTTTCCGTTCTTACTTTCTCTTCCTATAGAAGAAAAGTATTGTAATCGTGCAGAAAATTTGGAAATTTTTTACAATTTTAATGGATCTTTTAATATTAGCTTTTTCAACAGTGCTTCGCTACGATTCTTATATTGCGATTTTTATTTTTCAAGGACAAAAGAGATTTTTGGGGTTTGTGTCCACCTTTATATTGTCGATGTTAGGGGGATATTTTGTCTTCCAAAAAGTTTGCTCAATTACCCAATTTTGGGGTCAAGCCTTTGCATTTTGCAAATACTACTTCGAGTGTTGTCTCTTTTTCTGCTCAATGAGCGAATTCGAAATTTGAGCCTAATAGAGCCACCAAGAGGAGCAAACCAGCTTCATTAGCTGACGGTCCTAAGCCCGTGTAGATACATAAGGTTTGGTATTGGGAAGGGCATCCAGCCTTTAAAAAACTTTGCTTCAAACCAATGAGGAGAGATTACCAGCAAAAAGCGAATTTCTAAGGTTTCTATTGATACTGTGAAGAGCAATCTAGGGTTACTGTGGCAGGTAAGGACTAAAGTCAAAGAGAGTAGGCACCAAAAAAAAGGTTGTTTCATGGTAGAATTAAGGAAAGCAGCGCCAACCCCAAATAGAATTGAGAAGGGGTGAAGTTTTAAGAAGAAGATATATTTATGTGCATTATTGTGAACGTTAGTGAACTCCACATTTTACTCCCATATACATCCCGAAATGCACTTGCATAATTTGTATATTTATGTGTATGTACATATGTTACGCGATACAAGCCACAATTTTCATCCGATTATGACGAAATTTGGTATACATGTTTAGGGTATGAGGGAAATTTGCTGTATAGTTTTTGAGGGCCCGGGGGGCCAGGTGGCTCAATATTGTGTTTTTTGAAAATTATTTTTATCTTTTTAGCGGTTTGTTGCAGAAACGTAAAATTTTGATATGTGATGGCTGGTGTAAAGGGATTTTCAATTTTGAAAAAATTGGGGGCCCTCCCCCCGATTTGGGGAGGGTCCCCATTTTTTTCCTAAATTTGATCAAGATATTTTTTTTCTATTAATGACTACAACACTAACGTGAACACCTGATCATATTGATCCACTAGTTGAAACAAGAATTCTTAGATAGACGGATAGATATGTCTTTAACTTATGCGAGGCCTCAATGAAATGTCCAGAATGAACAAATTCTTAAGGGTCTCTCCAAAAGTGCAGTCCCGGAGGGGATTACCCCAGTCACCCACCCCCCTCTCGGTAGCCCTGTCTCACTTTGTGTCAATCAAAAATAAGTCGGGGGGATTTCGACCCCTTCCCTTGCATATAGACTTGGTGATCCTCTTGAGAAAATAACATCTGCTCAATATTTTATATTAATATTTTTTTCTTATAATTATATTAAAAATGATAACAAAAATTATAAACAAAATATAGCTGTTATACAGGGTACCATAAAAAGTACACTTTATAATACAGGATGTAACAAAATTGATGAGAAAAAATTAAACGAAAATATTCTGAGACGAAATAAAGAGGAAGGGGTCAAATGTTCACGAATAAATTTAACAATATTTATCATTTTAAAACTGAAATCTTTTGTATTTCCTTAGCAGTGGGGCAATCAGGATTTTCATTCCGGGGGGGGGGCTCAATTCGATTTTTTTTATCTTTAATAAGTTAGATTGCCATCAGTGACGATTAGATCCTGAAATAAACTAAAAAAGAAAATTAGCTGATAGTATGGTAAGATTGCGCTAACCGTATAAAGGGTACACCGGGTTAGATCAGCGTTTGAAGCATAAAATCGAGGCTATTTTTCCCTTTTATTGATGGGGGGGTAGAACCAGGACCTCCCCCCCCTGGTGGCGCCACTTCACCTCAGGTGATGATTGTCTCAGAAGAGTATAAATATTCCGTCATGCGCATGACGTTAATATTTGTACATCCACTAGGGGTTATCAGAAAAATGATGTGTGTTCCATCCGAAAGAGGATTTTATTTTGAGAAACAAAGATCATAAGTTTATTTTTTTTTAAAAAAAAAAAAAGAATCAGAACCGTGAATAAAGTACTAAACAAAAATTGTTGGACCCATATTAATAGATTATTATTTAGGAGTATATTGAGGTAGAAATACTACATCTTCACTTATTTATAACATGGGGTAGCTCTGATGATGTACTCAGAAGAGTATAAAACTCTGATTAACATCTTAATGATTTTATAGTTTCATTAGGCCGGATTAACCATATGGAAAATGTGACAACTGCCCAGGGTCTCGCGCTTCTTAAACTTACACTAGATAAGATGGGATAAGTACATAATTATTTAGGAAAAGATAAAATGTGTTATAAGTTGTAAAACCATGGAGACAGAAACGGTTTTACAATGTACATAGGTACAAACATAGTAACTAACTAGGCTAGACTAGAAGGCAGAAACCGCAGGGTCGGCGATACCTTTGATGTTTTTCTTACCCGACACAAAACCAAAGACTTCTAAGCGCCGCACTATACTTCTGTTTTGATTTATGGAAGAAGAAAGTAAAGAGATGTATTCAATACAAGATTGAAAGAACATCATGCAGACTACATCACCAACAGACAATTTTAAGATCCTATAGGAAAAGAAAAGTACTAGAAGAATTAGAAATTAGTAAAGCTAGGAAGAATAATATTGAACTGATCAATGGAATGAATGAGTTTAAAAGTGGAAGGATGTTCCAATTTTGAAAATGATGTTGTACCTATAGACTATTATTACAATAATGTAAAGTAAGAGATGACTCAGGGGAAATCTATAGGAAACTAGAACAGTACTAAAACCAAGAGGAAAGTTATTTCCAGTAAAGCCACCTCACGCTTTAGAAAATCAATCAGTCCAGTGAAGTCATAAAACTCAAAGCGGGTCACGTCGAGCGAAACAGAAAAAAAGAAATAATTGATGTATCACAAAATATAAAAAAAGATATTATAATGACTAGATAGAAGGAACAAGTTTACAAGTTAAATATTTAAAATTAGATTATTCATAATTTAAAACTAAATAATTGAATTCATCAAATTTTAATTTTTTCTCATTTTAATTTCGGGTTATTTTGGTTTCATTTTTCACATCAATTTCGTCACATCTTTTACATTATAATTAGAGTAATCGGGATCTGTCCCTGTGTTTATTTGATTCTTATAAATAGGAAAGATTTTATTTTAATTTGACAAGATCAGGTAGTTAGTGACACAGATTCCAAACAACAACTAGAAAATTCAGCTAGGGATGTCGATATAATATCGATATTATCAGATTTTTTGTGTGTATGTGGATTTTCTCTATTTCTTATACCTAGAAGATGTTTCTTTTCATACATATTCAACCCAGGCTTCCGGTTTGATGCCACAAACCGGTAGACTAATGGCTTGAAGACTAAGACTGAGGAGCTACTACTGGGTACCACCAATCCAACATTTAGCTGGGAACTAGGGTAATGTAAATGTAAACTAATGATATGTTTAGTTAGTTTAGTAGTAAAGTTTGACAGCCTCTTTACATTATTTGCGGGTGCCATAGCATTATCTTCTGATTCTGAGAGTACTATAACAATCTTTATGTTCAATTTTTGCTGCCGGCATGCACTGATAATGCTGACTTGGCTGACTAGACTAATGTGACACATCCAAATAGTTACTCTAATTTTCACAAGAAATGGGTGAATTCTAAGTGCACCCCGTACACTCACACAAAAATTCTACCGGTAATCGAACACCAGACCCCTCGCATAAGCTAGTGAGATACAGATTATGCTAGACACGGTTAGGAACTAGGATAGTAGGGTAGCCGAGATTTTTCATGACTTGAGAATATCGATAATTGACCATCCGATAATATCGGATATCGATATTGAACTTTCGATAATATCGATATTCTTCTTTCGATATGGCAACCCTAGTTTCAGCATCCAATCATCGATGCAGTTTAAAATTGGTTCATGCTTGTATGAGAAGTAGCGGGGTAAACTCTTAATACCCCCCTATGAAAATAGCGGATAGAAGAGCTAATTTAAGTGCACTCAGATCCCTTCGGTGTGATGATCTGGTATTATTATTTAATATTTTATTTTTCAATATTTTTCTTAAATAATTCCTTGCTAATTAATTATATGTAAAAATAGGAAGCGAAAGAAAGGGGAAATAAATATTTTTTGATAAATATGATGCTTATCTTTCTCCCCCCCTCCCCCCCCCCCCCCNTAAAGATTTGGGAAATACAATTCCCAAATACTTAGAAGTGAGAGTATCGAAAAATATTTTTTCTGTTTGTTATATATATTTTTATTATTGTGTAATGCATACTTGCAATATTGTTAAATAAATTTACAAAGATATTGGTAAAATCAATGATATTGGTAAAATGCGCAAAATGCTGTTTCTTCACAATGATATTGGTATATTGGTAAAATTTTCTTTCATCACAGCTAATCATCACCATATGAGAATCACTGCTGTGAGACGAGGTGGGTCTTCCCCTGATGAGATTTATGTATTGATGGTCTACACTTAAGAGTGCTTGGACGGACCTGGTATAGGAACCAACCATGGACAGACTGAATGCACTTTGATAATTCATATTACTTTATTAGTCATCTACCGTAAGCGTTTATTATTATTCATTGCTGCAGCCTTTCTTTTGAAATTCCAAGTGCTGCGTCCAATAGTTTGGAATATTGCACCGCAAGCGTTAGTTACAGGCACATCTCTCAATAAATCATTCATTCAATTCACTGACTCCAATGGTGATATTTAGAATTTACCCAAGCCTGGGAGTGTATAACCATGGCCGTATCCAGGACAGGGTTCAAACCCCCCCCCCCCCTCCAAATTTTTGAAAAGTTTTTATTTTTCCTATAATCCCTATATCGTAAAACTCCCTTTACATGACCCCCCCCCCGAAATAAAATTCTGGATACGGGCCTGTGTATAATTATAGTTAAGCTTTCAATAGTATTTATACTAGCCTTGTCAGTCCGAACGGAGGTCACAAGAAAAATGAATGTAGACCCCGAATGGGACATCAATAGTATATACATGATTTCATTATAATCGGTTAACGTTAGGTAGCAAGAGTGCCATTTACGGCATAGAAAAGAGAATGCTTCCCAAAATATAATCAAAAGACCGCAAATATTCATAGATAAAGCAGAGAATTTCGTTTAACCAGCTGAAAAACTCTACATAAAAACCAAAGATGGAATGTCATCCAAAAAATGCTGTTTCTACACAGTTTCTTGGATGCTTTGAGAAGCAAGCGAGAGTTAACATGCCAGACTCAAACCAAAGATGGAAAATCATCCGCAAAATGATGCTGTGAGAAGCAAGCGAGGATTACCATGCCAGGAAAGGACACAGCTAAAGAGAGTAGGCACAGAACAAAAGATTGTGGCATGGTAGAATTAAGGAAAACAACGCCAACCCCAAATAAATTGGAAAAAGTTGAAGGTAAAAAAAGAAGAAGAGAGAATATCAACAAAACTATATATTCTTATAGAGTTATGTTCTTTGTTGAGAGATGTGACAGCAAATATATCGCGGTACTCAATTTTCTTTTGTTATTGAACTAGTTGGTAAGATTCACAGATTCGTAACAAGAAGGTTGTTGGTTCAAATCCAAGCGAAGACATAAAATGCGGAAAGTAAACAGGTTAGTAAGTACATAAACAGACAATTATAAAAACAAAATATATGCAATATTTGACCACACCAGAGATAGAGATCAACTTCAGAACCTTTGTAATAAAAGCCAAGTGTCACACTTACGTTAAGTTCAAAATGTTTTACTTGGCTCATCACCAATAATAGTCTGAGTATCTAATTTTCTAATGTCATTCTCCCTAAACTTATCAATGGTATTTTTGTAAAACGTTTTACAAATAACAACAAAAACAACATCAAATAATAAAGTAATAACAGGAACAAAAATTATACTCAACCAAAATACTACAGACGTAAACATGATCTCATTCATTCCAACCATTGGATTTCCAACTGGTAATGTAGGCCATACATAAGAATATCCTAGAAGTAGTATAAACCATACGAAAATTGAACCCCATATACTTACATGAGTAATATAAGTCCAAGAACGTATATGTAAACCAGCTTTAACACAAACAACAATAACAGTAATTGTATAGACCATGTTCCCTAATGCAAGATAACCACCATCTCTTCCATTAGACCAAATATTACCATAACCATATGTGAACATAGGTAACCAAAACATAAGAATTGAATGAAACAAAGCATTTGCTATCCAAATCCAAAAGATTTTAACATTAAATGTATTTGCTGTTTGAGAATAAAGAATTGGATTTTTAAGACGTGTCTTAGATGAACATACTTGATCCATTATACCAATAGCAAAAGGAGGAAATGCAGTAAACAAAACATTATAAAGACCTATTGTCCAACGTTCGAATAGGACTTGACCACTCCAAGCAGAATATATTGCAAACCAAAGTTCCATAACATAAAGACAAATATTTTTGTAAAAACTATAAAGAATTATGAGACACATTCGATTGTAGTTCCAAGCCCCATGAACGAAAAGAAGTTTTAATAAGAAACGAAATTGTGCAATGGAATAATCACTTGCACAAGCAGCTTGCAGTCCTTCAACACCAGATATACCCACACCAACATGTGCTTTCTGTATCATTGCAACATCATTTGCTCCATCACCAATAGCTAGTGTAACACATTTTGTATTAATAGTAACAAGTTCGACAACTTCGGCTTTTTGTAAGGGAGATACCCGACAACAAATGACAGCATTACAGCAAAGACATAATTCAAGAAATTCTCTACGTAATGAAGGAGACAAAGCAAAGTTTAATGATATGCCATCGATAATAAGAGCGTAGTTATTATTTGTGGTACCCAAATAATTGACAAGTGTTTTCCGATGTTCAACGATTGATTCACGGACAGTATCCAAACTTGTGCCTTCCACAATGAGTAAGGGTGTATCTTGTCCTACAAGTCGAGACGAATAACCAATATTAATGGCAGTTTCTTTTTTATCTCCCGTTAATACCCAAACACTTATTTGCGCATTAATAAGTGCGGCAATAGTTTCAGGTACATAATCCTGAAGCTTATCTTCTACCGCAGTTGCACCCAACAATTGTAAATTGATTTCGATTTTTTCACACACTTCTTCAATTTTATCTTCTCGATTTATCATTGAAGTAGATGCTGTTTGATAAAGTGCATTCCATTTTTGATAATTTGCTTCAGAAATTTTAGCAACACCAAAACATAAAGTTCTATAGCCTGAACTTGCAAATTGGTCTAAGTGACTTTTAGTCTCGTCAATATATTTAGAATCAGAATGAAGTCTAGCGAGAATTACATTATCAGCACCTTTACAAAATATTTTGATTTCATTCTGTGGCGTCCTTACAATTACTGACATTCTCTTTCTATCACTTGTAAACTCAAGAACATTAAGAATAGTAAACCTTTGTGTTTCTCCAAGTGCGATGATTTCAACTTCTTTATAATGACGAGAACTAAACACATAACCAAATGCTTTGGCACCTAAAATTAATGCTTTTTCATCTGGTGAAGATGCGTGATATAATATTTCATTATTTTTAAATTCTGGTATGACCGTATGACACACAGCAAGCATTGTCATAAATTCTTTAACAACATTTTCACTTTCAGGATTTCTTTCAATCATACGTTTTTGTTCATTCACATTATTAAAATGAAAATTAGGAACCAAAATATTTCCTGCCACTGAACTTATCTTAAATTCCATTACATTTCTTGTAAGCGTGCCAGTTTTATCACTAAATACATATTTAACCATTCCAAGTTCTTCATTTAAATTTGATGTTCTAGCTGCAGCAGGCGTATCCGTAGGTTCATAATACATATCAATGTCGTTGTTTATGAATGTTGCTTGAACAAATCTGACAATTTCCAATGTGACTTGTAAAGAAATTGGTATCAAATTGTTATACAGAATAATAAATGTTAACAAATTTGAATGGAAGCTTGGTGCAGATTTTGATCCCAAATACCAGTCACCAGAGTTACGTCCGTTTGACCAAATGGTATTGGCAGAAGCACTTATAAAACACAATACTAATAACAGAAAGAATAACATTATGGTTTGTGTGTTTGTAATCTTATCTACCGTAGAACGTTTTAAAGGAGCTGATGTAGCGTTCTTCATAAGTTTTGAATCAGGACCTGTATAGATAACAATACCTGTAAATTGAGAAAAAAATAAGTATGAAACTAAAGGAATGTTGAACCTGTATAGATGGTAATACTTGTAAATTGAGAAAAATAAGTATAAACTAAAAGAAAATGGTCTTTCGAGCAAATTCTCTAAAATTTTACTGAGGGGTATATTTTAGGATTTACAAGAAGGTTGAAAAAAAGACAGTTTTCAAAACACATCATTGAGTTTTGGGACCAATAACCTACTAAACTTTCAACTAAAAAAAATCTTAATCTTGAGGACATGCCCTTTCGTTAGAAAGCGTTTTCGTATATTTTTTATAAAATAAATATATTACCTCCTTTTTGGTCCATAGAACTTTGCCAACGTATACCATGTGCTCATCATTGTTATACTGAAGAACCCCTTAAAGAACAGATCTGTACTTTCTATTCTGCAGAAGATAAAGTACTGTAATTTTGTACAAAACGTAGGTATCTTAAAACGTAATATATAAAAAATTTAGGGGGGAAGGGGTCTATTTTTATGAGCCATTTTCCTCAATGGAAGTTAGTAATATGTATTTGAGATTGTGAGATGTTACTTGAAGGTGACATCCTCACGGCAAGAGTCTACCATGGTGTCATCAATATTATTAATATTGCAGTGATTAGACTGATTCTCTTGGGGCTTAGGTTAATTAAAAGTCTCCAAGATCAGATGTAAAATGATAATTAACACTTATTTAGAACTAGCAGGATGCGCCCGCTTCGCTTGGTATCTTAGAGGCATGACCGTTCCCATGCTATTAGAGTAGGATACCTAAATAATAACCCTTACAAAAATCGGCTGTAACTCGAAAACGGTTGGACAATTTTTTGCAAACTATGTCCCAATTAAGGTTTAAAAGGCCACCCAAAACTTTCTCGCTTTAAGTTGATATGTTGTCGCGACAAAATTTAAGATAACGGGCCGTGACCGGCTGAAGTTGGTAAAAAATCGAAAAAACGGCCGTAACTCGATAACGGTTAGACCTTTTTGTATTTTGACAATTTTTGCAGGGTTCACGCCTATAGTTTTTTTTTGGGGGGGGAGGGGGGTCTATTAACATAAATTATTCTAATATCTCTTACCGTTTTGGCTAAACAATTAGTGATACATACGCACATCTATCGTTACATTGAGTTTTATTATTATAGATTTCAGTCTCATATATCTGACTACCCGACACAATGATGCCACTATCTTTCTTTCGTATTTCATTATTGAAACTAATAAAACTTTATTTTCATCTCACCTATAATCCAATTTGTATTTCTCAACATTGATCCTCGAAGTAAAACCCTTTCTGGTCCCAATGGTATAGAAACTTTGCCTCGTTCTTGAAAATTACCAGTAAATTCATAAATAAATCTGTTTGGAAGGTCACATTCTATAACTCCTTTCAAACCAGAAAGTGAACTTTGGTCAGTTAAATGGGAAGTTTCACTCAAAGCTTGTCGTACTTTTAAATTGGTTTCACCATCTAAGTTCATTGTTTCAATATAACACATGCCTGAATAAGAACAGAAAGAATAAATTATATTAATACAGTGGTCCTTCTTAATTTGCGCAGTCTATATTTTTCTGACACTGTTGGCAATACAATAAATAACGGGGTCTGATTATGTTTTAAAATGGCCCTCAAGATGGTTGATTCTTTGCTACCCGTGCTCTCGAGCACGGCCAAAGATTATCAACACCGTTCCGACGACAACTCAATGTGTTTTTCCTCCGTTGAAGCTGTTCATCCCAGCCATGCTACTCCAGATACTTCTTCAAAGAGTTGGTATATAAATCCTTGCTAAACCCTGAAGTATCTGATCGTTGTCCTCTATGTATGCTGGCTGCTCATGATGTAAATCATGAGCAGCCAGCAACTATCCATCAAACCCAACTGATCTAGAGCCGTCGACATTATGGACAGATCCTATTGGAGGGCCGCCTTCTTGGCCTGGAGACACAGTGAGAGTCGTTTAGAACGTTAAAAATAACAACAACATGTATTAAAATGAGTTTGCAATACTGCACAGTACCATGTCCTACGGCCAGGATTTGTTTCAATCGCTCTTATCAGCAGGATCCGGACCAGCCTGGCTGTAATAACCAGCCCCATTGTTAAAAAAACAAACTGAAGAACTCTATGTTGCAATGATGATGACGATCTCTGGTCGGATCTCTCTGAGAGGCTCCACTGCGTAGAAGCAATCGTCGTGAGAACCCTTTTTTACATAACCGATTTTTCTATCAAATTCTATACATTCAATTGAGAATTTCTTAGATTTTTTTCTCTGTATCGGTATTTTTCCACTCCAAAGATGCATGAGTGACGTATCAAATGAAAGATCTCGTCATTATGAATGGAATGAAAACAATGAAAAATAAATATCATTTCAGACACACGATTCAGATTATGCTTTATTAGGGATAGGCTATCATGCTCTTATTTTTATTATTATTATTTACAATTGTTGCCTTTCGATCCAGAATGATGAAACGTTGCGTTTGGTACGTCACTCGTGCATTTTAGGAGTGGAAGGAATGTAGAATTTGACGGAAAATCCGACGTATGTAAAAAAAAAAACGTTCTATTGGAACAGATCTACCAATTTCACCACAATATGTCTCCCTTGATATAGTAATATTGATATTTTGGTCAGAATATATTTTTTGTATTCCAAACAGTTTTGGAAATATTTAGACTGAGTAAATTAAAATGGACCACCCTGTAGTGTAAAATAAAATGGAATCCTAATATTCCTCATAAAATATAAAAAATGGCCCTGAACTGCATAAATGATATAGTAATATTGATATTTTGGTCAGAATATATTTTTTGTATTCCAGACAGTTTTGGAAATATTTAGACTGAGTAAATTAAAATGGACCACCCTGTAGTGTAAAATAAAATGGAATCCTAATATTCCTCATAAAATATAAAAAATGGCCCTGAACTGCATAAAAACGATACTGTGAAGAAAATTAAAAATAATAACCCAACCCAACTAACCTTTTTATTATATTTGAAGGTCTCCACCCCGTCATCTTATCGAGTACAATTGAGTATTGGGTAATAAACTAGAAAATTCCCTCTGATATTGTTTTTAAAAAATTGATTTACTTACAAATTTGACCACATTACACTCTCAAATAAGTCAAGAAACATGCATTTTAGATATGATGAAGAGATTGTTTATACACAATACCACATAAATATATTTGGGCCTGACATCCTCACGGCCCGAGTCCACCTGAGCGGATGGTGTAAAAATATGCGACAAGTTATGCTCCGGTATTAACACATGTTGCATAAAGGTGGTATCACATTATTTGTCATGATTCCAAAATTTTGCCATAACTTATTTAATGTATATTTGTTGAATTTTGTGTGTTTGGTATATATTTATGCCCCTATCACACTATTTGATAAGACTTTCAGACAAATTTTGTTCTGTATTATACCATCTTTTCCCATTACGATTTCTGATCGAAAGTGAATGACTTTTTCATTTAGACGAAAATTAAAACTAAAAAAATCTTTCCTTCACAAAACAAAATATTAAGTCTCAATAGACATTCCCATATTAAAAAGAATGATCGAAAGTTAATTTAGTTTTTCTTCACTTGTGTATTTTGGATGTTTGAGAATTTGTGCGTCACAACAGACGCCTCAGAAATATTTTTTAAATGTAAGATTAACGAAATAGTTTTCAAAAACGATTAAACGTATTTGTCAGGCGTTTAACCCCTATCAGAAAACTTGGACAAATTTTGGTCACTTTTGTGTTTGATATGAAAATCGATCAAATATAGAATTTAATCAAATATGTTTGCCGATCACACTATTTGTTACTATTTGAAGTAAAAAAAAACATCATCATAAATAGTGTGATACCACCTTAACAAAAGATTATGTTTTAATACCGAAGAAAATTGGTCACATTGGTATTGTTTTTCAGGTAATGATTGATTAGAAATAATGCATTGTAATGTGTCTACAACCAACTCTGTTGCAGTACACAATAAATAATAATTTTGCTGTATTCAAAATGGTAACATACCTTCATTTTCACTTGTAGAAAGTACAATAAGATCTGCCGGGAAGAAATTATTATTATAAACTTTAACAATATCCCCAACGACTAATTGTTGCCATTGTACAACTTCATATACACCATTTCGAATTACATCTACATTTCTATGATTAATTTCTCCATCAGCTAAATGTCTTTTTACATCTTCAATAATTTCTTTGATTCCCGATACAACCATAATTAATATTAGCGGTATTAGAGTTGTATACCGTCCAGTTGGTGATACATCGGGAATTTGTTGAAGTAATGCAATAAATAGAAAAAATATGTTTGAATAACGTCGAAATTGTTCAAATAGGAAGCAAGGGATAAATGTTAGGAGAGTATATTTGGCGGTTGAAATTTTATTAGAAACAAATTTGTGTGGTTGTAACGCGTTTATATTGATCACTCTGTGATCTGATTTGCCTGTAATACAATCTACTGAGTCAGTTGATCTTACATTGTGACTTGTATTACCACTTTCATTAGTGTCAATTAATTTTCGGGACGACTCTGGTGATGTAGAAAGCATTGGGATATTTTCTTTTCCTTTCATTATCTGAAACAAAAAATATATATCATTTACAGGAGGGGTTCCCAAACTTTTTGATACTGCGCCCCCTTTGCCTGAAATGAAAGCCTTCCACGCCCCCCTCCCCTTTACATTATAAATTATGAATGGGTATGGGTGTTTCTGAATGCTATTTCATTCAAAATGCTAATGTGTTGCTGAATGCTATGTCAATCAAAACGCTAATGTGTTGCTGAATGCTATCCCATTCAAATTGTCTAAACATCATGTTCAATAAAATTTACCTTTATAGGAAAATTGTGTAAATACATTTTAACAAAATGATAATAATTCAACTGGTCTCGCGCCCCCCTTGGCTTGCCTTCACGCCCCCCAGTTTGGAAACCTCTGATTTACAGGGTGGTCGCCAATATAATATGATCACTCGATTTTCCCCCAGAACCAGTTTAAATTTTCGAGTTTAAATTCATGATTTTCGATGGGATTTATTTGGTACTTTTGATTTTATACAGTACCGAAAAACAATGCTAACTTTGGATTTTTAAATACGAGCTCCCAATGTTTCCTCAATATTTGCATTCGCCACCATAAAATTATACATACTTTTGACTGGTCACTTTCTTTTAGAATTGTAATACCTCCAGGTTGGTCACAATGTCTGATAGATGAAAAGTACAAGTTACAAGTGTGACATATCATTATTTTTTCTTGCTGACATCGTTAAAAAGATAGATTTATTTGAAACTACTGCTCTACATAAGAATGTTGAGAAAATCATAGATAGACATTAGCAATACCATAGTATTGAGAAGACTGCAGAAGGCGCAACTGGGATTCTCAAACACAATTAAGGAAGGAGTAAACGTTGAATCACTTGAGATCCTAAAAGAATTGGCTATCAATCATCGACTGTGATAAGGTCACTATAAATAAATGAATGAAAGGGTCTAAAAAAAGAGTGGAACTCAATATTTCGAGAATAATTTTAAATTTGGAAAAAAAGAAACATGTGTTTTTAATTGATTTATCTAGTATCTATTTTTGTAACAATTTTTTCCCTAGCTTGTGGGAGACTACAGGGGAATAAACTTTAAAAACTGTAGTCGACACCTTTTGTAAAACATTTTTGAAAAATATAAAACTTGTGTTTCTCCAAATTTGAAATCTCCACTTAAAATAGGTCCGTTTTTTTTTAATAATTGTCGTCTACGCACCATCACTCTTATGTTCTAGAAGTGTATAGCAATTACTGACGCTGTTTATTATTGTGAGAGCAAAAAGGGGGGGGGGAATGATGAGTCAATAGGTGTGTTTTTGGAAATAATTCCTGATAATTGTATTACGTAGATAAGGAGAAGAGAACAAGCACTTGGGTTTGGTTAGAATCAGAATGAATCAAAATATATTTCGGATATCTATTATTATGAAGATAGGTATCTACATATTATAACATGTAAAGATAACAATTAACATGAACATGTAACAATAATGATAAGTGAAGATAGTGGTGTAAGAGTAAGAAGATAAGGAGTGTGTGGTAGGGGGTAAGAGAGGAATGGGCGTATGTATAAGTAACTAATTGATGAGTTTGTGGCTAGTTATTTCAAATTAAAGATCAACTCTTCTGACCCTTATGCAACCTAACTCTAAGGGTGCTCTCAGACAACCGTTTTCTTACTATCTTATAGCATATCACCTTTTGTTTATATAAGCGAGGTAAAATAAATACACTCGTTCTTATGGGAGTGTGCTAACTGCTCGATCTGCGAACTCCAATAAGAACATGTAAATTTGTTTTTCCTTGCTTATTTAAACAATGTGCGATATGCTATAAGATAAGTAAGTAAGCGGTTATCTGAGAGCACCGTAAGCCTTTTTGGCCTTTCAAGTTAAAGTAAAAACACTGCACTTTTTATGTCTTTCTAGCGACATCCCGAGTTAAGCTCATATCTAGAGTAAAATAGACGAAACAGAAGGATTAAGTTGATACCTAGAAGTTATTTTATTTTATAAAAGGTAAAAATAAAATAACAGTTTAACAAATAAATAAAATAAAACTACAACTCTAGTTATAAAATTGTTAATAAATAAAATATCCGGAGTATGGTTTCAAAGTCCGAAAGGACACACGAGTTGTTTTAACTCGTGTCTTTCCGCTAAAATAAAAGATCTCATTCAACTTGCAATAACTTAGGCCTTGTTTTGAGTAACTTTCAAATACAAGTATATGAAAAATTGTAAATAATTCCAATTTTTGTATTTTTCAAAAGAATCTAATAAAAGGAGTGGTTCTCTATATAATTTCAAAGTTGAACATAATCTAACCATACTATACATGGATCAGTATACTTGTGCGGGAGCCATGGCTAAAAAGGAAATCACACTTTTACCTAAATCAATTTTAAATGATCCGAGGAACATTTTAAAACAAATCCCAGAAAATCTTCAAAATTAAGGATTCGATAAAAACACTTTAAAAACGAATATTTATTGACATTCTTGTTCGGATTTCCGAGGTTTGTAATTTAGCCATCAAGATTTTAGATATAAAAAATACTCTATTTTGCCGTCCATCCTTAATAATAGTCCCAATCACACTTTCTCTTTTCATAAATATGTATAATGCTTTTAGTAAGTATAGATTGATAAGAAGTGATGAATAATTACCTTTTGAGGGTTAGACATAATTCATATTCCAACACTTACTTAGAGCTTCCAAGAGAAATGACAATCATTTCTAAATTTAGGTAGGTATATGTATGAAAAAAAAACACATTTATTATTACTCAGAATTTGTACTGAGTAACTGAGTCAATTGGATATTAATAAAAACATGATTTTTTTTTAAACAATATTATTTTGTTAATTGTTACAAAATTTTCAAAACAATATTTTATTTTCAATTGTTGAGTTTAAATCAAAAGACACTAAAAATATTTGTGAGATTAGATAATATTTTTAAAATAGAAAAAAATAAAAAAAATATTATAGGATCTTATTAATTTTTTTGGAATTTATTATATTTTTTAAAAGATGAGTTTTACTACTTCTTACTTCTACATTAAAATATTATTATCAGCACTGGTGGTCGTTTAATTTTAATCGAGGTTTAAGCCCATAAGATAAGGATCACATTTTAAGAGATGCGCAAGAATTTGTATTGCTTTCTATTTTATTTTTATGATATTGTTTCTTTAAAGAGGAAGGAGGAAATCAAGCTTTCTCATCATATTTAACAAAATCAAAAGTTGTATATCTCTATGTAGATTATGTAATTTTATAAAGCAGGGAAGTAGGCGCGAATGAGGTACCTAATTTAACCTGTGTAATACAGTTTCAACACTTTTTACATATAATTCATCTGATTAACCAGAGATAGAAATAAAAAAGCTATTTCTTATCAATATTATTTATTTATGTTTATCCAGTGTGTTTATCAATTCATTATCTGATAAATTTACAATGTTGCCTGATATAGTTTCACATTTTTACCCGTAGTAGAAAATAACTGGTAGTTCTGTCATCTGCTGAAGGTGGTATCAAACTGGATAAACATAATTTTTTCGACTTCAAACAGTAACAAACAGTGTGACTGGCAAATATATTTGATTTAATTCGGTATTGAGGCTTTGTTAAGGAAATAGAAACTTAAAAATGAATAAAGATACACTGGTGCTTTCCGGAACTTTGCCTGGCGCACTGCCGTGCGCCCAGATATACAGGGTGCGGCAATTAGTATTTTCACTTTTCAAAAAATCGTGGGAGGGAGAGTGATAGTGGGAGGAGCGTGGGGTTTGTGATATTCAACACGATATGATATCTAGTATTTAGGGGTCGCAATGGTTTGGCCGAGCGTGCATCGTGCGTTCGTTAAGTTTTTTTTTAAAAGTAAACCATTATAGCCACTCAGAGGGCTTTCCGCACAAGGTATGGTTTGCACTCCACGGATCCGGTTCCTGATCGAAAAACAATTTTTAGTTGAGTTCACAACTTTAGGACCACATTATCAGCTTTATGCTGTATGGGGCTACACATGCAGCCAATCGTTCTCGTGAGATTCCGCATGACATGTTTCCCGGTCGCTGGATTTGAGTCCTGTGGGGTTACTTCAAGGCTGAGGTCTTCAAACATCGCCCTGGGACCCTTGAAGAGTTAAAAGAGGCAATTCTGGAAGAAATCATCCAAACTGATGCGGATATGCTGACGAGAGTCATGGAAAACTTCCGTGAAAGACTCCAGAAGTGCATCACTCGCCAAGGCCGTCATTTGGACGACATTATTTACAAAACATAGANGTATCTCAGCTGTGGCAGATCCATACTAATATTATAAATGCGAAAGTAACTCTGTCTGTCTATCTGTCTGTATGTATGTTACGCTTTCACGCTTAAACTAATGAACCGATTTTGATAAAATTTGGTATGGAGATAGACTAAACTTTAGGAAAGGACATAGGCTACTTTTTATCGCGAAAAAAGGGGTTGAAACTATAAACGGCCATATCTATAAGGCGCCAAGCGAAGCGGGCGTATTCTGCTAGTTCATCCATACTAATATATAAATGCGAAAGTAACTCTGTCTGTCTGTATGTATGTTACGCTTTCACGCTTAAACTACTGAACCGATTTTGATGAAATTTGGTATAGAGATAGACTAAACTTTAGGAAAGGACATAAGCTACTTTTTATCGCGAAAAAAGGGGTTGAAACTATAAACCGCCATGCCTATAAGGCGCCAAGCGAAGCGGGCGTTTCCTGCTGGTACAAAATAATTTTTCAAATATCTCATGTCGTTTTTATTTACCATCTCTTTCAAATGTGGAAATACTAATTGCTGCACCCTGTAGAAGTTCATTTTTGTAAAAAGCAGTATTTTACGTCAAAACGGCATCGTCTGTAGCAGTGCTCCTATACATCCTACGGGAAAAATATGTGACTTGAAATTGTAGGAAATTTAAAAAGCCATATTCTCCAATAGAGTGTTTTTTTGCGTTAGAGTAACCATTTTTGAGTTATTTGCACAGATGTAGATTTGGCGGAAAAAAACGCACAAGGCCGCCAAAAAAACGTACAAGGGTTAGGCGATCGTAAACTCAGATTTTTGTAAAGGGAGTCTAACTAGTGGAACAAGAAGATCAGGTGTTCACGTCAGGGCCGGCCGCCCTAGGCAAAATGAATTTTGTCGCCCTCTGAACATAATATTTAATTTGTTCGTTAATTAATATAAATAGTAAAAGTACTCATACTCATATTTTTAATGATAATACTGAATAGTTATCCCTCCTAGTAGTGAAATTCATGATTTTTGCACAAATTTCAATCAAAATCTGGCCATGAATTTTCCTCTGGTTAATATTGAACAATTCAGAGTCATATATATTTACAACAGAAATAATGGACACTAAACCTTTTTGTTAAATCCACACAATTTTAATTGGAATTTTTCACTCAAGAATGTAACATAAAATTAAGCCACTAGTATACATTTAAAAAATTAAAATTTTCGAGGATACGACTCTCCCCTCCTCGTTTCCCCTCGCCTACACTTTCTCTCGTTCGCTCTTCGTATACGTTCGGAAAAGTTCGTAACGCAGATACGAAAGGCGCATGTGGAGAAGGGGAGGACAGAGGTGAAGGGGGACTCCGTGTTCGCGAGACCAAATGTATATGTGTGGGTTGTAGCCTTTAAGCAACGACAGATTTAGCCGGAGTGTCATACCCCTGGTTTTACTATTGGTTTTATGATTGATAATTCCTATGCCCTTCTTCATAAAATTCCATTTTGATTTTGCCGCCTCCTAAATTTTACCGCCCTAGGCGGTTGCCTAGTTCGCCTATATGATACAGCCGGCCCTGGTTCACGTTAGTGTTTTAGTCATAAATAGAAAAAAATATCTTAATCAAATTTTGAAATAATATTTGCAAAAAATTAAATATTGTGTCCCCTGGCTTCTCAAGGGAACAGGACCCCTAAAAATTTCAAAATCGAAAATCCCTTAACATCAGCCATAACTTATCAAAATTTTACGTTTATACAACAAACTGCTAAAAAAATAAAAATCATTTTCAAATAACACAATATTTGGCCCCCAAAAACTATACAGCAAATTTCCTTCATACCCTAAGGCCCGAATTCTGAAACTCCGCTATACTGTAGCATTAACCGATGCTATTCTGATAGCATGGACTGTCGCTACGCGATAGCGACTGTTTTTTTCGTATTAATAAACCACAACAAACTTGAATTATCTGTTACTATTTATGATNCGAAGGGGCTGCTGGTTCCCCTCACTTCAAGATAAGAAATAAAAACTATAGAAAAGGGTAAAAAAGTTTGAATTAAAAGATTAAATTTAAGTATAAATTTCAGTACAATAGGTATTATAAAATAGTACTGGGCCCCGGGGGCCCAGTACTTTTTGAAAATGTTTTTTTATCTTTTATATGTGATGGCTGCTGTTTTTCGATTTTGAAAAATTTGGAATTTCTGATCCTATTGATCCACTAGTAATATTTATTATTAAGATGATCGAATTATGGAGCCGATCCTACAAGTCTGCCTGGATTCTAAGTTTTTAATTCTTACCCGCAATCTATTTTCATCGAAATGTGGCACTGTATTATCAGTGGGTTGATTGTTTTTTTTTTTTTCAAATTTGCGGGAAATCTATCTTCTTTAACAATAAAAACGACAGATGTGAAAANTGTATAAATGATTGAAAATGGCGTCAAAAATAGTTACAAATATTTGTAACTTCAGCTGCATAAAAAAAAATATTTGGTTTTGATAAAGGAGATTATTACAGATAGGTTAATTTCGTATTTTTAAATTCATTTTTGGCTCGTTTTTCCTGGGTGTAGGAATTAATTAATCCAAGTTTTATTGTCCCGTCTGTTTCAGCCTGCTCTCCTCTTAACAAACGCGTTCGAGTAAAGTTATTTCGAATATAAAAATGGTTTCGGCTAAACCAAATCCGAAGAAATTGTATGTGTTAAAAAGAAGTAAGTATATCAAAATTTGTCTATTTCCATTTACCAGGTCTCTATAGTTGTTACTTGACGCAAATATTTGTTCTGGCTCGTAAGTAATGAGCTTAAGACAACGTGTGCAGATTTACTGCACAAGAATTTTCAAATTTTCGAGGAAAGGGAAATAATGAGAGCGGTATTGCCAGAAACTTTAAAGTAGAACCAATCTTTTTCAACAAAAGAAATTGATCCAGGCGCCCAAGGACCCAGATATATGTTTGATTTTTGGTTAGCAGCCTTCTCAGAAGAAATTTTGGGCCTTTCAATTTGCCATTGATCCGAATTAATTTTTGGTGAGCAGCCTTCTCTTAAGAAATATGGGTCCCTTCGATTTGCAAAAGTAAATCAAATGGTTACATATAAGAACTTCATTGGAGATCGGAGTAAAGTACATTGAAGAGGGAGTACCATTAAACATTCACAGGCGATTCGTTTTACGCAACAAGTCCCCTCGGGATCGTTGGTCTGTTCTTACTGAAAAAAAGATTAGAATTTAGATGAAATCATTGTCTATAGTTAAAATTTATTCTTCTGCATCTTAGTCAGAGTAAAAAAAAAAAAACCTTATCAGTAAAATGTTTTACTACTGTAACCCTCTAATCTGAAAACAGAGTGAAAATTGTGGAACACGTTAACAACAACCATTAAAAATAAGTGGCTCAGTCTGGATTGTGTAGGAGAGGAGTTTCCTAAGAACGTTATTGACAGATCTGGCATTAGATTTAATGATGGTGTCTAATTTTTCATTTTAATTTTGCAGATGGAAGAGAGGAAGATGTCCACTTTGATAAAATCACAACAAGAATTAGAAAGTTATGTTATGGACTCTGTATGGAATTTGTTGATCCAGTGAGTATTCTGTTTTATCAATTCGACAGCTCAGATTTACTTTGTGATTGATTAGGTAGAACGTAAATTACTTGTAGTAAAGTTTAGATTAGAAGTTAGTAGCCGTCTTGAATGACCAGTCGATGTTAAAGAGAATAACCCAACGTATTAGCTACGTACATCAGATTATCAGAATTCGATTATGGACAATGATGGTATATTAAGGGAGGATGGTCGTAAGAACTTAGTTTGTGAGCCAGGTTCTCTTGGTAAATCGCATCCTTATTACTACTGTTTTTCACTGAGTCAAACTTATAACATATTTTATAACCTAATAATATAGGTCTTATAGTTGGAATTACATGAGTTGATACAACGTAGTTGCCAAAAAAAATTGTAGATGGTGATGATAGTAATACGCCCTGCATATATTAAAAAGTAAAGTTGGTTTCACCAAAATTTAAATGAAAAAATTTAATATTGAGCTAATATTTGTCACAATGTAGGTATGTACGTTTGTACGCACTCAACGGTTGATGCTACTACAACAAGAACAAGATGTGTACTTCCCCATGTTATACTAAATTCTGCCTATTATGTTTGGATTTGAACTCTGGTCTCCAGATTACGAATTCTACCTTTCTACCTTCTGAACTAAGAGGCTGAAAATTCAAATGAGATTGTAATATTTTTCAACTTTCTTTTTCTAGACTGAAATCACTTTGAAAGTAATCAAAGGTTTATACCCAGGTGTGACAACAGTTCAATTGGATAATTTAGCAGCTGAAACTGCAGCTTCTATGACTACAAAACATCCCGATTACGCTGTTCTTGCTGCGAGAATTGCTGTTTCAAATTTACATAAAGAAACTAAAAAAGTTTGGAGTGGTAAGCATTTCGACTTACCCTTTTGTGCTCTTCGCTGCTGGTCCCAGAAAAAGAATATTAACATAAATTTATTGAAACAGAATTTTGTAGCAATTTAGTTAAATTTTAATATCATAAATTCGCTTTCTTTTCCCGGGGACAATTCAGGCGATTTAAGACCTCATAGTCACAACTCTGCTGTTTGAAACTTTATAAGTTTCTAGTCGACTGAGAAGTCGCAAAATACAGGATTCGCTTATACCTCGATTATATTATCATCTAGAAACATGGATTAAACCGTCGTAGTAGTTGATGACCTTTGATTGAAGTTGTTGACAACGGCGACGACTCCAAGTAGTTCTGCGGCATAGATGCATATATCTTGAGAACAGATTTGTCGTCAGTCGCTACAAAAACAACATTTAACTGTGGAGTTTGTCTTAAAATGAAAAAAAGATAATCTTTTTCTATAAACCGACGTGAACAGTTGGGTCTTAAAATAGCGGTCAGTGGAGAAAGGAAAATCTGGACAGTTATAGATTTTTCTGAACTAATTATTTATTTTCAATAATGAACCATTGGAGTGGACTTTGACATTTAAATTTTAAACCCTAAATGGGACCATACTGTTCAAATATCAAATTTAGGGGTATCAGCCAATAAAATAATTAACCTATGTGCTTTATTTTGTTTCAGATGTCATTGAAGAGCTCTATCAAATGATCAACAAAGACACCGGCACCAGAACACCAATGATATCTGATACACATTATAAAATCATTATGAAACATGCAGATCGACTCAATTCTGCCATTATTTATGATAGAGATTTTAATTATAATTTTTTTGGATTCAAGGTTTGATTGTGTTTTTTTTCTGTTGAAAGTTGTGTTGCACAGTGGCACAATCAAGAGGAGGGGGGTCAGGGCTCTAACCCCACCAGAATCAATAACTATATACTGATTCGGATAGGCTCTCAAGAGCCTTAGTTAAATTCGAACAACATTTAAAAAATAATTGCGCAGTTAAAACTAGAATTCAAGATGTTCAGTCAACAGAGTTTACATGGACATATCGTTTATGACTTTTCATTTGAAATCTTCAAATATTTGGTGTTTTCTCTGTCGGGAAGTGCGAAATCATTTCATCCTTCATCAAATATTTGGTGGATTCTTTGTCGGGTAGTGCGAAATCTTTTTCCTCCATCATCAAATATATGGTGGTTTCTTTGTCGGGCGGAGCGATTGCTTTTTTCCGCTCCACCAATTATTTGTTGGTTTATTTGTCGGGTAATACGAGGTTCCATTTGTTTTTTAGACTTTGGAAAGATCTTATTTAATGAAAATCAATGGTAAAGTTGTCGAAAGACCTCAACATATGTTGATGCGAGTATCCGTTGGAATCCATGGCGAAGATATAGACTCAGCTATTGAAACATATAATTTACTCTCTGAAAAATATTTCACCCATGCTTCTCCAACGTTATTTGGTGCCGCTACTCCAAGACCGCAGCTATCCAGGTAAACAAACAGTTGTCTTATTCATTAGTCAAGTAACCAAAAACATGTCTTCCCTACTCAGTAGAACTCCAAATATCGTATAATAAAGCTGGTTTCAATAACACCCCGGCTATGACTCTACAGTACACTGTTCACAGTAGATTTGGAATCTGCCTGAATACTGTAGATAGTCTAAGCTCCCCTAAAATAAAATGAAAAAAAAAATCTGTTCATTCGCCGCCGTAATTGGCACTTTTGCCACTTATAATGGTTGACCAAAAATTAATCATAATTGGTACATATTTATTAGAGAGTAAATAATAATAAATAAAAAATGAATGTGTTAGCGCACACTGGCTTTGCACGAGGGAGACCCACGTGCAGAGCCAGTGTGATACCGGGGGGGCTGCCTTATTAGGTCAAAGTCACCATCCATAATATATTAAACTCGGGTATGAAACTATCAGTGTTATCTTCAGACCGTTATTCTCTCATTCACAAACACCGCGGTTTGAGTTAGTTTCAGATTAATCTGCAACTCGTAATTTCATGGTTAATATCTGTCTGCGAGTTATGACAAAACCACAGGTTAGCAAACTGAGGATTTGACTAGTGATGAGAAAATCCCGCCTGACTTTCTAATTTTCTGTTGACCTGGCAAGTTATTCAATTGAAACTGCGAGATATATTTTTTGTCTATCTTTGGGTTTTAGAATACACCATATCGCCATCTGGGGTATAACAAAGAAATTTATTTAATTGGTTTACCCCCTCCTTACATTACATACCGCTCCACTACTGCCCAAATCAATTTCACCGCCCGCTTCGTCACAAAATATTCTTTTATTCTTTTCTGCAGTTGCTTTCTGTTAGCCATGCAGGACGACAGTATTGAAGGCATCCTCAGAACTTTCACCCAGTGTGGTCTAATCAGTAAGGCAGCTGGTGGTATTGGTCTTAATATTCATAACATTCGTGCTACAGGTAGTTATATTGCGGGTACTGGTGGTTATAGTAACGGTTTGGTACCCATGCTGCGTATGTTCAATGCAGAAGCACAGTATGTAGATCAAGGAGGAAATAAGGTAAGTTAAAAAGTATACAATTTTTTTTAAGATGGTAATTTGTTAATATTTGTGTTAACGCACAATATTGCATTGTCACAACCTAGATTTGTGGATATCACAGCATTACAAAATCCACTCCACTAAACCATCACAGCACTATATATATATATATTTGACCAGTAGCTACTCAGACAAAAGTAGCTACTCAAATGTCCTCACGAGGCTGAGTGCACCCCGAAGAACCAAGCTTAGTTCCAAAATAAAATTCGGTGTCTCCCGCATTCGAACCCGGATCTTCCGAGTACAAAACCAGTGTGATACCTGCTAGGCCAGGGAGGCCTCACAGTTTCCTGAATTTGATTCAAAAATACAAAATTCTTTTTTTTCCTATTATTTTTGACGCACCTAAACTAGCTTTATTATGTGGAAGAAGGAATTTATTCCCTTTGGTTCATCGCTACGATAGTAAATGTTGTGTTAGTGGTAGCCCCATGTCTTTTTTGGTGTCCTTTTAACCTTCGCATTGGTATAAAGTGGGACACACTGATAGCTGGAATCGACAGACATCAAATACAGGTGAATTGGATCTTGTCATTAGGTAACGGTAGGGTTTGTATGGCCAAGTCGGGTGAAAACAACTATCAATTTTGAAATATGTTATAACTTCCATTTTTTTTTTTTTTTTTCAGAGACCCGGAGCTTTTGCTATTTATTTGGAACCATGGCATGGAGATATTTTTGAATTTTTAGATTTAAAAAAGAATACGGGAAAAGAAGAGTTTAGAGCTCGAGATTTATTTTATGCTCTTTGGATACCCGATGAATTTATGAGACGAGTAGAATCAGATGGAACTTGGAGTTTGATGTGTCCGAACAGATGTCCAGGATTGAGCGATTGCTGGGGTGACGAATTTGATGCACTCTACAGAAAATACGAAGAAGAAGGTAACCACGCGAAGCATATGAACAAGTTCTATGAATATAATTTATGTCCATACCAAATTCTATGAATAAAATTAATATCCATAGCAAATTCTATGAATATAATTATTGCCCATATCAAGTTTGAACAAAATAGTCTCACTTCGATCAAAATAAACGTCTGTGCAAATTTTGAACTGTTTTTATTTTTCATGTACATCAACTTCATAGACCAGTTGGTAGAGCGTCAGATTCGAGATTTGAAGTATGGTGGTTCGAATCCTATCATGAGTGTGTTCTATGTCATGGAGAAGTATAGTGTTGTCAGGCATTGATTTAATACAATTAAATTCTCTTTTTTCAGGTAAATTTATGAGACAAGTTCCAGCTAGAAAGTTATGGTTTGCCATCTTGGATTCTCAAATTGAAACAGGAACCCCCTATATGTTGTATAAGGATTCTTGTAATAGAAAATCAAACCAACAAAATTTGGGTAAGTAGGAGATGAGGCTAACTTACATTTAGGATAATTTTTAAAAAATAATATGAAATTAAAGTCAATAATATGTTGAGTAGACCAATTCCCGTCAGATAACTGAATCTAAGCAATGTTCAGCGAGATTTTACTTCGCGGCTAATGCCGACCCAGCCCAGACTGGGTGAGATCAACGTGGGTAAAAACCCCGTATTAAATGGCCAATGGATGTTAAAAAGACTTTGTGCCCAATAAAATTATAGGTGGATTGAGTGGTAGTTAGCTTACACCACGGAATTCAGATAATCCCACAGAAAAGTCCAGACATTAAATGGCAGGATCAAAGTTGGGTATTTTTGTCATTAAAACGGAAAATGACACGACAATGGGAAAATTTATACCAGTTCCTAGTTTTCTTTCACCAAAATAACAAAGTTGCAATGGGAATATCTCTATTTAATTAAGCATGCCACTGGATCATCAAACGTTTTTTCCCCTGTCATGTTTCCAATGACAAGACGACGCCTATTAAACACTCTAATTTTCATCTACGTGCCACACAGGAAAAAACAATCCTGTGCTATGAGGAACCAGATGCAATAGATTTCGGGCTGTCAGACCATGTCACCTAAAATGGCGCCCCATTTCAATTTTTGAACATCATTGATTTAAGTATCTTTTATTTTATTAATTACGCGTTGATTTTTCAGGAACTATTAAATGCAGTAATCTTTGTACAGAAATTGTTGAATATACATCACCAGACGAAGTTGCAGTTTGTAATTTGGCGTCCATTGCACTGAACATGTTCATGAATCAAGATCGAACATATAATTTCCAACGATTAAAAGAGGTTTCAAAAACTGTTACTAAAAACTTAAACAAAATAATTGATGTAAATTATTACCCAGTCATTGAAGCCAGAAAATCAAATGAAAGACACCGCCCCATTGGTAAGTTTAAACATCGATGTAAATTACTATCCGTTCATTGAAACCAGACGGTCAATTGAAATACACGATCGATTGGTAATTCTTTGGATAATTCGGATATACAATGAAAAATACATGGTTCCAATTGAAACATTGAACTTGATCGTGAAATGTACCTGAATGTCAACTCCAAAAAAAAATCATTGAGGCCACCTTCACATGCCGCCCTTGACATCATGAAACATTGGTGAGAATATTTTTGTACCTTCAAGACGACCCGAGATACTTCGAATCACTGTATGTCAAAACGGTTTATTATTTTACAGGCTAAAAAATCCCCCCTCCCTCAATATTTAATATTTTACATTTCAAGGTACGTAGAATCCAAAAATCGAATAAAAAATTCGTTCGTTCGCCGTACCCCGTTCACAGCAGGCCGTCTGCCGTGAAGGGCACTTAGCGTTGACCGATTTTGATAAAATGTGGTATGTAGGTCCCATTTGGGGTGTAATTGTGCCCCGAATTGTGATCTTATTGAAACACCCTTCATTATTACGCAACCAGATTTTCATTCGCAGGAGGGAAGGGGCAAGGATTGCATCCCTTAAATAAACCAAAAATTGTATAATTTCTGCACAAATGTTAGCTCGGTTTTAAGATGTGCGCTAACCATGCAAAAGATAGGGTTCGATCACCGTATCCGGCATAAATTATTGTTTTTTACTTGAGTTTTCCGTGATGGGTACTTTTGTCACTTAAAATCTACCGATTTTGATGAAATTTGGTGTCTAAGGCCCATTTTCTGTCTAATTGCGTCTCTCCTGTATATATGACTGATGGTGACCAAAATTTTCGGGGCACACTGGGATCAGGTAAAATAAAAATTTAGGCGCCTAGCCTACATTTTAAAGAATACAATATGCAAGGTGGATAAGGACCTATGGTCCCCGCCCCCTTTTTTGCCCTAGTGTAAACCAACCCTTGAAGAATAGTAGCGGGGCGCGATGAACAGAGCCTATATAAATACATAAAAATCTGATCATTCCCCGTTAATTATGTCTCAGGTATTGGTGTGCAAGGTATGGCTGATTTATTTATCCAAATGAGAATCCCGTTCGACTCAAATGAAAGTCGTTTGTTAAATAAACAAATATTCGAAACAATCTATTATGGAGCTTTAGAAGCGAGTTGTGAAATTGCTGAAAAAGATGGTCCCTACAGTACTTATGAAGGATCACCTGTCAGTAAAGGTAAGTCAAAACCCAACAATCATTTGATACAATTTTTGAGGCAGATTCCCAAAGAAGCTTTTGTCTGTTCACTTGACAATATGGTTGATTGGTTTCTAATACTTCAAATTGACGACTATGTAATTTTTCTTCTGGCCTCCCATTATTTTTCGGTTATATTATCTGAAAGGGATGAGTAAAGTAAAAGATGTTCAGCATTCATTTCTGCTTGTTGGGTACATAATGAACATATTGGGGAATCTTTACACCCGTTATTAGTCCTAGTTTGGCAACTGCTTCTTTACGTGGAAAATCAGGTACTATATTTGGGTTTACTGTAAGGTCTTTCCATCTCTTCTCTCTTCCTGCTTGGATCATCCATTATTTGTGGTGTTTATTGCTTTGTAGTTTAATTAGCCGTTTAGCAGAATGGAAAGGTAGATCTCTCATGAGGGTGGCTAAGATCTCTGATCCTTTCTCTGCCAAGGCATCTGCTCACTCGTTGCCTGACACTCCACAATGCGCTGGAATCCACTGAAGCACAATGATTTTTTTCAGATTTTGCAGCTGTTTTATTATAATCCTTATCTTTCTAATTTCTCTAGATGCAAGTTCATCCATTTTTACTGTAGCTTGAATAGTATAGCTTTGCTAGCGCCAAATTACAGCTTTAGAGAACATGTTGATTCTATACAAAAGTTATTGGTTGTTGGATTGCAATTTTATTTCCCCGTCAAAGTTAGTTGTATGAAAGCCAAGACCTTTATAAAGTGAAAACAAGCTGCATGTTACTCCCGCTCTGGCTCCATCATCTGGATTTGGCAAGGATTCGTCGGTGAACATTTGAATCCATTGATCTTCAGGATATTTGTTATTTATGCGGTCTGGAGTTTTTACTTTAGCTATAACGGGCCCACATCTTGCTTTCTGAAGTTGTCCTCTATGTTCAAGTAATGCTCAATCTCAAAAGCATCTCTATGGTTGGTAGCAGTTTCAAGGGACTCCCTTTGTGGAGGGATGCCATAGTTAGTTTTGATTTTGGCAATGTTTTGGATAAATCCTGTCTGGGTTTAACAGTGTCGTCACATAAAGTTTTTTTTTTTTTTTAAATTAACATTTCATAATTATTACAAACGTGTCAGGTAACATCTCAAAACTTAATTTTACAACCAGGTTAACTAAAGTAAAATGACCTCTGTAGTTTCGATCTAACCTACTACAACAACTAATCAGTTGTCCTCACTGAACCAACAATGCTTGTTGTCCACAGGAGACAAACATCCGAGAACTAAACAGGTGCCGTTGTTTAACTTCAATCTGACGAAAAATATTTTTTTTTTTTTTTTTTCAATTTTTTAAGAATACCCCTTAAATTATGAACAGACTTTTATGCATAGAGATGCAGCGTTTTTAACTTCAGAAAATGTTCAATATGGCAACTGGATGCCAAAAATACCTACGTGATTATGATATTAAGAAGAGACAATATATGTTCTTAAGCATAAAAAGCATCACGAGAGACCCGCTACCAATTTTTACATCTACAGTAGTCACTTGAATAGCATTTATCTCTCAGGTATTGGTGTGCAAGGGACTGCGGAAGACAAGGTATTTTCTTTCTGGATGGTCCCCCGAGCACTCCAAAGTGATTGAATACTACCTACGCCTAAAGTTATTTTACTTGACTATTGTGGGACGTACCAACCTCCTCGCCTTATTATTGTCTCAGATGTTCTTCAATATGACGTGGAATGTTACCCCAACAAATCTCTGAGATTGGACAGATTGTAGTAATGACTTCCTAACACTCCAAAGCCATTTAACTAATACTACCTACATCCAAATTTTACTTGAGCAATGTGTGATGACGTAGTCAAATCTCGTCTTTTTATCTTTCAGGTATCCTACAATATGATATGTGGAATGTTACCCCAACAGATCTCTGGGATTGGGCAGCATTAAAAGAAAAAATCAGTCAACACGGCGTTCGTAATTCTCTTCTTATGGCACCTATGCCAACTGCTTCCACAGCACAAATTTTAGGAAACAATGAATCATTTGAACCATATACATCAAATATTTACTCTCGAAGAGTTTTGTCGGGAGAATTTCAAGTTGTTAATCATCATCTGTTGAGAGATTTGGTTGAATTGGGACTATGGGATGACAACATGAAGGATCAATTGATTGTAAATAATGGTTCCGTTCAAGATATTGAAGGTGAGAAGGAGAGATTTGGTTGTGTTGGGTAAAATTATAATATACTAGCTGTTTTCCCGTGCTTCGCTACGGTTACGAACACGGAGTGAACACGGTCCCTATTTAGAAAATTCAATATTTTACTCAAGGATATTACTTTTTGCACAGCGGAACACCTTCGTATTAAATTTCAGCTTTCTCGCTCATCCCGAAGTGATACTTCTTAATTATGTATTTATGGTGGAACGGCGACCCCCCAGAGTGAGTACCGCTCCTATTTAGAAAATTCAATATTTTATGCAAGGATATGACTTTTTGTACTGTGGAACACCTTTGTATCGAATTTCAGATTTCTCGCTCATCCCGAAGTGGTACTTCTCAATTCCTATTTTTTTGGTGGCGTCCAAAAATCGGGGAAAAACCGAAAAATTTCAAATTTCATATTTTTTATGGCTACTTATATACTATTTTTGGGGATCCATTTTCGATCATTTTTCGTTATCTCTTTTAGTTTGCCCAGAAAAAACACACCTACATACTAAAAGGAATCTGTGTGCCAAATTTCAAGTCTCCAGGTTTAGCCATCATGGAGCTACGTTGATTATCAGTCAGTCAGTATACTAACTGATACATAAGTGACCAGAAATGCAGTCAAATTGAGTTGTAGTGGTTCAAAGTTGTTTTATTAAAAAGTATGCCAATTTTATTATTTTACTGATTAAAAAACCTCCGTTCACTCGCCGTTCACAGGACCGTCCGTCGTAAGCGGTACTTTTGCCACCTTGATCGATTTTGAAATTTAGTATGAAGATCCCATTTTGGCCTAAATCAAAATTATTTAACGATGTATTTTTACAATTAAAGTTAATGTAAATCGGGTATAAACAAAGAATACAAAACATTAAGTCAAGTCAAGCAAAAAGAAAAATGTAATGATGAACAATAATAAGGTTAGGAAAACATGAAATAAGACATTATTTTTAAAAAAAAAATCTTTATAAACTCAAAACTGTTGTCGATGGAGTCCTGGTGTTTGCTCTTTTGAGTAGTGCGGTCAAAAATCGGGAGAATATGCTGTCAGAGGTTGAATTTTAGTTTAAAGTGGCCTTTTAAACTAAAATTCTAAAAACTTTTTAAATGATTATTGTTTTCATTATCCGATTTTCCCTACAGCAGCACAAGAGATTTTTATGAGCGTCTCGCGATGGCCGTTTCTACACAGCAGGACAACCTGGAATGCATACCATCACAATTCCAACCATCGAAAAATTCCGTCAACCAATTTTTTCAGGAAACTGTTGTTTCATTCATTTAGAATAATCCTGTACTTATAAGCATGGGTGCGGACTCTTGAGTTTTCCTAATTTTTAACTTAAGGAGTCAGAGGTCAGAGTTTTCCGATACTGCTGTCTCAGACTTCAAATCAAATAAAATTAATTTACATCATCAAAATAGGGTTGTTGTGCCTAGAGTTTTTCGAATTTTTAGCAGGAGTCGGAGTCGAAATTTTATAATATGAGAAAATTGCAGTCGAAGATTATTTTCACGACTCCGCTGCCCTGCTTGGAAGTAGGATGGAATATTGTACACCATTTGTTTCTTTCTTTCAAGTGTTTAAATAGTTTTATTTTATTTCTCCATAGGAATTCCTCAGAAACTTAAAGATTTGTACAAAACTGTTTGGGAAATCCCTCAGAAGACTGTTTTAGACATGGCAGCAGATCGAGGAGCGTTCATCGATCAATCACAATCACTCAACATTTACATGTCGGAAATAAACTACGCTAAAATGTGTTCAATGCATTTCCATGGTTGGAAATTGGGATTAAAAACAGGTAAATTATTCTTAGGTATTTTCAGGCGACGTTATCGATGTCCACAATAATTCTATAGGTGATTTTTACTAACTTTCAATAAATTTAAAAAAATAATACAAAAAGTGGACTACAAGGAATTAGCTGCTGTCCGCAAATCCGTTTGCGAATTGGACATTTTTTCTGAAGGATTTGGGTATAGTCTCAAATATTGAAATATCTAACATAACTGGGATAGGAATCAAGAATTGGACATTTTTTCTGAAGGATTTGGGTACAGTCTCAATTATTGAAATATCTAACATAACTGGTATAACCAAGAATTGGACATTTTTTCTGAAGGACTTGGGTACAGTCCCTTACTCTTTCAGATGTGTAATTGTGTCGCTGAAAAGTGTTGTTTTGGTTTATTATTTTCAATAATGAATATTTGGAATCGTAAGGAAAAAAAACATTTTGTGAGTAGATTTGTAGAATCCAAAAATCGGATAAAGAAATCCGTTCGTCCGCCGTGAGTGGAACTTTTTCTCTTAGCGTTGACTCCATATTAGTCCTGAATACTAAAATTCACCAAAGTACGGCGGACAAAACGGATTTTTTGATTCTACAAAGGTATCTTGGTCAAACGTATAATGTATTTTTTTTTTATTGGTGATAACTCGTTTTTAATTAAATTTTGTATTCTTCCCTTATATATTTCATTCTTATTCATTGGGAATTCAAATTCTTCCAAAGGTTGCTCCCCCAAAAATCAAGAATAAAAATAATTATTAGAATTGTAACTTCTACTTTCTTTTATTATGTTTAGGAATGTACTATTTGAGAACGAAGCCCGCTGCAAATGCCATTCAATTCACAATTGATAAAACTAAATTACAAAATAATATTAAAAAAGATCTTAGAACTCAGGAAGAAATTGAAGCGGAACAAGAAAGCGCAATGGCCGCTATGATATGCAGACGTGATAATAAAGATGATTGCATGATGTGTGGAGCCTGATCAAATTACTCGAAAAAAATCATCCTTATTGTGCCTTCTGAACGTGTAAATTTACTCACGAAATTTTTATTTTCACTCATTTTTTTTAACTTTAAAAAATATTTATGTTTAAAAAGCGAAAAGACGCGAATGGTTGCCTTGATATGCAGACGTGATAATAAAGATGATTCCATGATGTGTGGAGCCTGATCATATCACTCGAAAAAATATCATCCACTCTTTTTAGAGATGCAGTTAAAACGCTTTACTCTAAACAAAACAAAAAAAAAATGAGATGTTAAAATATTATTATTATTCAAATGAAAATAATTCGAAGGAATCGTAAAAATAATTCAAATTTTACGTTTCTTTGATTTTACGAATCGATATTTTGTCTTTTTAAATAATATTTATTACTATAATATGTTCTAAATGTAAACGTTTATCTCTCGCTTGTTTATTCTTTATGTACTATTTTTTTTTAAACGCATAATTTGTTGTGAAAAACGGCAAACCAAGGAGATTCGACCACAGAAAAAAATACCTTCTAAAATTTTACTTTTCTTGAATTTCTCGGGGTATAACTTTGTAAAAGATTTTCGCAGTGTTTCCTAAATGTAGGATTCATTTTTTGGAATTGTATTCAGAATACTATTTTACTATTTTGCATGGCCCACTACTATAAAGATTACAATATATTCTGACTCCTCTTTAGTCCTAAGTAAAAAAAATAAACATATTTTTAAAGTATATTAACAATTTTTGATTTTTATTCTTGAATTTCAGATATTTGCATTCATTTACCTGAGAAATTATTCGGGGCCTTTAGAAAATAGAATATGCTCTTTTTAACTTGTTTTGTTCTGATCAAGTAAAACGGTAGATTTGGATGCCAAGAAAATCAAAACGAGGGTGTAACTCTAAAAAAAAAAACATATTAATATTACTACAGAACTGGTTGCAGGTCTCTATGGAGACTGATTGCAATTATCTGTGCGACCTTTGTTTAAATCTGTTGTGAAGAGGGGAGTATAGTTATATTTGAATCAACAGCCCTCTGCTTATGAATCAACCAACGGAGGGTGTTACACTAACATAAGATCCTTTAAGGTTTTTTTTTTTTTTTTAAAGTCAACTATAATCTAAAGCCTTAGTAGCTCATTCGGTTGAGGCGGTGGATTCGTAACCTGGAGGCTGTTGGTTCGAATCCAACTCCATTCCCCCTCTTCGACACAAGATTGGAAATAGAATCTTTAGAAGAATGCGTCTATTAAAATATATGCATATGTAGGTATATATTTTTCTTAAAAAAAAAAAAAAAAAAGCTCTCAATTTTATTAGTGTTTTTGTATCTAATTGTTTGATTTTTTTTTTAGTTATTTGTATGAATTCAGTTCTGAGTACAAATTCAGTCATTAATATCAACAGGACCCACATTGTTGTATGGGTCCGACACATGGTCAGTAAAGAAAAAACAAGAAAATAAATTGAAAGTAATGGAAATAAGAATGTTGAGGCGTTACCCGAAAAAAAATCAGGAATATTATTATTATTTATTTCTGGCATAACTTTCACATTAAGCAGGGTGTTAGTTTTGAGACCCAATATGATCGGGCAAAAACCATGTTTCTGAGGTTATATTGTGTCTCCATCATCTTTATATGATGGATTGTGAAATAAAATTCTGTCTTCTTAACTGAAGCATTTGTCTGAGTGGTCCACGGTGAAATGAATCTCTGTGTTGACCACTCAGATATACATTGCATACAATTAAGTAGTACCATATTTTTTACTACTATTTTCAAATTATATAATTGGTAACAATAAGTCTCCATTGCGACCTATTGCAATTATCACTGCGACATTTGTTTAGATCTATTGTGAACAGTATTTCGAAGAGGGGCATGGAGTTGTATTTGAAACAACAGCTTCCTGGTTACGAATCCACCGTCCTAACCAACTGAGCTACTGAGGCTTTTAATAGAAATATTAAAGAAAGTACAAGAAGGAAGAAATAAAGATTATGCAAGAAAAAAGTAGGATCAATGCAAGAACATCGAAAATAGGGATAAATATAAACAAAGATTTAATAGGAAAGGGAGTGGACGTAGAAAGAGCAGAAATAAGAATGTAATGGCGAAGACTGACGAAAAATGTCGACCGCAATTGAGTTGAAATCTGATGAAAAAGAAGAAGGCATACATTGCTTGTTTAATACAAAAACGACACAAAAACGTCGAATTTGAGAAGTCGAAACGATTATTTTTAATATTGGTAATATTTTGACTAGAAATCTTATGAACAAACAAACTGTTGAAATTACGTATATGATTAATATAATTAGCGAGATAGGAATTAGTTCAAATTCTACATCATAGGCAAACTTCTGGGTTGAATGTTGTTAAATTGTGTTATCTGCTCCATATTATAGTTGGAAAGTAAACGCACAAAGAGAGAAATGAATGCCGAGCTGACGGAGCCCATGTGGGGTTCACATTTGTTTCCATTTCTGAAATATAACCAATCATTTTTTATTGTTATACAGGTTGTCTTAAAAAAATAGCACAGCTCAATATACATATTGAGAACGAAAAAACTTCTATCCCCAAGAAACGGAATTCGTTGAGGAACAAAAAACGAAATACCTGTGGGATGGTAGAGCTAGTTTAAGCGATCATAGATAATTGAGTTGACTTCATTAAGATCATCTTCCTTAAGCGTAAGTTACATTTTTTTTCTTTCATTCATTTTACTGACTCGGGCGGTGATGTTCTGAGTATATTGTTTGATTGCTTCTAGCCCTACATTTACTAAATATATGACTCTTTTTTTTAATATTTATTCACAGACTCATGGAAGATGTCAATGTTATTGGGAGGATGACCAATAAGGTTCGCCAGTTTCATGAGTCTGTTCAATTCTAAATTTCTAAACAACGTCTAGCGAGGTTTTACGAAGTGGGTATTCATGTAGGTTAGCGTCCTCGTGATGCTGGCTATTTTTCCAGCCCAATCCAGGTTGGGTGAGGTTAATGTGGGTAGCTGGTTTGTAAGTTTCCAGCGAAAGGAGGGTAAAACCCCCGTCTCGAATGACCAATAGATGTTACAGAGACGTTAAGCAAAAAAAAAATAATAATAATAAGTAGCAGTATTTGGAGTAACACAGTCGAAATCAGCGGTTCATTAGTCAACACAAATAGAGGGATGTTATCAAAGCCTTGATCGACCCATCCACAACTGGAGACATTCATCCACTCCTGGTCGAGTTACCCTTAAACTTATTTAGAGCAATTAGAACATTTTCCAGATGTACAGCCCTGTGACAGACAGACCGACACCGAAGACTTGACGTAACCAAAATTGAATAACTTACATTTCAGTAGAAAAACATCCTTGATTTACTTGCTGAGATAAAACCAGTTTAATTGAGTCAGCAGACAAGAACTCGGCAAATCCTGCCATTCCGCAAATAACTGAATTTTCTATAAACAGATCTACATACACATTTCGAATGATTCGATTCTCCTCGGCCATTTTAGTACATCGATTTCCGATTTCATATTGTAAATCTAACAATTGAACCCCTTCCGCTACAGTACAATTCAGCTGAAAAATAAAACCATTATCGAGTGATACTTCTTTCGAAAGCTTATTTTGAAAGAGGACAAAAAGTACCATCAGAAACTCTGTCTCTTAGAAAATCAATTTGAAAATTTCAAATTTTATGTAGCCGCCAAAATGGCGACAACTTAAAAGTTTTGATAAAAGATATAAGATGTTTTGAATAAAAAAACTCTGCCAATGTGACACATGGGTTTATTATTTTTCTGGTAAAAAATAAACCTTTTTTGCCCCCCCCCCCAAAAAAAAATTGAGAGGGATCTCGTGATGATTCCAAATCTTGGGCGTAATTAGACCCTAAATTGGACATACCTACTAAATTTGAAGTCTCTGGCTCTTACCATTCTCTTTTTAAACAAGATTAATGAAAACCGCGAGCGGTATATTTGATTGAACCCAAAAGTTTCGGACCTGAGACCCCGAATATGACATACATAGAAAATTTCAAATCCCTAGCTCTTACCATTCTTCTTTTAGACAGCAATACTGAAGACCGTTAAAAAGCGGCAAAAATCGCCAAGGGTGTATTTGATTGCACCCAAAATTTTCAAGGCACAATTAGAGCCCATATGGGACCTATGTACCAAATTTCATCCAAATCGGTCAACGCGACAAAAGTGCCCATAACGGCGGACAAAAGAATTTTTTTTTTTTATTCGATTTTTGGATTCTACGTAGCTTGAAACCTATAATAACAAATTTGGAGGGGGGGGGGTAATTTTTTAAACCAAAAATCAGAAGTGTGTCATTTCAGTTAATAATTTGAAGTTTGGGGGGTTCGGACCGTCATGAAGGTGCCCCTGCATTTTTACATATCATAAAAAAATAGACCTTACGGTTTTCAAAAACTTCTTTCGAAACCTAAGTGGTGTGGGGGGTGGTTGAACGCACTGAAGTAGCTCTGAAAATAGGGTACTTCCCACCCCACAGTTGCCACAAATCAATAAAATTACCTGATTTGCCAAAATAAAATACAAAGTTTGATGAGCCAATGAATACCCTCCTGTAGATTCCATTACCAAATCAATACATTGTTTCTGAACCGTACAATCATCTATCAATCCCAGAATACAATCATTTGATTGTTTCGTCAATCTTGATTCTCTCAGATAACCATTATGATTCAATGTTCTGGTATTTGACGGAACTTTACTTAAAAGATTGCCAATCTTCCAAAGTTGTGAATTGAATATTTGCATCCATAAATTGTTTTTATCTTCATTTTGTAATTTTGAGAGCAATAATTTTTGTAAAAGAAATAATTTTGATCTCAAATATTGAATTTCGATGTCAGGAAGTGAAATCATTTCTAACTGAGCTGAAAACGAAATGAATTGTTAATTTAAAAAGTGCCAAAATATCTGCAAGAATTTAATACTTTGTCTTCTATATGCTATAGCATGGAAGGGAAAGTAAAAAACAAAAAAATAGTTGAATAATTTTAAGATATTAAAAAGTATAAAAATTGACAATATCCATTTAGATTTGATTAGTTAAATTAAAAAATTAACAATTTAATTTGGCGAGCTTTCAGCAGTACGCAGGCTCACATCATCGGATCAGACCTATACGTAGACACTTGTTCACACAGTCTTCCTTGCTAACCCTTCTACTGAATGGGTCCTTGCTCAGGCCCATCAAAAGTTTCTCTGCTGGCACTCTATATTTTCAAAGTGAAACATATTGTCAATTTTTTCTTTTGGTTTTGGTTTATTATTTTCAATAATGAACCTTTGGAATCGACACAAGAAAATAAAAAATTACCCCCCCCCCCCCTTAAAATTTGAAATTTATACTGTTGCCTGCACCCGAAGGGTATTTTTTTACGGAGTACAAGAGATATTTTGTCGGCTCTCTAACAAAAGGTGAATACAGAATATACAAAATGCTACATAAAGATATTAGGGGCTGACATCCTCAGGGCTCGAGTCCACCTGAGCTGATAGTGTAAAACTGCAATAAGTTACACTCCGGTTTATATTGACACATGTTGCATAACAAGAGATTATGCAGGGTGTTTAAGTACTGGGGAAAATAGGGAAAGCAACAGGAAACCGTCTTATCACGAATATGGAAGACTGTGACAAACCAGTTATTTAAATAACTGGTAACTTGATGATGACTGTTGTTATTTAAATAACTGTTAACTTGATGATGACTGTTGTTATTTAAATAACTGGTAACTTGATGCCTCCGATATACTCGTATTATAATATTTTTGTGTTAGAAATCTACAGATAGATAATATTGTTTTCCTGTTTGTTTGTTTTTTAGCATGAAACCCTTTGTATGTGACAACTGGGCTTTGCGTTTTATAAGTGTAGATTGAGAGTGGTGAATAGTTTCAACAACCATTTAGAACCTAAATGGAACTACATGGTATGTAGTTCCATCGCAAGTAGAACATTTTTAAAAAACACTACCGTTATTTATGACGAGGATTCACTTACTTTTTCATTTCCGACTCGAGCTTCGTTTTCAAGGAAACTGACTGTTTGGTGATGTTATTGTTGGGTGTCCGTTGGGGACCCACGGGGTCAATCAGCTGATTTCTCTCATACACAAAGTTTGGAACAGTGTCGACGATCGCGTTGATGCATTTACCTTTACTTATTGACGAATGGATATAGATTTGTTCATAGACTAGGATTTCCACCTGACGATTACCTCGGCGGAGCAGTGACACCTCAGTATTTCCCATATCATGATGGGTGGGGTAATAATATGTTCGGCGTAGTTTGATGTGTCGGGTTTGTTGTTGCGCACTGCCGCAAAATGTTCTTCTGAAAGCGTTTTCATATTTCTCGTTGTCATACCTACATACTCACACCCGCACTCACATTTAATTAGGTATACTCCACTGCTTTCATCCTGGGGTATTTTATCTTTTCTGGAGAACAGAGACGTCAAAGGCTGAGAGTAGAAGGCTGGTCTGTATTTATACTTTTTAAGTAGGTCTTGTAAAGGTAAATACATCAACGCGATCGCCGACACTGTTCCAAACTTTGTGTATGAGAGAAATCAGCTGATTGATCACGTGGGTCCTGAGTTACCAACGGACACCCAACAATAACAACAACACCAAACAGTCTGTCTCCTTGAAAATGTCTACGAAGTAGACGAAACTCGAGTCGGAAGTGAAAAAGTAAGTAAATCCTCGTCATAAATAACGGTAGTTTTTAAAATTACCAATAGGATGTCTAATATAAATTTGTTAAATACTAAGAACATTTTTTAATGAAAATCGGTCAACGTGCTATTTTTCATTAGATTTTTGAATTCTTAAGTATCTTGAAACGTAAAATACTAGTTGTTCTGTATACTGTAGATGTCATTTAGTTCAGATAGCCCCCCACCATGAGGTCCCAATTCCCGTTTACCTTGTGAGATTGTATTTCCCAGAAGAATATGTTTCAAGTTGGCTCCATCAACATCTCTCCAGTGAGCATGAAGATGGTCTAAATATCTTACCAAACTGGACACCAAAACGTCTTTTCTATTTTCTAAATATTCATTCGTTTCTTCCAAGTTCACAAAACTAGAATAATCTCCAGGTGGTACTCTGGACAAAAAATACAAAATTGATCATCAGGTTTTCTTGTATAAGGAAAAATTTTAAATATTTTAATTTTCATCGGATCGACTTTTTCAAATTTCTATCTAAATTTGAAAAAGTCGATCCGACGAAAATTAAAATATTTAAAATCTTTCCTTAAACAAAAAAACCTAAAGTCACCAAAGACATTCCTTTATTATAATTATTAAAATTGATCATCAACAGTGTAGGACTGTTTTGAAAGACACGCAACAGTCCTGACTTAGGATGGTGTCTTAGGGTCAGTTTCCTATTGCGATTAACATTCACCAGTGATACTAGTTACTAATTGATATCCCCCCCCCCCAAATGTAGCCATGGAGGGGAGCAAGCATTATGTGAAGGTTCTAATTATGTGAAGGTTCTAAGCCCGTGTAAATACTGATGGTTTGATGTTAAGAAGGACATACAGCCTTCAAAAAAACTGTGCTTCAAACCAATGATGAGAGGACATCAGCAAAAGCGAGTTTCCACGCAATTTCTATTGATATTGCAATAAAAAAGCTAGGCTTACCGTGCCAGGAAAGAGTTACAGCTAAGGAGAGTATGCATCGAACAAAAGGTTGTGGCATGGTAGAAAAAGGAAAGCAGCGCCGACCCCAAATAGAATTAGGAAAGGTGAAGTTAAAGAAGACTAGTTGATATCCCCAACAGAAGGGAGATCTATATGTTGAGATCTCCTCTCATAAGGGCTCTGTCCGCCTATAATACCATGGTGAACAAACCTAACATATTTTTGTCAACTTGCGTCAGTAATTGTTTCGGTTGTGATTGAAACTCGCCATCACAAATTGAAGTGAAGAAACTTGGGGGGTAATGCACTAGTATGTGTTTTTGAACGGATTTAACAGTTGAATACACAGATTGCTGAGTTAAATCACCGTTCGCCGTATTCAAAAGTCGGATAAAAGTCTGCTCGGGAGCACCTCGTGTTGTTTTTAGGGTGCACCCAGTCTTGTTAGAATTGTCTGTTTGACAATATTCATATTTTTTTAATTTTCTGAAAAAATCGATCATATAATAATATAAAAAAAATACACAAAGAGTTTTAAAATTGGATAAATATTTCCAAAGTTACTGAGTGAGTCCGGAAAATGCTCTCCGAGAATGATTTTTTTATGTATTTTTTCATGATAATTCTCAATTTTTATAGATTTTAATGAAAGAGGAACACCCGAAATATAGAATTGTTCCCAAAGCTGGATTCACTCACTAGTTGAGCATATTTTCTGGCGGTGGTACCTGTTCCTGACTTATCCGTTAATCGTTACAGTGACATGAGTGATCTCGGGGGAAGGCAGGTACTTACCTATTCGGTAAACTCATATACTGCTCCAGTTCAGCCTGATTTTGATCGAAATTCGATTCAATTTGATGATCGATAGATTTAATTTGAACAATCAAACAGGCCATAAATTTCAAAATTAATAAAATTCGATTTTTCATTCTAAAAGATACCTTTAGAGTAAATAGTGTTAAAATACCTTTCAATAGGAAAAGTAGGACACTAAAATAAATAAGATCACACCGGGGCAAAAGTTAAGGGTCCTAAAAACGACTAGAAATCTCAAATATATATATTATTTTTTTTTATAAAGAAAACCGCTATATCTACATGCGTAATCCTGGTCAGCAAGCGTCTATAGCACGTTGAATACACCAGTTCCCGATAAATCACTGAAGTTGAGCAACGTCCAGCGAGGTCATGTGGGTGTCCACGTGGGTTCGCGCCCCGTGATGCTGGCTATTTTTCTGCAACCCAGGCTGGGTGAGGTCAATGTGGGTAGCTGGTTTGCAAGTTTCCAGCGAATGGAGGGTGAAACCCTCGTCTTGAATGACCAATAGATGTTAAAGAGACGTTAAGCCAAATTAAATAAAAAATATTCCTGGCCTTAACTTTCTGATATAAGAAATATTTTCAGTACTATGCCTCGTCTTTACGGCGTGTCCCAAAATGACCGTTCACTCCCCTTAACTTTTCAATGGCTTGGATTTTTTTAATTCCGTAAAGGAATTAAAAAAATCAAATCTCGGAAATGTTTATATTTTTCGTCAAAAAGTGTAGATTTGTCAAGAAGTTTAAATGTATTTATCCAAATAAAAAAAATAATAAATTTTTTTTCTAAAAAACAAGGAACGGAGCTATACGGGTCTGGGGAGCTTAATCTTGTTACATCCTGACCCTCGTGTTCAGCTTTAATCTAAAAGTTCACTTATTGTGTTCCAAAAAAGGTACTGGAGGGTAAAAGTAGGCCGTTTAGAAAACGACCATTTCCGGGTAGAAAGTTAAAGGTACTTTAGGATAAACAGTGTTCGGTAAGGGACAATTTAGATCCAAAGTGGGACCTAAATATCAAATGTCATCAAAATCGGTAAACGCTGATTTCAAATGTAACACTCACGGCGAAGGCGAACCAACGGATTTTTATATTCCACGTACTAGCTACCTTGAACCCGAACACGTAATTCCTTCCAATTTGATGGGATATATTATTATTTTCCTAGTCTATTCAAAAGTTCATTACTGAAATTGAAATTAAAAAAAAAAAAATCGCCTAAAATTTTTGAAATGAGAAGAAGAAAAAAATCTTTTGATATTCGCGACGTAAGAATGTTCAATAAATACCGATAGAACTATTACAATTTGAAATGTTGAAACTTGAGAAAATTTCAAAGGAATGTATCAAAGATCTGTGTTATCTGATAAAGGATTCTCTCTTGTTCCTTTTTATTAATTTTTAATAAAAGAAAGAAAAGAAAAATACCTTTGTAATCTTTATTTTAAAATTGAATCTGGAACTGGAACAGTGGCGAAGTTCGGCCAAATTTTGTTTAAAACTTTGGTATGAACATCACTCGATTTTATCCATTTTTTCTATAATTTTCAACCTGCTAACGGTAGCCTCTTCTTTATTAACAGTCTGCATGGCGACCTAATGTATATATTATGTAGGTGGTAATAGTTATAATGAATGAATGACTTTGGGGTCTTGATTTTTTTGTTCCAGGAATTTTTTTTTAATATTTAATTTTCGTCGGATCAACTTTTTCAAATTAGATAGAAATGATAATAAAAACAAAATCTTTCCTCAAACAAAAAAACTTAAAAGTCACCAAATACATTTATATTTATTTTATATTATTTACCTTCTTCTCCTAACTATCTTCTTCATCTTTTGTCCATCATCAATCAATAGTGATATCATCGTTTCCCAAGTTAGCCAGATGTTTAAAGGCCCATTTACTCTGCCCGAACATTTGTCGCGAACAGGGGTGACAAACGAGCATTCGTTGGAGGCTCAGGCAGTGTAAACAGTCGCCACAAGCCGATCATGTTCGAGGCGAATGCTTGTTCGTGCTCGAGCCTAAGCTCGAGTAACTGATCGTCAGAAATGCTCGAGCAGTGTGAACAGAATGCTCGTTTGTGTTCGTGCTCGTCGAAAACTGGCGAGCAACGATTACGAATGCTCTATGCTCGAGTATGTTCAGACAGTGGAAATGGGCCTTAATATTGCAGCTCTAAAGAAGTTGTTTTTTGCTGCTAATGTTTTAAAGAGTTACAGCTAAGGAGGGTATGCATCGAACAAAAGGTTGTGGCATGGTAGAAAAAGGAAAGCAGCGCCGACCCCAAATAGAATTATAATCTTGGAGACTAATAATTGACATAGGTCTCCAGAACCATGACAATTACTGCAGTATAATTTCGACAGTAAAATCATAATATTACTGAGTTGTTGTTTTTCTGTATTATTTTACACCATCAGTTCAGGTGCACTCGGCTTGTGAGAATGTCACCCTCAAGTAATATCTGACAATTTCAAGTATGACCTATTTTCACAATGAAGGTTAGTACGTCCATAATTGGATTGTTACGGCCACTCAGCTATCTCTAAAGAGGACACATTTTCTGTGAAGACATGTGGTGTTTTATAGCGGACATAATTCTCCTCATACTTTTCCCAAAAGTCCCCACTGAAAGGACTTTTTTCTTCATAATAAAAAAGAGAGGTAATATCAAAAGTTCGGTTACGTCGTTTTAAGATGGGAGATATATATTTTTAAAGGTATCTTTTCTTGATGTTTCATCTAAAGAGTGTTGCAGCTCTTTATTTCGCCAACGTAAAACAAAATGTAAACTCTTACATTTTGTAAGAGTTTACACTTTTTGTTTTAATCATATGAAATCTATCTTTTCCAAAACGCAGTGTCACAATGATACCTAACCGGATTGCAGGGGCGTACACAAGGGGGGGCTATAGCCATAGCCCCCCCCCCCATTTTTTTTCGGGATAAGCCATCAAATGTGAAACGCGGGAGCGGCGAGTGTATATCATCTAACCCTGTGCTTCTTTTTCAGTGTCACGCAGGATACTTACATAACAAAGTGCAAAGTTAGGGCGATTTAACTTTTTCCTACCTTCCTTATCCTATAAAAAGAAAAATATTGTAATGGGCTGAAATTTTCGATGTAGAGTTTCCAATGCCAAAACACGTTTTGGGGTTCCCAGAGCCCGAATCTCGAGTTTCAGTCATTAGTCCGTGTGTTTGTCTGTGGACAAGATATCTCAAGAACGGCAAGTGTTAGAAATTTGGTATGTACGTCAGTGTTATGCCATGAACGGCAAAATAAGCTTTTGGTGGTAATTGAATATACCGTTGGCGGTTTTATGCCGCTTTTTAGCGTTTTTCCATGTCCTACTTAAAATGAGAACGTTAATAATGTAAATGTATCTTTCCTTGTGTTATTATGTCACAATGTTTGTGGGCATCATAGCATTACAAGGTATTCTCAACATTCACTCCAATATCACTAAGCCTAAACTACATCACGTTAACAATTTTTGCCTTATAATGCTACCACTTGGCGCTATTATCATAGCTACTCAGTTGTCCTCAGGAGGCTGAGTTACCCCCAAACACAACCAGACCAAGTAGAAAATTCGAAAAAACCTTTTTCAAATTTTCGACCCGTCCGGAAATCGAACCCGGAACCTCCGTGGTGCAAGCCCGAGTGTGATGCGCACTCTGCCACGGAGAGGTCAAGAGAACGTTAATAGCTAGAACTTTAAACTTGTTGCCTATTCATATCAATTTCATACAAGAAATTGAAAAATACAACTTAGGTTGTAGTTTAATATTTTCCCAAGTAAGACAGGATCCTATAAACTAACAGAGGTTTTCTTAGAGCTCTTGGCGATCTCCTCTGTAAAAAAATGCATTCGTTCTGTTACCTCCTAGGTGATGTGGAAAAAGAGAAGAAATCCAAACCTCTTAAAGAAGACAAATACTGAAAGAGTTGAAAAAAAAAAAACCTATATCTTGGGCGCGATAGAGTACATTACCTAATAGGCAGAGACATAGGAACTGTGGGACGAATCGCCCCAGATGCCGGTCTTATAGGGCTTTGCAACGCCTTTTATATCTAGAAACATTTGATTATCGTTGGGGGAGGGGGGCGCATTTCGAAATCTCGCCCCTGGTGCCTAACAACCATCAGGCAGTCCTGCTTTGAAAACTGTCTTTGTAAAAAAGCCCTATATTTACACATTGTTTACATTATCTCTCTGTAAAACTAGATGGGTTCAACGCCACGATGCTGTTATGGTATACATTTTGCCAGCCCCCCCACCAAAAAAAAAATCCTGTGTACGCCCCTGCCGGATTGTATTAAAACGAGTATGTGCCTAGTTTTTTTTTTAATGGCGACATTGAAGGGAGCGTGATTTCAGCGTTTGGCATAATACTAACAATAATTGAGCTTTAATACGAGCCAAAAAGACTAAAAAAATGTGCTGCTGTGCCTCTTTGATGATCGGATGATTCCTTGTTTTTTACTATCTTCAACTCTCTTCTTTTAAAACTCCCAATATTCTCAGGATCGTATTGGGGGGGGGGCAAACGGGGTGGCCGCCCCGGGCGCGAGGTTTGTGGGGAGCCAAAAATAAATTATTATCTGACAGTTCACGAGGTAGACGAACTCGGCGAGTTGATAGCGGAGGACGAGTTCCTAGGAAGTTCCCCTCCTAATCCCCTTTTGCCACTGTAGATAATAGTTGATACGCATCATTGTCGCCCGGAATAGAGATGGGTAGAAGCCGTTCCGATTATTTGTACGTTTGGTTCTTTTATATTGATTTGTTGAATGCAATAGAGATGGGTAGAAGCCGTTCCGATTATTTGTACGTTTGGTTCTTTTATAATGATTTGTTGAATGCAATAGAGATGGGTAGAAGCCGTTCCGATTATTTGTGTGTTTGGTTCTTTTATATTGATTTGTTGAATGCAATAGAGATGGGTAGAAGCCGTNAATCCAAGTACTGACCACGCCCGACGTTGCTTAACTTCAGTGATCTGACGGGAACTGGTGTATTCAACGTGGTATGATCATTGGCTAAGTCAGCTCTAATTAACATCTTAATAATTTTATAGTCAACTGAAAATATAGTATTTTCATTACCTCATTATGGATTTATTTGACATAATATCTCAATTTAACAAAATAACATCAATGACTAAAATATTGGAAAAAATGTCTTCCATCACAGCAAATCATTACAATGGGGATGATCGCTGTGAGACGACATGGATCTTCTTTTGGTTTGCATTGTTGTATTGATGGTCTTTGGACAAACATTTTTTAGTGCGTACGTGGAACCAACCATCTGAGGTCTGAGGACACATTTAAATAATATTCTGTGATTTTTTTCATTGGACTCGTAGATCAAGTTTCAGATCATCTTGAAAAAACATTTTTCCAGATGATCCTATCTGGTCGTAAGTGAGGTAAAACTCAAATCGATGCGAGAATTTTTTTTGAGAGAATAAAGGTTTACAATACGAAAACTTAAAATTGATTTTCCATGGCGTATCCTTTTTTTTTTACCAATTCAGTTTTTAAAAATTTTGAATAATTCACACATTTGTTTAAATTTAGGGTAAACTTGAAACTGTCCATTAAATCCTTTCTCACAAATAAAGAAATATTAAAATGTTCTTTCAGATAACTACGGGGGGGGGGGACACCAAAAAACGAACTGACGCAGAATGTTTAAGTCTGGAAGGAGCCTCCGGAGGGTTCTCTTTTTGGAAGACTTTTACATCAGTATACGAGACACGTCGCGGCATCGCCTCCCAGACAATTTGAGCGGTTAGGGTGTAGGTTAGTAGAAGCTCATGATATTATTATCTTGCAGAAGTCAACGGGAATGCACTCCGTTATTTTTCAAAGTAAAACAATAATTGAGTCATCAGCTTTCAAAAGTTGCGGCGAACAGCCTGAGGGTGGTCATCCTTTGGAGGACACTATCAGCTCACGCTACTACGGGCGAATGATACAAATGAAACCTCGTCTACTTTAAGCTTTGTTGTCACTTCGGTGGGATCGAGCCACATTAATACTGCACAAGGTGTCAGTCCTCTAGTAGATCTGGATTATGTTTAGGCCCAGTTATTTGGAGCAGACCGACTGGTAGGAAAACTCTAACAAAGTAGTGAATTATATTTGGTGTGTCACTAATAGTGATGGTCTTTGGTAGGAGTTGTAAACTCCAGGGTTAGGTACCTCAAACTGAAGAGTTTAGAGCTTAGTTTTTCAATATGGTGTTTTAAATACAGTCAAACTTGACGTCGAGTGGCATAATAAAAACTTAGCTGTCAACCAATGTCGCGTTAACCAATCTCATGTTGACGGTGCTTCTGAAGATTGAAAAACTAAATTTACATTTTTCCAGTTCAATACTATGCAGTTAATTTGGCTCAAAGGAAAAAACAAAATTTTAAGCAAATTCGTAAAAAAAGCAATGTAAATTTTTACCAAACCCATCAGAATGAATCTTAAAAAATGCACCCCTGGTGGGATTCGAACCCACGATCCTCGGATTAGAAGTCCGATGCCTTATCCACTAGGCCACAAGGGCTAGCTGCAAAAACTGAAAATATAGAAATATTTATTTTTCAGTTCTTGCGAATAAAGTTCACCCCACCGAGAAAAAGTTTGCTGTTTCAATAGAGAGCAGCACCAGGTCTATACGGAAATTATTTTGTACGGTAATAATTCAATCATGTACGGACTTACATAATACCGTATTTGGCATGATAAGGGTGAAATTTCAAGACCACAAAATTATTTTATTTTCCATCATGAACTCATTTTTCCTTCTCAACTAGCAAATTTAATGAAGGCGTGTAGACCCCCCTCCCCCGCACCAATTGGACTTACATAGCAAGTTTCATCTCGGTCAACGTTAGATGGCAAAAATGCCAATAACGGCAGACGAACGGATTTTTGATTAATACTGAATTGTAAAAATATCAAATTTTGATGGGGGGGGGGGAGAACTTTGTGCATGTGTTTAATTCTAAAGGATACCATATTTCAATAAAATCAATGAATGTTAGGTGACAAAATTAACACACTTGCAAACAAACAGATTTCGTTCAATTTGATTTTTTGGGTTGTAAAATATCCAATTTCAGAAAGAAGAGGGGTATTCTTTATCGCTACAGCTGTGAAATCAACCTAAATTAAATTAGGGAGAAACCAGAAAATTTCAATTTTCATATTTTTTATGGGGTCCTTATATACTATATTCACGGTCTGTTATCTGCTTTAGTTTGCCCAGAAAAAAATAACAAAAAAAAAACAATTCTGCTTCCAGATGAACTTTCAATTTTTTCCTTTCTTATTACGTACCTACATACTAAAAGGAATCTGTTTGCCAAATTTCAAGTCTCTAGGTTTAGCCATCGCGAAGCTACGTTGATTATCAGAATGTCAGTCATTATACCAACCGGGCTTTTTGTTTTACAAGTATAGATTTTTTTTTCGTGTGGATTCCAAAGGTTCATAATTGAAAATAATAAACCACTACTCGTATAGTAGCATACCATTATAATAATAAATAAAAAGATTATGTCTTAAAGCTTATGCTTTGTCACAATGCACTTCATTAACTATTATTAAATTTTATGAATCCGCTAGGATTCGAACCAATAGCCTTCTGGTTACGAATCAGTCACTCTTACCAACTAAACTACTGAGGCTAGCACACCTTAATCATTATTATTATTTTAATTGCAGAAGGAAGTTAGTAGTCATAATGAAATAATATTTCAAAATTAATTTGTGTATCAACTACTAAAAATTTTTATAGAGTTGATCTCTCGACCATCAGTTATGTTGAGAATATCGCAATAGACAAAAGCACTCCGTAACTCTATAAAATATTTTAATAGTTGATACATAAAAAAAAATTTTTGAAAATATTATTTAATCATTATTATTGAAAGACCCAAAGTCCCATTGTAATAAATAATAAGGAATTTGTGTTAAAGCTAATGCTTTAACACAATGCACTTTTACTCAATTACTCAATTATATGACTCCGCTTGGATTTAAACCAACAGCCTCCTGGTTACGAAGCCCTCACTCTTACCAACTGATAGCATACCATAACCATTATTGAAAGACCCAAAGGCAGTGAATGGATAAGTGACTATTTCTTCTTTTTCTTCAAATTCTTTTTCTTAATTTTTATATTTTTCTCCTTCATTTCAATCTTCTCCAATTTCTTTTTCGTCAAGGATCTTTTTTTATTCTTTATACACTCCATTCTATTCTTCTGTTTATATATTTTACTATTTTTAACTCGTTCGGCTGATTGTTTCATGATTAACTTCTTCACGTCCTTTTCGTGTTTTAAAGACATTCCTGAAATATTGAGCTGGTTATCATCTGCACCATCTTCTTCATTATCACCTTGGTCATTGTCGTCTTCATAGTGAACCTAGAATAAGAAAAACGTGAATACCAATCAATAAAAAATCGACGCAGGAACAAATAGTTCATGGTTATGGACCACATTTCAATATCACACGACTTACTCGTATATTGATTTTTTGTATTTATCCGGTTACACGGGCCGCGATAACCTACTCCAATGAGTCTTCTCCACCTTATTCGATCTTGAGCTGTCTGGAACAATTCTTCTCCATCCTCTTGAGGGGTTTTAATTTCATCGTACCTTTTTTTAATTTTGTAATTTCATCGTTTCTTCGGTCTTCCTCGGTAGTTCATAATTTAGTTCTAAACTCTTCTTTATTATTAGGTCTTCGCTGTCTCGCGCCACATGTCATGCCCATCTCATGATTCTGCCTTTCTCATTTGCTATTATAACTTCATTCCCATATTTTCTCTATTTTTCCTAATTCTGTACAGTCTTGTATCTTCATCCCATGCAGGTCCAAGAATTCGTCTCAAAATCTTATTCGCAGAGGTTTGCAGCAATTGTTCTGTTCTCATTGTTAGTGGCCACATTACGCATCCATACAGCAGGACAGGCAGAATAACAGTACAAGTTGACTCCATGGAGATGAGAAGAAAAGATGCACAAATCAAATTCTTGAAGAAAAATTCTGAATGTTCGGTCAATCATCAATATCTAGTTGATCGTATGTCCTTGAGGTTACCTGATCCAAGGATCAGGTCTTTCGGTGATATTTTCTTAAGTGTCGCAATAATAAGAATACTTATTTCTTCAGGTCCCCAATAATAAGGATACTTATTTCTTCAGTTTCCCAATAATAAAAGCTATGTCCCTCAACAATAGTATGCCGGTGCAGCCGGAAAAATTCTAGGGTGATGGGGCTCTCTCAAACGTTAGTAATTGCTGAATTTGTGACTGAATCTCGCCGGCATAGATGTAGTGTGGACGCTATATATATATATATATATATATTTTTTTAAAAAAAAAAAAAAAAAAAAAAAATATTTAAATTCTATGGCCTTCGTTTCGAAAGTCACGTGATTTAAATTGAACCAACAAAAATGTATTGAAGGTTTCATTTTTGGCATAATTTCATTCATTGAGATTTGAGTACAAACAAATATATTCTTGACCTTCTCTACTGAATTGAAACCAAAATGTAAATAAACATTTATACGGCAAAATAGCTGACGTTCCAAATCAGCTACAACTTTGACAAGTATTGCTATAGGATTACTCTTTCCTTTCTCTTTTTATTCAGATGTTAATTGCGTGGCGCGTTATGAGAAAAAATCGAACGACAATGCTTCAACGTGGTCCAATTTTATGATATAAAATAATTTATGTTACTGCCTCGGTAACATAGTAGTCAAACGCCCGCCTGGTTCGACTACAAAATTCTGAGGGTTAGGTGGTAAAAAATGTCCTTGCCCTGTGATCGCCTCAAGAGTATATTTTTTAGAAACAATTTTTGTTGATGAATATATTTTATTGAAAACAACGTCCAGCACAATAGCACATTTCTCGCCTATTAATTCGATACTGTAGTGTTCCAATAAGAACGCAAGATTTGAACATTTAAACGGGCTAACTTGAATAAGTTCCTGAAAGATGTTATATTTTTGAGTTTTTTGTTTGTTGATTCTTGTGATGGTGTGATTGTTGTTTTTATGATTTTAAAATTAAAACACAATCTGTGTTAAATATAGGATGGACAACCATCGTAGAAATAGTAATTTATTCTCCATTTTTTAGGATACAGAGCCCTCAAAAATGTTTTCTTTACCTGATTTTTGCCAATCCAAAAATTTTCTTCAGCGATATCAGCAGGATTTAATTCTAAAATGCTGACAGAATGGTTTGGTAGGTCATGTTCTTCAGAGAGTAACTGTTCGACTTCTGGAATTGGTTCAAATGATTTGACCAACTTTTTGTAGGATTCTTTAGCCTAAAAAAAACGAAAGATTATTTTAATTACTTTATTAGTTATATAAAATATATCCCACTTCCCATTAATTTCTGATATGAGAGATTAAAATATTTAGGGTGTTTGACTTTTTGGAAGAGGAAAGAATAATTATTGTAGGTACCGATAGTGATCAGACATCTCTTGGAATCCTTTCCACCTAGGTTAGCATCTGTACTGGATGGTTATTATAAAAACAGTTGCAGGTCGCTATTGAAATGGATTGCACTGCGACCTTTGTTTAGATCTATTGTGACCAAAAGGACGGAGATAGTAGGATCCCCGTGGCCGAATGGGCTAGGTTGAAAGTTCGAATCCCGACCGAAACTAAAAAAAATCAGATCGACCTTTCTCGTTTCGGGAATGGTATGGCTGTGAAAGTAATGCGAAGGAGGTTCCGAGGTTTTTATTTCCTTTTTATTTTTTTTAAAAAAGAGACAAGATACTTATTTCTTTAAGGAGAGAAAATATTTTGGAAAAAGACAACATGAATTTCTCGGTTATTATTTGAACAAATGAATTTACTTCTTTTTTTATTCGTTTTTTCTCTTCTTTTAATCTTTGTTCCAATCTTTCTTGATTTCTTTTTCTTCTTTCTTGATTACGTTTTTGAAATCCTGTTAAATATTCTCTGTGAATAAAAACAGATAATTTATCAGTGGAAACATACAAATCAGTTACCCACAATGACCTCACCCAGCCTGAATTTGGCAGGGGCGGATACATGTCTCCAGTTGAGGGGGGGGCGGTTAAGGCTCCAAATTATAATCGACATAGAAGTCAGTAATATTTATAAAAAACAAATTTGAGAAAAGTGTTCGAAAGTTTATTGGTCTCGAGAGGGGCATTGCCCTATCGCCCCGCCCCCCGTATATCCGCTTTTGGGGTTGATTAAGTAATAGCATCATGTAAAACCTCGCTGGTCATTCTTCGATTCAATTACCAAAGTAACTCGCTAAAGTAAAAGAAGTAACTTGAGAACTTACACTCTAGCCTTTTCATCGAACACCACATTGACTTTTGTTCTTCTGTTGATAGCTTTCTTAAATCTCCTTGCAACAAATCGACTTTTAGGTTCAAAACTCACAACATTCATGATTTTCTTCGTATGAAATAACTAAAAATATCAAAAATAAAGAAAATCCTTACAATCAGTTATCAGACTACAAACGGTGAGATCGCTGAGAGACTGGATCTGAGACACCGCTAGATATATGCACCCACAAGTGAAAAAACTAGAACTCCAGTTTACTGTAAACTAAATGGTCAGCTATGGATTTTTGTTCAGGTGATAAGCTGTTTAGATTCAATATTCCATCAATCACTTTAATCAGAAGTAAATTAAAACTGTTGCATTTAACTACTGTATTGTTAGCTCAAGGTTTTGTACAGGACATGATTAGCTAAAATAAATCACTTTCTTTAATTATAATTACAATCGCAAATACAAATGTAATATGTATTTAAAATCACAATATCACATATTATCATACGATTACCGTAATGCTAATTTTCTTAAATGCCCCACGTGTGTTCGCTTGCAGTGTTGCCTTATGACGTAAATTATTTCCCCCCTAGATTTTTTTTAAAAAGCACAATAACAATTGATTTTTTTTAAAAATACGAAAAAACCGTATTCCGATCACTGATTCATTCTTGTTTCATAATGCGTATCCTTATATCTATCTACATTTTTATTGCTTTAAAATAATTCTACTTAAAATTATAGTTACGATAAAATCGATCTGATTTTCCCTAATGAAACCTTTAAATTAAAGAAAAAAAACCTTTAAATCTAACAACATTGTTTGTATGCAGTAGTCAGAGATTCGGCACAAGGCCCGAATTAGGACAAGTTGTTACCATTTTCTAGCGACTTCATGAGAAGAGCAAGTTTGTTTATTTTATCAATATGAGCGTCAAGATGAACGTCCCCCAAACCAGAGATGTTTGGCTGGCCATACACGCAACAATAAGTCTGTGCAGACTTGTCTGTACAGACTTATCTGCACAGTTCTCAGATTTGTCTCACCTCCATACACGTCACCGATTTATCTGTGAAGACTTATCTACATAGATCTCAGATTTGTCTCACCTCCATACACGTCACCGATTTATCTGTGAAGACTTATTTGCACAGATCTCAGATTTGTCTCACCTCCATACACGTCACCGATTTATCTGTGAAGACTTATCTGCACAGATCTCAGATTTGTCTCACCTCCATACACGTCGCCGATTTATCTGTGAAGACTTATCTGCACAGTTCTCAGATTTATCTCACCTCCATACACGTCACCGATTTATCTGTGAAGACTTATCTGCACAGATCTCAGATTTGTCTCACCTCCATACACGTCACCGATTTATCTGTACAGACTTATCTGCACAGTTCTCAGATTTGTCTCACCTCCATACACGTCACCGATTTATCTGTGAAGACTTATCTGCACAGATCTCAGATTTGTCTCACCTCCATACAGGTCACCGATTTATCTGTGAAGACTTATCTGCACAGATCTCAGATTTGTCTCACCTCCATACAGGTCACCGATTTATCTGTGCAGACTTATCTGCACAGATCTCAGATTTGTCTCACTTCCATACACGTCAACGTCAGTTCTGTTTTGACATTGACAATGGAGAACAACGCTGCTCTCCCTATTTTTTTTTCGTGATTTTATCGAAAGAAAATAAAAGGAAAAAATGCACACATGAAAAATTTGGGTCGTAACTAGACCCTAAATTTGTCATAACTACATACCAAATTTTAAATCTCTGGTTCTTACTAATATCTTTTTAGACAGGATTAATGAAAACCGCTTAAAGCATTAAAAAAAGCCAGCGGTATATTTGATTGCACCCAAAAGTTTCGAAGCTTACTGAGACACCAAATATGACATACATACCAAATTACCAAATTTCAAGTCTCTAGCTCTTAACATTCTCTTTTTAGACAGCAATACTGAGCGACAAAACCCGTCAAGGATCTATTCGATTGCACCCAAAAAGTTCCGGGGCATAATTAAAGCGCAGATGGGACCTATGTACCAAATTTCATCCAAATCGTCAACGCTAAGTGGCAAAAGTGATCATCACGGCAATCCGCGTTGGCCGTATGATACCAAATACTCACATTAACCTCACCCAGCCTGAGTGGGGTCGGGAACAGCCAGCATTACATTAGTAGTGCCCAGACGGTCACCCATCCACGCTCAAAGTTGTTTAACTTCAGTGATCTAACGAGAACCGGTGCATTCAATGTGACAGAGACGCTGGCTATAAATAAAAGTATAAAACAAATTATATGAATTTCATTATTTTTAAATAAGGTTAAAAAAATTAAAAAAAAAAAACACGCAGAGTAATATTATATTCACTCTTGCTGGAAAGTGGGATCTGAGTAAAATCAGAAATCTGCACAGATCTCTCCATACGCGCAACGATAAGTCTGCGCAGACTTATCTATTGAAAATTTAAATAGATTTCGATATCTGCACAGATCTGAAAATCGGAGACAAAATCTGTGCAGATCCTGCCATACACGACAGACTTTTCTGCGCAGATAAGTCTGCACAGACTTATCGGTGCGTGTATGGCCGGCTTTAGGAAAATTTTTGATCGGCCATGCCTCGATGATGAAATAATAATGGCTCCCGTAACAAGAGCCAAGTTTTACGGGAGCTAACTTCGCGTTGCGAGATGGTTTCGGCACAAGACCTGAACGGGGGAACCACTTTTGTAACAATACAGAGGATTTTCATTTCGTTTGTAATGTTTAATATAAGCGTGAAGATGAACGTACCCCAAACCAGAGAGGTTAGGAATCTTTTTTATCGGCCATGCCTCGATGATGAAATAATAGTGGCTTCCGTAACGGGAACCAGGGGCGGATACAGGATACAGAACTAAATTTGAGGAGGGGCGGTTGTGATCAACTTGAAAAATGTTTCAAATAAAATAGACATAGAACACGACAACTAGTAAGTGACCCCCGTAAAAACTTTACGGGGGCCACTTTTGTAACATTACAGAGGATTTTCATTTCGTTAGTAATGTTTAATATAATCGTCAATATGAACGTACCCCAAGCCAGAGAGTTTAGGAAACGTTTTGATCGGCCATGCCTCAATGATGAAATTATAGTGTCTCCCGTAAAAAAGGTAAAAGTTGGCTCCCGTAAAACTTGACTCCCCTAAAAATTGGGTACGGTAAAAACTTGTCATCAGTCGGGCCTTGTGCCGCGTCCCAGTAAGCTTGTGATTGTTGTTCTTATAACGTTTTTTTTAAAAAAAATAAAATATTCTTATCAGTTATTATTTATTATGATTTACAGATATATGATTTTGTTCAATTTACTTTTACTTGTGTTTTATGTTTAGCTAATATTATTAAAATACAAATAGTTTATAATTAATATTTTACTCCCATTTTAAACCAAATATAATGTCGTATTTACCATTTACCAGGAAGGAGGTAAGAAATGCTGATAATCTTGAAATTCTCTGTTTACAATTTGCTTATTAGGGACGTTTCATTTCCATTTCATTTTTCACTTACCAATTTGAATGGATTATTTCTTTTTTCATAATAATTAGACCATAGTATGCTTTTAGTTTTGGGTTTCCAAAATATACCGTAATTCTTAAGACCTTTAAATCATTCTTCCTCTATTTTCACAAAGGTAAACTATTCTAATATACCTGTACTCGTAATTTTAGACCATTTTTGTTTAATATCAACAGTCACAGTAACTTTCGTTACATGTAAAATACCTCATCCAAAAGATGGGAAGAAGGGAGAGTTCCCATCACACTCGCACTATTTCCTCGCTGAACGGAAAGAGAAATGTGTTCATCAAGAAAAGAGAGCAAGCGGGCTCATGAGATGACCTGTGTAGAAGTGTCCCCAAGGCATTCAGAAATAACTTGGCTTCCCCACAACAAGATCTTTGAATATCTACTGCAAAGGCAAGAAACAGATGATTATCTTTTATGGTTTCTTCTTTGCAGCAGATTCACTGGGATACCCCGGCACCAGGCTGCACTGTAAATGCGACTGTACACAGGTTACATGCCAGACGAGAATTTTTCCATTGGAGAATGGTTCTCAAAGTTGCAATATTGATATATAAAATAGTCCAGGAATAATAAAAATGATATTTAAATATGAAAATAAATGTTAATGAGAAATAAAATATATAAATTTTTCGATTGGAGAATGGTTCTCAAAGTTGCAATATTGATATATAAAATAGTCCAGGAATAATAAAAATGATATTTAAATATGAAAATAAATGTTAATGAGAAATAAAATATATAAATGGTACTTAAGAAGGAATAGGATGGAAAACTTACTTCTTCTATAATTATAAAATGTTCATTCAAAAACTGAGTCCTCACTTCCAAATACTAACTAACTGGTGGTTAATGTGCACTGCTGCAACTCACTCAGTTCGGTATTCAGCAAAGTACTGATTAAGTTAAACGGAAAAATAAACGATCAAATGTGGCGTGATATTATTATGCGCAGTGGTGACGTTACATATTTCCCCGACTAAAATTTTGCTGTCCTAGCAAAGGACCATGCATCACAGTGCCATCCAAGAGTTATCAAAGTCTTTTCGATAACCTCATATAACTTAAATAAGTCGAAATAGCCTTTGAGTTTTTAAAAAGCAAAATTCGAAAAAGTATATTTTATAATAAAAACAATTAGAAAACTTTATAAAATTAATATAACATTATGAAAAGAGTAACATAGGTTCTGCTGCTCAATGCAGTGGGAAACCTCTGACTGACTATCTGCTTGGTCAACTAAGATTATGATGCGAGTCAGAAATGCTGATGCAGCACTTCTACTGTATGTGTGGTCGCATTTAGCTTAAATGAACATATTTCCACCATTCTTCCAAGTCTGAATCTTATGGAATATTTGATTTTCAGAGGAACACGGCTACAACGTCAATGTACCCACTGAGAATAGTACACTATATTCAGAGTCTCCTGGAAAGAAAGCTTTTTCTTTGATGTCTTTCGAGCTAATATCCAAATTTTTTATGTAAAGTTTTTTATGTAAAATTTCAGAAAATAATAAAACCTTATTTAAATTTTATTAGGTACCTTTTTTGTGTTAATTACAAATTGGTGAAAAAAAACACCTGTTTTAAAGCTTGCCAACCTTATTTTTCACCCTTGATTTTATTTAATTACAGAGCGATCTCATAGAAAAATCATTATTAAACATGAATAATTTGGATATGAGATCAATACTATCAAGATGTAACAATCGTGCTGTTATGAAAGAGTTATGCTATATAATTGGATGTGAATATTTAAAACTTACAAATATTATCGAAGAAAAACACAAGTTAACTTTTGGTACACCATCAATCTGTGTTGATGAGGAAGGTGATGATGTTGTTTTGGATGCAACTCGAGCAATGAATACATGTGTATATATTAACAAACTGAGTGCCATGAGAAGGAATATTGAAAGTTGCATAAATCAAGTTATTCAAAATAGAATTAATACATTCCTTTTTACAAGTAAGTATCTTTAAAGACTTCTTCCTAGCCGAGTGTGTATCACACACGGCTTATTCAAGGCGTCGTATGGATTTGAATTTTGGTCGGGTCAAATATTGGAGAAAGGTTTTTGCGATACCTTTTTACTTGGTCTGTTCGTCATTAGACTCATTAAAGTATAATTTAGCCTCTAGAGCAGCGGTGTCCAACTTTTTTTTTGTCTGCTTGGTATATTCGTGTTTGAACGCTATTTACCAAAATATATCTGTATAATTAACGTAAGGTTAATTATATTAAAAATTATGCAGATCTATTCTGGTAATAATACCAAACAGTAGCATAAGATGAATGGAGCTTAGCAGTGTGATAGTAAAGGGTGTGCCTATAAGATAGCCAAATATGGAGTATGCATCATTTCCCCAGAATCTGCTACACGGCCCGTGAAATATGACGCTCTTAAAAGACTTTTTCCTCGTTTGCGTCATATCAAGATTTAGTGACGAACTTTGGCCACCGCCATCCTGCGATGTAATACCACCTTTGAGGTTATCTGAAGTCTCTGATCAATGTTAATAAACCTAATAAAACGAGGTGTTCCTCTTAAAAAATTAACTTTTCTTCCCATTTCTAGATTCAAATTTAGAAGAATTGTAGAAATAGGTTGATATGAGGTTACCGAAAAAAAAAATTGATTGCCCTTGTTATGCGTTCTGTGTCCCGTAGCGTGGAACCGGCCATCACAAAGACGTGTATTTGTAAGTACAGACAATCAACTCTGGTTTTCAGTATTTATAATTATTCATTTTATTTTTCAAGGTTTAAAAATTCCTCGCTATTCTAAAGAGAAGATGAAAATGGAGAAAATCAAAATCGTATCAAACCTCAAAATGATTGAGGAAATGAAAATAGAGGACGAAAAAAGTCGGGAAAAAAATATTGTATTGTGAGTATTGAGTAATCATAGAGAAAAAAAAACTGGCCGATTATCAGAAAATTAATAGTGTCCTCACAATGCGCGATGGTTAGGTTTACGTCCCAGGACAACTTGAAACTTACCACCTTCAACCATCTTTGGTTGAAGGTGGTAAACCTTCAACCAAAGACTGTCACTATTAGCAACACATCAAATGTTTGAGGTTACTGAAAAGGTTTTGAGGTGGCTGGAACTGTGATGCTATGCGTTCCAGCTTGTCCCGGTACGCATAACCGGCCATTCTGAGGACGACCAAATGTCAGTCATCTGAAATGATTTCGATGCAGCATTGGAAAACATTTTTTGTTGTTTTTTTTATTACGAGGTTAACTAATGTTAGGTCTCCCCTGCCATTTCGCTGCATTCAACATCAGATACGCAAACGAGGTAGAGTGCTTCCCGAAACACTTCGTGTCTCGCATCCTATTTACGAAAAAAAATATCCTGACCAAACATTTATGATATCGAGCGGGGCATGTCATGGTGCCCTTTATGACTCCCTCAGAGTCATTTCAAGGTCAACTTTATTTTTATGGGGACCAACCCGTTTTGCAATAAATCATTTGCATATTCCGATACTTTGAAAATGTATGGTTCCCTTTTTAAAAAAAGGGAACCACACAAGTAAAAAAGTTAGACAAAGGAAAAAAAAGATTACTTTGGAATGGTCCTAAAGGACTCATCGAGGTCACCACAATTATAAAATTTTGGTCGGAATTTTATTTTTTGTATATTCAACCGGATCCGAGACATTTCACTGTTCTGGTTTTGACTTAATAAGAAATAGAATAAGCCGTTCTAGTGGAACAAGGTTCCTTCACAGGTAGATTTTACATGGAAATTTTGACTTATAACTGGCATATCCTCCCAGTTTGTCAAAAAATAGAAATTATAGGGAGGTTTCATGTATTTTTCAACGATCCAATTAAATCATTATCACGAAAATCGGCCTTAAGGTTCTGGACTTAGAACCATCTAGTGGACCAAGGTTCCTTCACAGGTAGGCACAAAAACAATATTTACGATTTGAATATTTTTAATAAATTTTCAGCGGAGCACAATTCGTTTCTGAATTGTCAGATATTCACAAAATACAAAATCAAATTAAAACCAAACCATCCGAGAACAAGATTGATATCGAGAGATTAAAGCAAGACTATTTCGACTGTAATGCTGACATGGTAAGTATGAAAACCAAATTAATAACGATAAAAAAATAACAGCTTGGACCGCCTAAAAAATCGTACTTAAAATCTTCCAGAAAAATGTACTACATCTTGGTTCATATCCCAGCCATGGAAGAATTTCAAAGTAAAACGGAAATATTTTTTTCGGGACCAATTCTACTACGTGGTTCTAGAACAAGTGTAGTATATAATCTGCCCCATTATGTTTTTTTTTTCTTTTCTTAACGTCTCTTTAACATCTATTTGTCATTCGAGACGGTGTTTTTAACAAGAACTGGTGTATTCAACGTGCCATACACGCTGGCTTCCATTATGGTTCTACTTGACACAGTAAAAAAATAACTGTGTTTTATTTTTCAGATCAAAGTAATTAAAAAAATTTGTGGGAAAAAAGCTACGAATTTGTTTCGTGATTTTTATATTGCTGCAACGGGAAGTGAAATTTTAAGTGAGAAGTATATTAATGTCAGACATTTGGATCAAAATTCCGCCATTGATTATTTCTTGGATTTGGATATTATTGAAAAACATCCGGACGATGAGAGATTGATGAAATTGGCCAATTTTTAATTTTATGGGTAAGATACTTTTCATAGCAAAATACTTTTTCGGTTATTTCGTTTTTACCAAAATCGTAAATTCTTGTATTGGGGCCAAGGTTATTCTTGCTGTTCATCCCACACTTAAATTTATTATTGCACTTTCTTCTGTCTCTCAATTCTCTTAAAGTATTACCGACTTTACACTTGACAAGTAGTATTCTGCGATTCTCTTCAGAAAAACTGACCAAATGTAAAGTCGATATTACAGGGTGCCGCAATTAGTTTTCCCACTTTTAAAAAAATCGTGGGAGGGGAAGTAATAGTGGGAGGAGCGTAGGGTTTGTGATATTCAACAAGAAATGACATTTAGTTTTTAGGTGTCGCAATGGTTTGGTCGCGCGAGCATCGTGCGTTCGTTGTCAATCTGTTTTTTTTTTAATTGAATCCATTATAGCCACTCAGAGGGCGTTCCGCACAAGGTATGGTTTGCACTTCACAGATCCAGTTCCTCATCGAAAAACAATTTTGAGTTGGGCTCACAACTTTAGGACCACATCATCAGCTTTGGGCTGTATGGGGTTATGGCCCATGTTCCCCGGTCACGTGATCTCCTTACAACATGGTATTTCGTGGGCCCCTCGCTCCCCGGATTTGAATCCCTGTGACTTCTTCCCGTGGGGTTACCTCAAGGCTGACGTCTTCAAACATCGCCCTGGGACCTCTGAAGAGTTAGAGGAAGCAATTCTGGAAGAAATCATTAAAATTGATGCTGGTATGCTGACGAGTCATGGAAAACTTTCGCGAAGACTACAAATGTGCATCAGTCGCCAAGGCCGTCATTTGGACGACATTATTTACAAAAGATAGATGAAAAAAATTAGAATACACAAGTTTTCAGAATACAAAATAATTTGCCAAATATCTCATTTCGTTTTTATTTACCAGCTCTTTCAAATGTGGGAGAACTAATTGCCGCACCCTGTACTTTAAGAGATTGGGACAGAAGAAAGTGCAATAATAAATTTAATTTTGGGATGAACAGCAGCATGAATAAACTTGGCCCCAATAATAGATATCACCACGGCCATGGGCGGAATTTTTTGTAAAAGCGGTTGGCCTTTTTCAGTGATAATTTTTTTGTGATTTAATTTACAGGATGGGTAATTTCAATAAATTTTCTTCTAATATAACTAAATTTTAAGAAAAAGTTGAAAGGTTTATCCGCCGTGGAGTTACGTTGATAATGAGTTAGCCAAAAAACATGCCCAATAGGGTCCAAAAACATACTATCAGTTCAACATACTCGTTTAATTTAATTTATAGTTCCCAGGACTACTAGTCTGTTATAATACATGTTTAAGGTCCGCCGAAGACTGAAGGCTAAATTTATATTGATTTCTGTTATGATAATTTTTACTAAGAAGAAAAATGAATGTGGTGCTATTGTGTTGCCTCCTTTGTCGCAGTAATAGTTCTGATAAATCATGGTGTTAATACTAGACCTCATTTCCTTCGGTTAATGAAATCGAGAAAATGTTTTTCAACAAACTTTTTGTAAGTAATAGAAAAATCGAGTAGTCTCACTTACTGAGCATACCTGGTACTTACTAACTTTCCGTGTCCAACACAGAAAGTGATGGTGGTGGAAGGGTTGGGTTGCAGATAATGCTAATAGGCGTCGATAATACCGGCCCCTTGTCCTTCAATAGTCGTAAATATCTCTAAAATGAGGATGAAATTCCATGCGTTGACTGGGTTTGAACTTACGACCTACTGTTTACCGTCAGAGCGTCTTATCACTACACCACCAATCCTTGATCATCCGCGGTGGAATGAAAACATCTTTCAATCCGGATCTCTATACAAGAATAATTTTTATTATTTTTATATTTTTCAAAACAAATAACAGTTCATTCATTCAATAAATAAATAGATAGGTAGATACTAGGTAATAATTATTAGGAATAACTTTGGCCAACATTTGAGCAGGAATACGGACTTTAAAACTAGAGTCTACAGCTACACAGCATATTTGGTATTTCATTTGAGTCATCGAAATCCCCTCCTTCAAGGGCAATCTGTTTCTTGTTCAATTACATTATGCTCGCCTTGCACCACGAAGGTTATTAAACTGATTGCAGGTCTCTATTGAGACGGCTATTATCACTGTACTGTGATAATTGCGAACACCAGTTAACAGTAAAAAGATCATTGGTTCAGGATTCTAACAACTGTCTTTCTCAGGCTAGTTGTTCTCATAATGGTTGGGTTTAGATCCAAAACAACTTACTCTGACCAAAGACCATCTATGTCGTTTACTTCAATTTTTTTTACTCTGGAGCACCAGTCGGTCTGTTGCAGATGCTGCTTCAAGTGGTTGGGATTGAACCAATTCCAGACACAATGTACTGACACCTTGTTTAGACCTAGGGCTCGATCCTACCAAAGTGACAAAATTCGTGAAGCTTCCAATTGTATAGTTACTACTACTAAGGCTAGCAATAAATTGAATCCTCTGCAATGTAAATCTGCATAAAGCTCTAAAAATGTCGATCATTGTTATTCATAATTAGAGAATTTGAGCAGCTGTCCAAAAATTTTGAAGTTTGAAAAAAATCTTCAGAAATTTATGACAAAACTAAAAAATGTCGAGGGCAGAATCCTAGACATTGTTTTCTTACTAGAATAACGTACCGTTGCTCAAATTCTATTTTAATTAAATTATTGATTAAAATTATTAAGAGGTACTTAAAATATTTCTATTGGGATAGGATATGGATCCAGAAAATGTAACTTCTGAAATTGGATTCACGAAACTTTTAAATGTATTCTCCTCGTCACTGGTAACATGAAAAGTTCAAAATACTCCATTTGAAAGGTAGACTTGTCGCTCAGATAAAAATATTTGTTTTCTTTGAGATTACGAAGAGTGGTAGAAATGTCAGGAAATTGATGTGTGATATTTTTTTTTTTTTCACCAATTAATTGGAATTAGAAAAAAACGCTATTATAATATCATCATCATAGGTCAACAGCCGTGGGGCTGGTTTGCAACAACTCGCCATGAGTTGTTGATACTTGAGAATCCTTGCGGATAATGCAGTAGCTTCTCCTTGCTTTCTGCGTGGAAAATATATCATTTCCAACCCTTCTTTTAGTCACCTTTTACGACTGTCATGGACTTGAGTGTCTTGGAAGTATTTTTTTTTTTATTATAATACTAGCTGTTTTACCGTACTTCGCTACGGTTACAAAATTCAACAGCAATTTCGAGAACGCGAAATTAAATCTTCTCAATTTTAGATTTTTGGTGGAACCGACCCCCAGAGTGAACACGGCTCCTATTTAGAAAATTCAATATTTTAATCAAGGATATTACTTTTTGTACTGTGGAATATCTTCGTATTAAATTTCAACTTCCCCGCTCATCCCGAAGTGATACTTCTTAATTATGGATTTTTGGTAGAACCGACCCACAGAGTGAGCACCGCTCCTATTTAGAAAATTCAATATTTTATTCAAGGATATGACTTTTTGTACTTCGGAACACCTTTGTATCAAATTTCAGCATTCTCGCTCATCCCGAAGTGGTACTTCTCAATTCCGATTTTTTGGTGGTGAAAACCGTCCATAAATCGGGGAGAAACCGGAAAATTCCAATTTTATATTTTTTATGGGGTCCCGATATACTATTTTGGGGGGGTCCATTCTCGGTTATTTTTCCGTATATCCTTTGGTTTGCCCAGAAAAAAATTACAAAAAGACCCGCTAAAAAGCGTCATTTTTGGCGGTAACTTGCTCCCACTTGAACTTTCGATTTTTTTCCTTTCTTATTAAGCACCTACATACTAAAAGGAATATGTGTGCCAGGTTTCTAGGTTTAGCCATCCTGGAGCTACGTTGATTATCAGTCAGTACGTCAGTATACCAACTGGGCTTTGCGTTTTATAAGTATAGATACATTTTTTTAATTTTATTATTTGCCATAGGTATCAAAAATTAAAAGAATGCCATACAGTCAAACCATAATACCATACCATAGTATAATATTTCTTTTTATGAATCAACATCTAAATTGTTCCGCCTTTGTTTATGACAGATATTAAAGAGGGCTGTTTAGACCCCAAATGAGATCATTCCAAATTTCATTTAAATCGGTCAACGCTAAGTGACAAAAAAGAACCGCTCACGACGGACGTTGTGCTGTGTATAGGATACGGGGAACGTCGAGTTGCCGGCGGACGAACAAATTTTTTATTCCATTTTCTCATTACCTAGGAACATAAAATAACAAATTCTGGGAAGATATTTTTTTTGCCAATCAAATTATAATGCAAGGCATTGAAGGTTCTTTTTTAAAAAAAATCGATGATTTCCGATATGTGAAATTCGTTTGATAAATATCTAATAGAAACAAAACGTCATGGGTCAACAAGGACCCATGACGGCCAAGCAGGAGTGTTGGACGTCGTGGGTCCATGTTGGACGATTATCCATACGCAATAGAGGAATGGCCGTAAAAACGTTTCCTAACCTCTCTAATTGGTTTAAAATTGGTTAAAACTTGCCACAATACTCCTGCCCGGTGTCAGGAACCAACTATCATTAGCCTACAACAGGAATAATAAACACTGTCACTTGTATCGTTAAAACCAATTTTCTTGAAACGTAGATACTATAAATGTATATCTACTGGATATTAGAAGTTCTGGTATAGCATAAGTATTAAGTATTTTACAGAAGAAAATATTTTGGAAACATAAAATTTAAAATCACTGAACGTTTAAAATATTATAATATTCTTAATTTTACATCTAAACCTAAAAACTAGTCGTTCCATGGCTGACTCTCTTCACCTCGGTCGGAGGGTTTCGAACCATTTCCTTGGCGATTGTGGACAAAGAAAAAGGTCAGTTTTTCACTTTTGTGATAATTCACAAAATTTCATTGATTTGCGAATTTCTATTCTGAAGCCTCTTCGAACCGAGAGAGTACAATTACTTTTTTTTAGAGGAATACCGACCGCGATTTATTGAAAAGATATTAATTTATTTAATTGATATCGGCAGATTTGCCTCATTTGTGCCCATTTGAAGTGCTTGAGGCCAGGGTTTTTTGTTATCAAAAAAAAAAAAACTCCATTAATGTTTACCCAGATAATTTAGTTCTGTATCCTTTACACTTGTACTTTTCCCCAAAAGTCGTTTCCTTCACTAAAATACAATTGTACTCGCTCTGTCGATATCAATTAAATATTTTTTAAAAAAAAAAATCGGTCCGAGGAAGGTAGATGGAATGCTGATTGCAAAGAAAAATCAGATTTGGCGGGTAGGAATAGAGAAACATCTTTCAAAGATTTTGAGCCACATTCATCCCTCTGGGCTAATAAATTATGAAGAGAGTCAAGCTTTGACAAAAAAAGGCGCCTTACTTTTCCATTGCACAACATTAGGAGATACAAAAAATATCAACCTAATTTTATTCCTTACATATTTAAGCACTACGGATAGTTCTACTGTTTTGTCAATGATTCATTTAAGGGTGGTCGTCCTTTGTAAGCGACTCGTAGTAGCGTGAGGTTGTAGTCATTGAGTAGTCGCTTCCAAAGGACGACCGAGGTATGGGGGCAGTTGTATTTTTGACCCAAAGTTTCAATTAAAAATTGAAATATAGATAAAAACTTTAAGAAATCACAATTTGGAATAACTCCCCAAGACCGCTAAAAGGTCATATAGAGAATTAAAATATTCTGATTGGTTGATCATGTGACGTCACGATTTCTATTAGTATTGAAATGAAAGGTATGGTTAGAAGCATTTGCGTTCTATTAGAAAATCTAATATTATTTGGATCTCAATCATAGAAATGATGATGAGTTGCGGCTTCTTTAATGTTTGATCTACAGTATAGTAGATCAAATATAATTTTGACCGCAAATATGATTCTCAACGATCATGTGATGTCACACACAATTTCTTCAAGTCAAATATTGAGCTCAAATTTTCTCATTTTCTTAACTTTAAAAAATATATAATAATGAAAAAAAAAATAGTTGTAACTGCCCCATTCTTGAAAAAAAAAATCATTCATTCATTTTTTTTCCTTTTATATTTTATACAGGAAGTAGTAAAACAACAGGAAATGGACGTTAGACCTCATTCAACAAATCATTTATTACTAAAATTCGCATTTAGCAACTTGAAATTCGTATATGACTCCAAGCAGTAATGTAGGGTCGCCGAAAAATCATATTTTTATCGAGGGAGTCAGATGTCAATTAAGTATGTAAATTTTTTTTAAATGATCATTAAATATCATACTTTTGATTAATAACGAACTGGAAAATCTAATCGAGATTTGATTCATTGCCCATTTCTCGCTGTTTCACTTCAGCCGGTTCTTTCTGTATATATATATTATCCGAGGAGACTAGGAGAGGCCGCTCCAATACTTTTATGGTAATACAACTTGCTTGATGTTAACTTCAGGCTTGCCTAAGTATTCCTTCTTAGTTAATACAGCAAATATATTTACCTACAAGTTGAATGGTAAAAGTAGAGTAAAATGCGAATTTCTTAATATGCTGGCGCTTGTTGATAGTCTTCTCCTCCTGGAAACAGATTATTATTTATGTAATGTATATTTCTTTGTGCTATTAAGTCTTTTATTGTGGGTACCATGATATTACAAGGTATTTTTAACAATCACACCAATATTGAATTTAGAGATGGTATTTAGGATGTTTGCGGTGTCCGCCCCTGCACGACCATGTTGTCTCGGCAATTCATTATAACTGACTCCGACGACATATTCAGAGTTTCAGGCTTGAGCGCCTCCCCTCTTTATTAAAGACCCGTGTCCGCCCTTCCACGACCATTTTGTCTCAGTAATTCTTTATGACTGACTCCGACGGCATATTCAGAGTTTCAGCCTTGAGCGCCTCCCCCCTTTATTAAGGACCCATGTCCGCCTCTGCACGACCACGTTGTCTTGGTAATTCATTGCTCACCTTCCGTGTCAGGATAGGAATTGTATTGTGCGGATTCAGGCATATTAGGGAATTCCATTCCTTCGACTCCTTGTAGAAACCTTTGATAAGCAAACCAACCTGATCCGGCCTGAAACAAAACGTATTTTTACTTTAATCAAAATGTAAATGTATTTTTACTTTTCTCTAAGGCAGAGGTTTTTAAACTGGGGGACGTGAAGGCAAATTAAGGGGGCGCGAGACCAGTTGAATTATTATCATTTAGTTAATATATGTACACTACAAAAGTAATTTTATTGAACATTCGGCAACACATTAGCGTTTTGAATGAGATAGCATTCAGCAACACATTAGCATTTAACATTTTCAATGTGATAGCATTCAGCAACACATTAGCGTTTTGAATGAGATAGCATTCAGCAACACATTAGCGTTTTGAATGAGATAGTATTAAGCAACACATTAGCGTTTTGAATGAGATAGCATTCAGCGACACATTAGCGTTTTGAATGAGATAGCATTCAGCAACCCTTTAGTGTTTTGATGAGATAACATTCAGCACCACATTAGTGTTTTGAATGAGATAGCATTCAGTAACCCCATACCCATTCATAATTTATAATGTAAAGGGGAGGGGGCGTGGGAGCCTTTCATTTCAAGAAAAGTTTGGGAACCCCTGCTCTAAGGTATCTAAGATAGCAATCTAGCGATCTTTAATTTCTCTATCACATTTATATTTTTCCATCAAGCAGAGCAAACCAGATTTTTCCAAAAGTAACAGTCCTGTGTGTGTGTTTGATTCTGGCTTAGTTTCGATTGTTTTGACTGATTAAAAAAAATCATTTTGATGTATTATTTTTAATATTGAACCTTTAGAATCGTCACGGAAAAAGTACCCCTCAAAATTTTATATCATACGTTTCAAGGTACATAGAATCCAAAAATCAAATGAAAAAATCCATTTGTCCGCCGCCGCGTGATGGCCACTTTTGCCACTTTAGTATGGAACCCTATATTTATACATATGTGACTGACGGTGACGAAAGGTTCGAATGGAATAAAATCGAATAAAAAAATCCATTTGTCCGCCGCCGCGTGATGGACACTTTTGTCACTTAAGTATGGAACCCTATATTATACATATGTGACTGACGGTGACGAAAGGTTCGAATGGAATAAAATCGAATAAAAAAATCCATTTGTCCGCCGCCGCGTGATGGACACTTTTGTCACTTAAGAATGGAACCCTATATTATACATATGTGACTGACGGTGACGAAAGGTTCGAATCGAATAAAATCGAATAAAAAAATCCATTTGTCCGCCGCCGCGTGATGGACACTTTTGTCACTTAAGTATGGAACCCTATATTTATACATATGTGACTGACGGTGACGAAAGGTTCGAATCGAATAAAATCGAAAAAAAAAATCCATTTGTCCGCCGCCGCGTGATGGATGCCACTTTAGTATGAAACCCTATATTTATACATATGTGACTGCCGGTGACGAACGGTTCGTATACAGAGTATGCGTACCCTGTGTACAGATGAACGGATTTTTTATTCGATTTTTGGTTTTTGCGTAACATGAAACGTGAAATATAAAATTGGGGGGGGGGGGGTANGGGGGGGGGGTTAATTTTTAGCCAGTTAAATAATAAACCCATGTGCACCTTTCCGAGTTCTTTAACAATAGGTATATGCTTCTTAAAATGTTTTTTCTTGTTCGCCGTACAGGATATAAACATATCCCGTACGAATTTTTTCAGTCTCACTTTTTGATAGCATTGCAGAAAAGTTGAGGATCTCTGTTTTATATCGATTTACATTTAGAAAACTTGTTCATTTTTTTTTCAGGAGACTTCAAATAGTACATATGGCTTTTACTGAATCCCAAAAATCTATGTTTGTCTGTATACAATTCTGTTCGATTATTTTGCATTATTATTTAATATAATAAAAATAATAAATGCTGTTTGATTAAAGTAAAACGCGCTTTTAAATTTAAAAGCGGTCAGGTATTACGGCATTAATTTTGTAATGTTTAAATCTTATAGATTTTTTCTGAATACAATAAAATTGAATTTAAAATAATTAAATTATTCATTCTGACTGAATACAATAGTTAAACATTGTTCTTGAATCTAAAAGATTTAAAAGGCCACAAATTAATTTTGTCTGACTACAATAAAAATCGTTTTTGACGGAAGAGTTCAAATCTTACAATCTCAAAATTTCCCAGTTACACGAAATTTAGCCTTTTTTATATATATAAATCTTTTAGTTATAAGTTTTTTAATATTTGTCATCTAATTTTTTCAAAAAAAATATATTTTTATTAAAAATAAATATTTATCTGATCTATGATTTTTTGGAGATCACTTCGGGGTAACATTCTCAGAGGTAAAGTTTACCTGAACTGATGGTGTTAGTTGTTTTCAAATGAATAAGTTTTTGACTATTTGGTCATTTTCCCCCCGGGCTTTGAAAACAGTTTGTACATTGTTATTGTTGACGTATTATTAATGTTTTTTACAACATTAACCATGTTTTTAGACCAACTAGGGCCAGAGTACCGAAAGGATCAATCCAGAATATATCATATTGTTTTCTAAGTTGGCAAAGTCTTGGGCCAAATTTGTTCGTCAATTGGCGAAGAAGTAGGAAGTAAATATTATTTTCTAAGTTGTCAAAGTCTTGGGCCTATTTTGCTCGTCAATTGTCGAAGAAGTAGGAAATAAATATTATTTTCTAAGTTGGAAAAGTCTTGGGCCTATTTTGTTCGTCAATTGGCGAAGGAGTAGGAAGTAAATATTATTTCTAAGTTGGAAACGTCTTGGGCCTATTTTGTTCGTCAATGGGCAAAGAAGGAGTAAATATTATTTTACTCGTCAATGGGCAAAGAAGTAAATATTATTTTCTAAGTTGGCAAAATCTTGGGCCTATTTTGTAGTAAATATTATTTTTTAAATTGGCAAAGTCTTGGGCCTATTTTGTTCGTCAATAGGCAAAGAAGGAGGAAGTAAATATTATTTTCAAAGTTGGCAAAGTCTTGGGCCTATTTTGTAGTAAATATTATTTTTTAAATAAAGTCTTGGGCCTATATTGTTCGTCAAAAGGCAAAGAAGGAGGAAGTAAATATTATTTTCTAATTTGGCAGTTTTGGGCCTATTTTGTTTACCAATTGGCAAAGAAGTAGGAAGTAAATATTATTTTCTAAGTTGGAAAAGTCTTAGGCCTATTTTGTTCGTCAATAGGCAAAGAAGGAGGAAGAAAATATTATTTTGTAAGTTAGCAAAGTCTTGGGCCTATTTTGTAGTAAATATTATTTTTTAAGTTGGCAAAGTCTTGGGCCTATTTTGTTCGTCTATAGCCAAAGAAGGAGGAAGTAAATATTATTTTCTAAGTTGGCAAAGTCTTGGGCCTATTTTGTTCGTCAATTGGCAAAGAAGTAGGAAGTAAATATTATTTTCTAAGTTGGCGAAGTCTTGGGTCTATTTTGTTCGTCAATTGGCAAAGAAGGAGGAAGTAAATATTATTTTCGAAGTTGGCGAAGTCTTGGGCCTATTTTGTTCCTCAATAGGCAAAGAAGGAGGAAGTAAATATTATTTTCTAAGTTGGCAAAGTCTTGGGCCTATTTTGTTCCTCAATAGGCAAAGAAGGAGGAAGTAAATATTATTTTCGAAGTATGCAAAGTCTTGGGCCTATTTTGTTCCTCAATAGGCAAAGAAGGAGGAAGTAAATATTATTTTCTAAGTTGGCAAAGTCTTGGGCCTATTTTGTTCGTCAATAGACAAAGAAGAAGGAAGTAAAGGTTTTTACTTACCCAGGCAAATATTGAAAAGAATGAAAACAAAATGGCAGAATATGCATTTCCAGTGCCAGCATCTTCTGGGGTATCCTTTTCTGAAGTGTCACTCCATTGATTTGCCAAATAACAGAAACTTATAAAATAAAGTAACGCCCACAAACCTGAAACAAAACGTAGACGTAAGATAGTTATGAGCATGTCTAGAGATTGTATCGGTAATCCATCGTACTTACTTACTTTCTATGAGTGACCATAGCGGAAAGTATTGGCCGTGGAAGGGTTGGGTAGCATATTGTGCTACTTTGAGGACGATGAACTAGATGTTGATAATCCCGGCCCCTTCTATGTCCTAAATATCTCAAATTAATGAGGATGAAATTCTATGGGTTGGCTGAGTTTGAACTCACGTTCTACTCTTTACCAATCACAGTGTCTTACCACTATACCACTAACCCATGTTTTTTTTTAACTTGAAACTTCTTTCATTCAATTTGTTTACCACTTTAGAGTCAACACAGTTTTGTGTGACTCAATTTTTTAAAGCCATCTTCTATGGCACGTTAAATACACAATTTTATTAATAAAGTTTTTTAGCCACAACAAAACATCTTTATCTTTTTACCATAAATTGGCGGTCACTTAAATTTGAAATTAATTTCCTACGTGACGCTAAGAGATAAAAGATTTTTTTGTTTGCGGTTTTTGTCTTCTTTCAAAATTTTATAAAATCTTTTGAATGATATGATCAAAATAAAAAAACCGTGGTCCATCACCCTAAAAAATCTTGAAAATCGGATCTGTTTTTTTATTTAGAGACTATAGCTAAAATTAAAGATGAACAATGGGCAGAAAATATTAACTTCATAAAAAAATCAACACCCCGTGCGTTATTTGCAGATAATGAAACCCAGTTTCATTATCTGCAAATAATTTCAGAATAACATTTTTTTTTAATTCGTATATTTTTCTCCAAAATTTGATATTTTAATTTTCAAAGTATGTCCAAAATCGAAATAAATATAAAAAAAAATCGGTTCGTACGTGGACGGCACTTTTTCCACTTACCATTGTCCGATTTCGATGGAATTTGGTATGCATATCCCATTTGAGGTGTAACTTTTCGTCAATCTCAGTCACATATAAAGGGTTCCATAGTAAAATTTTAGCATTTAACTTTTTTGTCGCATCTAATTTGAAGTCCAGCGACATTACCACGTTTTAATACACCAGTACCCAATAGATCACTGAAATTAAGCAACGTTCATAAAAAGAACTCACCAGAAAATCCCATATCGCCAATAACAAAATGTTTTCTAGATTTAGCGGATGACATTTGTTCAAAAAAGTATTCTCCAACTATAAATCCTGCAGCTGCCAAAAGAGCAAAAAATCCTATTGTTGATCCATACATACAAGCACTTGAGTCTTTGTTAAAAAGACAAAATTCTTTTTTGGTTGTTTTATCCGGATACCAACTTCCCGATGATATACAATAGTAGACGATTATGCCGAATAACTGAAATCAAAAATGTAGAAAGATAAAGTGAAAAAGTCAATCGACGATGGGTAACGATATAATAAAGGTGTAAGTATGATGTATGCGGAGTGTTTGATTACTATTCAAAGAGGGCTAACTTTGGATCAAATTTTTTTGTATAAATCCATTGCTCTTATAATTGGTGAATTAAATTTGAAAAGTTCTCTTCTATGTAGTATATGTATGTAATAGCTGCCCTCGTGTATCTATTGAGTATTGGTTTTGATTTTTTCCTATTATGTAGGGGCTAGTTGTTTTGGAGTACGTTTTCGAAAAAAAATTAACTGTACGTTTTGACATTCATTGTATTCATTTAATTACTTTAGTTTATCGGACACCTGGACCCAGATGTTCATTTTCAGGTCTTCAGATCTTCTTCTTTCACTCACCTTTTCCCAATTTTATTTGGGCTAGTTGTTTTGGAGTACGTTTTCGAAAAAAAATTAACTGTACGTTTTGACATTCATTGTATTCATTTAATTACTTTAGTTTATCGGACAAGTGGACCCAGATGTTCATTTTCAGGTCTTCAGATCTTCTTCTTTCACTCACCTTTTCCCAATTTTATTTGGGGTCGGCGTTCTCTTCTCTAATTCTGCCCCGCCATAACTTCCTATCTAACGCTTCCTCCCGTCTCCAACCTTTTTCTCTCATATCTTCCTCGACCTTATCCTTCCATCTCAGCTTTGGTCTCCCTCTCTTTCTCTTCCCCTCTATACCCATTTTCTCTACCTTTTTGGCCACGTAACTCTCATCTCTCCTCTCAACATGCCCAAACCATCTCATTCTACTCTCTTGTATTTTCTTTCCCAATGGCCCCACTTTCACTGTTTCTCTGATTTTCTCATTTCTCACTCTGTCTCTCCTTGTTAATCCACACATCCATCTCAACATCCTCATCTCAGCTACCTCCAACTTTCTTTCTTGTGCTTTGGTTATAGCACAAGATCTTCAGATCACCCGTTGAAAAATCAACGAAAAAAAACATCCCTCAGAAGATAACACCAATATACATTCCCACACTAAAAAAAAAAAATATGTCTCCAAGGAATCCTCACTCCTTATATACGTTACAAATGTTCATTAAATCCGAAAGCATACTCGTAGAAATTTAAAAACAAACCCGAAAAGTTAATAAATGTTGACATTGATTTAATATTAATTATTGGTTACCCTGATAAGTAATGTGAAGTATATTCTAAATAGTACAGCTCCTTTAACTCTACTAATGGGATAGTTTGGAGCAAATTTAAAGGCGACCCGACTTAGGAACAATTGGTTAATTTATAAGGTTTTATTTAGTTGACCCATTAAAACTTTCATTTTCTGACTTTAACATCAGATCTCGTGATACTTTTGGTGGGACAGAAGCGATAATTTGCTACTTAATAAATTCTAATTTGGACTCATAAAATTATATTGACTTCTAGACTGATTTGTAAAATTATATTGACTTCTATTTTTTTTTTTTAAAAAAAAAACTTACAAAACAAATTAGTTTTAATACAACTTGTGGTTTTCTAAAAAACATTGCTGGATCGAACGCTCCGCCTGCTTTACCAGCTCCATATGCAGATGCCATTCCAGACATTTTTAAAAAATGTATTAATTAAAAAGACAAAATCAAATCAGACACCAAAAAATAATATTGTAAAAAAATCAACAACCAAAACACTATTATTGATAAGTGATAAGAAACAGAGAAAGAGGGTGTTTTTTGTACTGAAATATTAGGGGCTGGGGGGTTGTGTTTTTTATTATTTCAGTTTCCGAATCTTGCAAAAGGGTATGTATGGATTTTTTTAAAAAGTATTTAACGCATGCGGATTTAATGAAGACATTAATTTTTCTTCTACTCATGTGCTTCTTTCTGAGACATATATATTTTTTTGTATTTTATTGAAGCTGTGAAGCATCTACTAATTTTGAATATTAAAAAGCAATTTTTTGAATTTTATATTCTGGAAACATAATGACATTAAGCTCCTTTGGTTCTTTCACTTCTTACATTTTAAGTAGCTGAGATACGTTTGTAAAAGAATTCGTATCACACTCGTCCTGTAACAAAGAGCTATCGGAGTTGAATCTTGGTTGGACTGTATACAGGATGGTCCATTTTAATTTACTTAGTCTCAATATCTCCTAATCTGATGAGAATTTAAAAATCTCGTGTGAACATCACACGACTTTCCTTATCTATATAAAAAAAAAAAGTATTTTAATGGGCTGAAATTTTCGATGTCGAGTTTTCAATGCCAAAACACGTTTCAAGTCCCCAGAGCGGAAATAAAATTATATATTACACTACTTGATATATTACACTTTAACCTAAGTTGTATTTTTCAATTTCTTATATGAAATTGATATGCATTGGCACCAAATTTCAAGTTCAAGCTCTTTCCATTCTGGTTTTCGGCGGAACCGCCAAAAAGCGGCTTTCAACCGCTAATTAGCGGCCAACAATATATTACACTTCAACCTAAGTTGTATTCTTCAATTTCTTATATGAAATTGATATGAATAGGCACCAAGATTAAAGTTCTAGCTCTTTCTATTCTGGTTTTAGCCAGAGCCGCCAAAAAGCGGCCTTCAACCTCTAATTAGCGGCCAACAATATATTACACTTCAAACTAAAGTTGTATTTTTCAATTTCTTGTATGAAATTGATATGAGTAGGCGCCAAGTTTAAAGTTCTAGCTATTATCGTTCTCATTTTAAGCAGGATATGCGATAGCCGCTAAAAAGCGGCATAAAAACGCCAACGGTATACTTGATTTCTACCAAAAGCTTATTTCGCCGTTCATGGCATAGAACTGACATACATACCAAATTTCAAGCCTCTAGCACTTGCCGTTCTTGATATATATTGTTCACAGACAGACGGACAGACACACACACGGACCAATGGCTGAAACTCGAGATTTGGGCTCTAGAGACCCCAAAACGTGTTTTGGCATTGAAAACTCGACATCAAAAATTTCAGCCCATTACAATACTTTCTTTTTATACGATAAGGAAAGTAAAAAGGTATTCTAGCCAGCGTTTAGGGCACGTTGAATTCACCAGTTCCCGATAGATCACTGAAGTTAAGCAACGTCCAACGAGGTTGTACCATATGGGTTCGCGCCCTCGTGATGCTGGCTATTTTTCCGGCCCAACCCAGGCTGGGTGAGGTCAATGTGGGTAGCTGGTTTGCAAGTTTCCAGTGAATGGTGGGTAAAACCCCCGTCTTGAATGACCAATAGATGTTAAAGAGATGTTAAGCCAAATTTAAAAAAAAAAAAATAATAAGGTATTCTGACCAAAATATCATGATATCAATGGGAGCATATTGTGATCTTGTTAAATCTGTCAAGATCCTTCAAGGTTATTTCAAGGGGTTTTAAATAGGATTATTCAATAAGATATCCTTCAGTGTCGGGAATTTTTCCACCTCAAAGATGCATGTGTGACGTACTTATCAAACGAAAGATCTCGTCATTGTGAATCGAATGATAACAATGAAAAATAAAATAATAATGATGATTTCGATTCCTGAACGGTCGAAAATTTGGAAAAGGTTTTTTTCTACTTGGTCTGGTTGTGTTTGGGGGTATCTCAGTCTCCTGAGGAGAATTGAGTAGCTATAGTAATAGCGCCAAGTGGTAGCATTATAAGGTAAAAATTGTTAATGTGTAGCTTAGGCTTAGTGAGTGATATTGGAGTGAATGTCGAAAAATATCTTGTACCTATTGCTATGATGACCACAAACATTGTGACATAATAATACAAAGAAATATACATTGATTTTTTTTTACAATGATGATTTTTTTTTTAGAGAAACAACCTGCACATTAAACAAAAACTTTTTGGTGTCCTCTTGTAAATTTTGAGTCCATACTTATGCTCATAATTTTCCCTAAAAATCGGTTGTTCTTTTTTCCTTTCACATTGGAAAGAAAACTGAAAAGAGGAAGCAATTCCCTACCTCAGTCTTAGTCTACCAGAATGATCATAGGTATAAGGTGAGAAAACTGTGTGCATGACTCTATCCAAATTTTTGTTTCGCGTTCGACTTGGTCAATAGCTAGGCCATTAATATTAATGATCGAACAGTTCCATTCAGTGGAGAGGTCAAAAATTACAACTTGTCTATTTCCCCCACCATAAAAAATAACAGCCTTTCATTCTCGAATCAAAAACTAAATGGGCAATTTATTGTGTAACCTACTGTCTTTTGAGAGTTTTTCTTAAAAATGTATGTCTGTTTTAGAGCAGAGGTTCCCAAGCTGGGAGACGTGAAGGCAAGCCAAGGGGGGAGCGAGACCTGTTGAATTACTCTTTTTTTTTTAATTGAATTACAAAAACTCTCAAAAGGGTTGGGTGGAAGAGAATTCCTCAGAAATTAACCCCGCCCTCTGAATTAACTTTCTCTCTCTCTCTCTACTTAATTCCCCTTTTCTCTCTCTTTTCTTTCACTCTTATCATTTTATAAAAACGTTAATTCAATAAAGAGTTAAATAATAATAATAATTACAGTTTTGAATGAGATAGCATTCAGCAACACATTAGCGTTTTAATTGAGATAACATTCAGCACTCAGCAACACATTTGCATTTTGAATGAGATGGCATTCAGCAACACATTACAGTTTTGAATAAAATGGCATTCAGCAGCACATTACAGTTTTGAATGGGATAGCATTCAACAACACATTAGCGTTTTGAATGAGATGGCATTCAGCAACACATTAGCGTTTTTAATAAGATGGCATTCAGCAACACATTACAGTTTTGAATGGGATAGTATTCAGCAACACATTCGCGTTTTGAATGAAATAGCATTCAGCAACCCCCATACCCATTCATAATTTATAATGTAAATGGGAAGGGGAGGCTTTCATTTCAAGAAAAGGGGGCGCGGTATCAAAAAGTTTTGGGAACCCCTGGTTTTAAAGAGTTAAAGAAAAAACTGTGCCGATTAAGCGCATGGGATCATTAATCAACCCCACCTAAAATAGTAACATATATAAATTTGATATTTTACTTTTCAAGCTAGGTACGTAGAATGTAGAACTTGAAATGAAAAAAGTTCATGAAATCTGATTAGTCCTCAAAACTTTTTGTCACACTCAGTTACTTACAGGGTGGCCCACGAGTTATGAATTTTCACAGTTTCTGTGAGTTTTTTGAATAGCCGCATGTACATACTTTTAATCAGCGTATGATTTTTAATTGTACAGGGTGTTTCAGAGGTTCAAATTGGTAATTTTTCGATATTTGTTGCGTCATATTTTCCACACTCATATAACCTCACATGTACGTTTTTTAATTGAACAGGGTGTTTCATAAAGAAAGAGAATTTAGAATTTATTTTTACAGATTCGGACTTTGCGTAAAATTCTACACATTTTTTTCTCACTACAGGGTGTCTTGAAAAAAAATATTTGAAAAGAGCAAGCGTGTAATAATAAAAATGTGTAGAACTTTATGTAAAATCTGAATATACAAAAATAAAATGAGATTCATGTGAATTAAAAAAGTTATGACCTTTTTTTTTGTATTTCCGGAACAGCCTATACAACTAAAATATCATCAGAAGAACCACATAAATAAAACAATAAGTGAAAATTTAATATGACTGCCTATTTAAAACTCTCCCTAAGATATAATCCCGTAACAAACGAACAGGCATCTTGAGTTTAGTGGTACTAAAGTTCGGTTTTAATCTTAGGGTACCGAACTCTAATTAAGTAGTCGTCAATTGACACTCATATTTGGCTTTACGAGACTACTTGTAACGCGTAATAAGTCATGTTCAAGTTTTCTAAAATTTTCCGTCGGAACCCGGGTCTTATGCGCATTACTTTTGTAATTGGTCAAACACCGGAATTAATTTGACTCAGGGAAAAATTGTTCGCAATTTTTTCATAATTTAGAATCTAGAGTATTCTTGAGGGTTTCTAATATTGGCTATTGTCCGAACACTCTTTGAACAGTAAGTTCAGAACTTAGAAATCTGTAACGAAAAGGGCACATCCGAATTATGAGAGAATACAAAACATGTTGATGTAGAATAGTGCGAAAGGAAGATATTTATTGAATGTTTAAATAAAACAAAACATACTTATAATAAACTACCTGTTTTACCCGAGCTTCGCTATGGCAGCAAAATCAACAACAATTTCAATAATAAATTAAATTTGTATCCCCTAGTGGTACCTGGAGTGGTATCGTTTCCTATTTAGAGTAGGGAGTCTGTGTTTTCCTCATTTTTGACAGAAGGACTCGGAGTCGAAATTTTATAATATGAGAAGTCGAATTTGGAAATTTGATAGTTAAGAAATTGGAGTTGAAGTTTATTTTTACTCCGCAGGCCTCATTTAGGGAGAAGGAACGTGAGCAGTATACGGGCAGCGCTGTCCACAGAAAACAGGTTAGATGAGGTTTTTTTCATATATAAATGTTTATTAATTTATATTTGTTTAATTCGATCATTTTATTGGATAAATTAAATTTCCTGTGGCTATGTTCTTTAATAATTTACTCCATTGAATTGAATTAGTTTTATTTAAAGGATCAGGAATGGTCATTTGCAATGTTGTCACCAGAGACTGTTGAACTGGTTCCACTCTCACATGAACATGGCGCGAATTGGGTTCAATTTTAGGAGTCACTTTGATCGTGCCTGAAACAGAAGGCATGAATTTAGGTCACTTTAATTGGCACTTTAGATGAGTACAAATCACGGCTATTTGATGATCTCTAGGTTTATAGGTCTCTATTTGAAACCAGCTGATATTAAACTGTTACATAATATGGCAAAATTAAGGGTATCCGTTTTTTTTTTTTTTAAATGCGGGAGGTCATTATAATGACTCCTTACGGAGATATTATTTTAACGCAAACAATTTGCCTTACAAAACAGAGGAAAGAGACACATGCAGCCATCCCGGCGCGTCGTCCATTTCCTCCCTTTTTTTGATTTTCAATTCCATTTGTGATTAAGATTTTGATAATTTTGTTATTCTGTAACTATCACTTTCAATTAAATTCATTTTTGAATCAGATCGAACGAGTTCTTGTTTCTTTGAAATTTTATTCTTATTATACTCAGACATCATACTTCTTAGTTAGAAAATTATTGGAGAAAATTTTCAGAATTAATTTTAATTTCTTCGTAGCTTAAATTTTTTTGTGCTTAAACTTTGGCTAAAAAAGTTATTTTTTATAGCCAAGCGTAAGGATGCTTTTACGGGTATATGGTTAAAGAGAAGAAAAAAAGTTTTATTTCTACCTCCAAAATCTATAGTGAGACAATGTAAAAAAAAAAAAAAAAAAAAAAAAAAAAAAAAAAAAAAAAAAAAAAAAAAAAANAAAAAAACACGGACACCCCGTAGAAAAGGTGTCCGTGTATTTTAGTCCACCTTATCACCGCCGTCCTTTACGACACAGAATAGAATCATAAATGTAAACAAACTTATGATAATTAAAAAATGACGGAAGAAAAAACGGACCGACCTTGAGAATAGTGATACCTACTATGATGTTCTCAGTAGCATGTCCAATGCCCATATAGTACTCACTTGTTGTTTGTGGTGATTTCGTCAAATAGAGTACGGCCACATAGATGGGAAGTGTTTGAAATGAAAGTTTGATGCGAACAAGTAACCCTTCAACACAAACTAAAATGAGACGGATCTATAAACAAAAATATGAAGAGTGTTTTACCTACAGCTGTTCCAAAGAAGGTTGCCCCTTGGCATATCCAAGCTGACAGTAAAGCTGATCTTCAAAGATCTACTACACCCCGTATGAGACCTACATACTGGTTTGCCTGGCTATGATGTTCATTGCATAAACCATTGTCCGTAAACTGCTGAGCTATCATTTAATGCAAGAACATTACGTTCTGAGCCAGCATGTCTAGGACAGTAGATTGCACTGAGGTTTGTGCACTTTGCTACGTAAACTTTATCAGAAGGCGGGCTACTAATGTAAACAATTTATAAAATAGTGAACAAAACATAATAGACTAGTGTTGTAGGTAAAAGAAATAAAAGTACAGTGAATGTATCAATAAATAATTGTTCTGTTGTATACGGCACGGAATCAACTCACCGTTGTGAACACAACATAATAGACCAGTGTTGTAGGTAAAAGAAATAAAAGTACAGTGAATGTAAATGTATCAATAAATAATTGTTCTGTCGTATACGGCACGGAATCAACTCACCGTTGTGAACACAACATAATAGACCAGTGTTGTAGGTAAAAGAAATAAAAGTACAGTGAATGCAATTGTACCAATAAATAATTGTTCTGTCGTATACGGCACGGAATCAACTTTGCCAGGTTCTGGGTTTCTTTTCTTTCCAATAAATACTCGCGCTAAAACTAAAAGACTTTGAAGTTGAATATTAAAGAGCCTGAAATTTTAAACAAAACAGAATTAGATGCGTGTCCACAAAAAAAAAAACGCTTTGTGTAATACACTCAGTAAATGCCACATGACATAAAAATGTCGGCGATAGGAGTGGTGGTGTTTTTTTTTTTTTCAAATATTGGCACTTCAGTTGACCCACCTGGAATCAAATTTGAAATTTTATATGAAATTACCCAGTTTGTGATACATTTCTAAAAAGTAAAAGAAAATATAAATATTCTGAGAATGAGGTATTTGAAATCTGTATTTAAAATATTTTGCCAAATATGTGAAAAAGAGAAAAAAATCTCTTTCTCACAGTGTTTCGAAGTTTACAATCGTATTCCCGATATGAGCTTCACTCGGGTGGAATCAATGACCTTTTTTTTTTCAAATTAATAATTATTTATAATTTGATGGACCTTAAAATTGGAGTCGTTTTACCCAGACTTGAAACTTGAATCTACAGACGCAGATTTATTATTGCAAGAGAGATTAAAAATCTTTATTATTATTAATTAACTAGTTGCAAATCCCAATTGAGATTAAAATCATACGGTAGGCGGAGATGGAGTTTGATTCAAACCAACAGCCTCCCAGTTACAAATCCACCGCCAACCTACTGAGCCTGTTCCCACTTGAAATAACTCCAGTCCTAATTGAGTACTAATCTCAAATAAATCTCATAACACCAACCCTGTATTGAGTACCGATCTCAAATAAATCTCATAACACTGGCCTGTATTAAGTATCGATCTCAAATAAATACCAAAATACCGGACTTGTATTGAGTACCGATCTGAAATAAATTTATACAAATACGTACGTGTTTCAGCGTGTTCGTACAAATATGTACGTGTTTCAAAGTTTTTTTTAAAAAAAACTTCGAATCCAGTTTCAACTCAATAAGTCCTTTTTATAAAATTTCAATTAAATAAAACTTACTTTGCAGCATAAACATAAACACAGTAAACATGAAAACTTGCAAGAGTGAGAAGATCCGACAAAATTGAGAGTTGAAATGTAAATCCAAAATATCCAATGATAAGATAGGCGTGAAACATAAACTCTAGCAATGGGCGTGATAGAACTGAAAAATAAGTTGAGGGAATTGTTGGAAAAGAAAAATAAATGTCTAGAAGCAAGATAAAAAAACTGATAAATAATTAACAACAGTCATCTTTAAGTAAAATCACATTTTTATCCGATGTTGAAGTTAGTCGACATAATAGTCGGTCACGATCGAGATTAGACTGCTTGACCGCCATGAAACAAGTTAAACGTTATAAAAACAATACAGAATTTTAATAATTTTAGACAATATAATAAACTTTCCCTATCATTTTTAATGGCGAAGCCGTGATTTCTTGAAATCCATATATCTTACTAACTTTCCATGAGGAAATGTAAATCATACTTGAGATGGTGAAAAGTTACTTGAGGGTGACAGCCGCGAGTCCCCCTGAGCTGATGGTGTAAAATAATACATAAAGCAACTCTGGAATATTAATCTGTTACTGATGTAATTATATTGCAGTGATTGATATGATGTTGGGTGCTCATGTCAATTATTAAGCCCCAAGATTAGATGTAGTATGACAATTAAAAACTTCAGCAAAAAAACAACCTGTTTAAGAACTGCAGTCTCATGATTCCACTTCCGAGTTTTGAATCTGGATTTTAACATCGCCCGCAGATTGGCTATGGGTCGTTTCCTATCTTCAAGTTATTTTCTATGTCAAAAACGCGTTCAAAAGTGTAATCAGTAAGGACTTTTGGGTCATACTGACCCCCCCCCCGCTTATACTTGCCTAGAAAGGACCACCATAATTGAATATGATATATGAAAAACTTCCCCAAGAGATATGTCAGTGGATGATTCAGTTTGAGACCAGCTGGATTACCTTGAAGCCAAACAATAAGATCGTGGAGTTTGCCCACCATGAACTGAAATGAAAAGTTAAAAAATATGATTGATTAATGTGGTACACTTATGTAGTACACGCTCCTAGCCATTAGTTGTACTCAGGAGGCGGCGTCATATGTTACGTGGTATCACCGAGCAAACTCCTATCCCAGTACTAAATACGACCAAAGTTGCTGAACTCCAGTGATCTGACGGGAACTGGTATAATTACTGTCGATTTCAAATTTCGACATATCAAACACAAGACAAGTGACACATATTTTTCTTTTGCATTTCTTACCTCACACTTTTGTGACCAGAGTGAAAAGTTCGTCTTCTGTATTAATAACGTAATGAAACCATTGCGTTAAATAAATCCCAAACAACATATCAAACATAAGACAAGTGACACATTTTTTTTTTTTTTTTTTTTTTTTTTTTTTTTTTTTTTTTTTCCCTTCTTACCTCACATTTTTGTGATATCAGAGTGAAAAGTTCGTCTTCTGTATTAATAACATAATGAAACCATTGCAATAAATAAATCCCAAACAACATATCAAACACAAGGCAAGTGACACAATTCAAAACTTTTAAAATATTTCTCTTTGATTTTATAGATAAAGCAAGCCACAGATAGTATTCAAAAACATCAACAAAATTTTTATCTGAAATTAAAAAAGACAACTTGACCCAAAGTTCAAAAATGGTCTACGCTCCAAACTATCAGTACCCAATGAGATTTTTTCTTTTAAGGTTTCAAGATATATACAGTCGATTTCAAGGACACAATTACAACATAATTGAAGAACCATTATACTAAGAGAGACAAGATATTGTCCTCCGACAACCCAAATTGAGAGTAAAAAAAATCTAACCTTTTTATTTTTATTTACCTCCCACCTATGTCGAAATTTCAGATTTTTTTAGCGAGGCATGGCCGTAATCTAAGAGGTGAATAGTCATTTTACGTCCATACATCACTATATTTAAAAAAAAAAAAATCAACCTTTTTAAGGGAATTTCTAATTCATAATTACCACCAGGGGTCGCGTCCCAGGAAAAATACGAATAAGGTTAAAAAATTGCGATTTTATGTAGCTAGCCATAGGGTTTTCTTTATGAATGTAGCCACAGAAGGGAGCAAGCCAGCTTTATTAGGTGAAAGTTTTAAGCCCTTGTAAATACAGAAGGTTTGGTGTTAGGAAGGGCATCCAACCTTTAAAAAAACTCTGTTTTAAATCAATGATCAAAAAGCGAGTTTCTATGGATACTGTGAGAAACAAGCTAGGATTACGGTGCCAGGAAAGAGGTACAGCTAAATCAGAATAGGCACTGAACAAAAGGTTGTGGCATAACAGAAAAAGGAAAGCAGCACCGACCCCGAATAGATTTGGGAAAGGGAGAAGTTAAAGAAGAAAGTCACAGGTTTTGTTTGGGATGCGACACCTGATTAATAGGCCGCACGTGAATGTTGCCAAAATCTATTATTAATTTCTTCTACGGTCCATTTATTTTTTCATTCGGTCAGTATTGCCCACCGAAGTTTCTCCATCGGGCAATATCAACCCTCGGATTATGACAATTAAAGGAGCATTCACAATGAAAGTATCACTGACAGTGCTCTCCGACACTGTGCCGTGATCTTCACAGTGATTTGAGTTGAAAGTATCTTGACCATTACGGTTTTATACGAGCATAGGGAGCACAAGTTTACTGTCTGAGCAAGGAAAATACACTGACGGGTGTTATTAAAATCACTGTAAGAATCAGGCAAAACGATCGTTTTGAGAAAGCCAAAAAAAAAAAAAAAAAAAAAAAAAAAAAAAAAAAAAAAAAAACGATCGTGCTTAATTAACACGAGACTAGATTCCTCTGTAAAATCAATATTTTCAGACTAATTTTTGAATAACAAGGAAAACATTTTTAAGGATTTTTTTTTACATAATCTTGTTCAGGTCGGCAAATAGAATATGAAACCTCGGTTTTCAGACACTTCGAAAATTCACAAAACATTATTCATATATTTTTTTTTTTAAGAAACTTACATAACGAAGAGAACGTAAATATTTTCACAAATTTACTTATATTTAATATTTTCTGAAGGAACACAATCATATAACTCAGAAACAAATAGAGCCAATGTCCATTCAAATCACTTTCTAAATTTGTCAAGTCACAACGAATAAATTTGTACAATAATTGGAAACAGTCTTCGTTAATTTCAAAATCTAGCTGGTTTATTTCCGTTTTTTCTTGGTTGTACTTATATTTCTCAGAGGGTTCACTTCCAATTTGATCCGCAACTAAAATATCTTCTTCAAATACTTCAAATCTATTTTGTTTAACTTGTAATCTTTTTGATTTTCTTCTTTTCCCAGTTCGAATTTGATCTGACTTACTTTTTACATCAGGTTTATTTTTTTCAGACAACTGCTGATTCACTTTTGAACCATATTTTCCAGTTTCAGATATATTCGTATGACCTAATAATTTTGATGTATAAAATGCTGTCTTATTGTATTCCACAAAAGTTATGGTTGCTAATCTAATATCGAATTGTTTTGAATTTCTAATTAATTTTGTAATATTGATTGATTGATTATTTGTGAGAGACAATTCAATCCAAATTGAACTTTGATTATTAATTTCAGATGGATGACTAGATTTCTGTTGCTGATGTTTTATTCTTTCTTGTTCATATTCTTTACTTTTATATTTACAGAAACCTATATTTTGTATCTTATTAATGGATTTATTTGAAATATTATTGAGTATATAAATATATGTACAATTACATTTATTTTGTATGATTCCATTTAAATATTTATCACATTTGTTATTGTATAATTCGGATGGATAAATTATTATAAAAGACATTTCTTAGAATAGAATTCAAAAGTTTTGTAGCTCAGATTCAGTTTTTGTAGATGCCAAAAAGTAACGTTTTCCACATTCAATCTGAAAACAAAAATCAAATATTATGTTAAAGGCTTTATTGTTATGCTGATATCAATGCAGTACCTTCCTCTCTAACTTATAATGCCTTCACACGGCCATGCTTCCCTGATGAGAATACTGATGCATACCATAACGATATAATATGGTTAGGTATCCATTGGCCAATATTCTCGTCAAGGGTCATGGCGGTATGAATGTAACCTAACCATACCTGATTAAAAATCACATTTATCCATAACTAAATCGATTTCTAGTTTCAAAAATAATTATTCGATAAAAGCGGAGTTGAACCCGATAGGGATACCATTAGTGGTAGTAAGATAAGTAATATATGTAGATAGGATTCAATATTGGAATATTTGTAAACATGTAATAATAAAATACCAGCTAGAAATAGTGCCCTTCATGCAGTACGTACACATATTGTGAACTCTACCGCGAATAGAATCTTACATTTTCCAAAACACTTTTAAACTTACGGAGCCAGATTTTAAGAGATAAGATAATGGTTGAGTCTACGTCCCAGGACATCTTGGAGTTTACCAACTCTAACCAAAGACCAGAAACAAAACAAACCGCATTGTACGGAATTAGTTTGTGCTCAATCCTACCGAAGTGACAAAATTCCGGAAGCTTAAGATGCGGGCGCTAATGAATCGATATTATTTGGTTCAACTCCTCTTATCACAACGTACCTATTTATGTGGAAGAACAGTCTTTGTAAAACTTTTCATTAGCGCGTGTTCTCAATTTTTTATATCAAAATTACGCCATTGATACCTTGGAAAATTTGTTAAAGTTGAAAAACTCAACCATTATCTTAAAGTTAACAATAAACTATTACTACACTGATTAGTGACTAGAAAATTAAAATATTTCGCGGTAATACGACAATCTTGCAACTTGGCAATATGACAGCTGATAAGGTGACCTGGAAATGGCGGCATTCTTATTTGAATTTCTTATTGGCAATTTCTTTTTCTTTATCAGTAGTTATAATTATGTTCCTGAGATCCTGAGTGAGTTGTTGAATTTTGACAGAATAATTTGGGTAGTAGGTACGGCTTTCAATCGAATTTTCTATAAAAGCTGATCATATTTTTTCTGTGTCTAATGACTCTAATGTCTATCTTTGCAAGTTTGCAGACTTGTTTGGTATGTTACTTTGTAGCAAACGGAATTATGGTTTGAGTGGTTACGCAGTTCGGCGTGACACTTGTTGATTAGTTATTGTGAACGTCAGGATATAGATAAATGATAAATGTAAAGTTTGGGTAATAAAACCAACTGCATTGAGCGTGTATCAAATATGGTCTCAAGTAGTCTCAACATGTTTGGAATTCCCCAATAACCTCTGAACAGTATATTTGATGGGTTTAGCTACAGAGGCCACCAAGTCTTTAAAAAACTGCTTCAAAACAAAGACGAAAACGCAGTTTCTATTGATACTGTAAGAAATAAGCGATGGTTAGGAAAGCCTATAGCTAAAGAGAGTAGGAACAGAAAGGTAAAGTTAAAGAGAGGAAGTATATTTGATTCAACACCACCGTAACTCCTTTCACTGATGCTATTTGTTTTGTATTGTTTAGTTAGTCATGCAAATATTTTAACTACAATTAAATGAAGGGAACTGAATTTTATTATTTCGCGTATGGTAGCAATATCTCAAGAAACACTTTATCAAAATACTGTCCTAGTGCTCAGAAAGTATGTGTTGCTAAATTAAACGTAAGTTAAAAATAACCATTATCAGCCCATCATTGGTAACGCCGGATTGGTTAAGATGACAAGGGGGCATAAGTGTCTGAGAAATGCGGTGTCGTATTTTTCCTACTTTAAGACAGGAGTCGAAATTTTATAATAAGAGGAGTCAGATATGCAGTCGGTAAATTTTGATAGTTAGGATTTTGGAATCGAAGATTATTTTTACGACTCTCCAGTCCGTTGTCTGAGTTAATAGGTATCTTAGATTCCTATGTAAATTATAATGCCATACATTGCCGATGTAATCAGTGAGCATTTTTTCACGCACTAAGTAAAATCTCGTTGGGCGTTGCTTAACTTCAGTGATCTAACGGGTTCTATAATGTATTCAACGTTCCATTGACGCTGGCTTTTTCTCCGCTCTGATCTTTTTCGGTTTAACAGAGCTTTAAATCGACGAGCATTTTTTTCACCCACTAAGTAAAACCTCGCTGGGAGTTGATTGACTTCAACGTTCCTTTGTCGTCGCGTTAGATCGCGCTACCCTTTCTCGGGGGCTTCAATGATAGAGTTTTTTTAAAAAATTTCAGGATTACAGATTAGACTTTCAATTTTGGGCTACCATTGTACCTCATACTGGAAAATGTGTTTTGGGGATTGTGTGGAAAATTTTATATGAAGATATTCCTCAATTGGACCGGTGCGTATATTCAACGTCCTGAAATATTACTTTTGGTTCTGTGAACTGTACAACTCACTCAGTTCAAATGGTACCATAAGGCCCTGGGTGGTCCAACATGGCCCAAATAGAAAGTATTTGCAAACGATTATTTTTTCATTCAAAACAAATTACAAGTAGGTAACTGTTATTTTTTTTTTACCAAATTTTTGGGTCTTTCAAAATTTTTTTTGGGTCTTTCGTTGAATACACCAATTCCCGTTGGATCACTGAAGTTTAGCAACGTCCAGCGAGGTTGTAACATGTGGGTGTCCACGTGGGTTCGGGACCTTGTGATGCTGGCTATTTTTTCGGCCCAACCTAGGCTTGGTGAGGTCAATGTGGGTAGCTGGTTTGCAAGTTTCCAGCGGATGGAGGGTAAAACCCCTGTCTCCAATGACCAATAGATGTTAAAGAGACGTTAAGCCAAATTAAAAAAAAAACGGGGGTAGGTACACGTGACGTCATATGATCCTCAGAAAATGCACAGTAGATCATAACTAGTAGTTCTGTGAACTGTGGTCGTCACTCAGTTAAATTGGTCACCATGAGGACTCGGGTGGCCCAAATACTAATCAGCAAATTCTATAAATATAATGAATGCCACTTAGCGTTAATCGAATTTCGTCACTGTTAGTCACATATATAGGGTTCCATACTACAATTTTAATATGGCACCCTATATATTACATTGACTTAGTTTTTACACTGGAATTGTCGCAACCAGTAGCAAAACCAAGGGGGGGTCAGTGTTCCAACCCCGCTTGTTTCTTTTTTGAGGAATTCAGTGGTCGGCGTCTCTCACTTTTTAAAGATAAAAAGTCGGATGAGTTAAAAATTCTGGTTGTGACAATGTCGGCAACAATACGTTTCTTATTCAATAAATCTTTGTGTCTGTTATACTATCATGAAATTTTCTTTCAGCTATGAAGACGTTGAAAACAATTTATACAGAGTGGTTCAACTTAATGTTCAAACAGAAACGGGTCACAAATTGACATGCAGAAGTTATATCATGACGGACCAGATACCCATTGTCAATCTAGAAGACGATATCAATGTCAATTATCTTCTTGATGATAAGGCTAAACCCGCTACATGGTATGCATAGGCGGATTTGTTACGTAAAGAAATTTTTGTTTTCTCGCCTTGAAAAATTGGTTCACTTGTCATTGCTTTGATACCGAAATCATATAAACATACTCCAAAATCTGTAACCCATATTGACTGGAGGTATAAAAATTTGGTATAAACTAAAAACCGTACGTACGCACTGAACACCTGGCTGTTTGCCCTGCCTTGCCCGAACATGACAATTTAGTAGGGAAATATTGGGACGCAAGAAGGATAATGACTTAATTGTCAATCCGAGCATTTGAAAACAACAATAAACCGTACTTTTTTTACCTTCGTTATACTAGAAAGTACTGTTTGGGCTGAAATGAACGATATCGACTTTTCAACTCGGTTTGAAGTCCGCAGAGCCCAAATATCTAGTTTCAGTCATTGGTCTGTGTGTTTTGGTCTATCTATGATATCTAAATTTTGCAGATTTTCAATGTTTTTCACGAATCCTGCTTAAGAGCCAGAACTTTAAAATTGGTACCTGTGTATTTCAATTATGTGCAGGGAACGCACCAAAAACTTTTGATTTAAATTGATTTAAATACTTTTTTTGCCACTTTTTGGCTGTTTTCAGGAATCAAAAGGGAACTATGAGCGCTAAAAAGAGAACTGTCAATTATAAACAGAAATCGTGTTCTTGTTTTATATAGATAAGAAAAGTGATGTGATGTTGACACCAGATTTTTGTTTTGCTTCTAGGTACATGACGGCTATCATTGATGCAGCCATCACTCACAATATTCCAAGCAATTATATTAACCAATTAAAGGCCGTACCGACTGTTGAATGTGATTTTGAAGAATGAATTACGATATTATACTTCGGACATCCCCACATGATTTCAAGTAAGACAAACCTAAAGTAAAGCTCCGCCGCACCAGGACAAAATACATAGAATTGTTATGGGACAGGACATTAACAAACTTTGGGCCCGGGGAAACATAGATATAGGGCCCCTAGTACTAAATATCAATAATAATATTATTCCTTTTTTTTTTCTCTTTTTAATTAATACTATTTATTGAATTAACTTCAAACAAGAGTGAGATAAAAAAAGGAAAAAAAGAAAAGAGAGAGGGAGAAAAGTTAATTCAAAGGGCGGGGTTAATTCTTGAGAAATTCTCTTCCACCCAACCCTTCGAAATCCCTACCTAATTTATACCTAACATATGGGAGAAATTTGATAATCACCTTGACGGAGGAAATTAAACAAAATCGACCGGACTTGTCAAACTATTTTTCAGCCTAAGGCTGGTTTGTCTGTCCACCTTGTCTGACAAGGAGTTTCTATTGCTGTAAGTGTTTCTGTTCAAAAATATCCGCAGACTAATGAGGTAAGGAAACCACGGGCAACATTTGATAACGGTGTAAGGTAATTTCCATTTTAAATTACTAAATGAGCCAAACAACTAATCGAGCGTGGTATGTTACATTAGAAGAAATCGGAAAAATATCACCCACCATGTGTTTGGAGCCTTACGATTTTTAACATAGGGCTCTATCTCAAGATTCACAAGATGAAACCAGTTGGATTTTTGACATAGTATTGGAGTCTTAATTTCTGCGAAACATTTTTTTTAAAGAAAAGAAAACCATCCCAGCATTACAAAGATAAACAAAGAACAAAGACTTAACACAGGGCCTTATCTGGGGAGTAGTAAGAGGTAGCATGTTCATATATTCATAAATTGTGTACTGTTGTTACATTGATAAAATCATTTTAAAAAAAAAGACAAGGTGCCGATATTAGTTTTCATCAATAAAAATATATTTAAAAATTCTTAATTGAATAAAAAAAATATTTATTAAATCTATCTAAAGAGATCTTTGTTAGAATGGACAATTTCACTGTATAATATAATGTGTTTTTGATATTTATGACGAGGATTCACTTACTTAGTAAGTCGTCTTTTAAATAACGGTAGTGTTTTTCAAAGATACCAATAGTACGTCTAATATAAATTTATTAAATACTAAGTGTTTTTTAAATTTTAAAAGCGTTTGAAGAAATATGGTCTTTGTATTTTTAAATTTACCAGCAGATCTCCCCCCCCCCCCNCCCCCCCCCCCCCCCCCCAGCTTCTCTTGGTAGACACGACATGATCATTCTGTATGGTAATAAATATTTTACTTTGTTGCCACAATTTAAAAAAATCTCAAAAAAAGAGAAAGTTGGTTATCTAGGTGCACGGCACTGCGCCAGGCCAAGTTTCGGCCTAACAATCTCAATGTGTATATTTACACGAAACATTTCGCCATGTTTTACCCCCCTCATACAAACTTTCTAATAGTAAGAATAGGATCTGGAAAATTTTAAGTTTCATAATTTTCCTGAGGTCCCAACTTTGGTTTTAGGTGGGAGATCATCGTTTGGGTTGTGGCACTCTTGCTCACCGAAACAATTATGTTCTATATTTGATTTCCTTTAGTAAAACAGAACAGCTTGAATGTTGGAAAATACATGGTCTTGGGCTGGCAAAAATTTGATCAATTCTTCATTGTTTCTGATGGCCAATTGTAAATATCGAAAGCTGATACGAGTTTCCATTGCATTTTTTTTTTTTTTTTTTTTTTTTTTTTTTTTTTTTTTTTTTTTTTTTTTTTTNTTTTGTAAAAAAAATAATCTTTTTTGAAATTGAACGATTTTTTAAAGATTTTTACTCCACGCGTGAAAACAAATCCTCATGTGTCTAAACCCTAAATACATTTAAAAAAAACTCCTAAAAATACGAAGACTCCGTAATAGGTTTATGTAGAAAGAGAGCAACTCAACAAACACTTCTACCCAACAATCGAGAATTAACATTCATATGAATAACTCTCCCGATGTCCGGTTCTACACACCAGGATGACCTGGTACCATCACAGTTCCAGCTAAATGCCATTAAAACCTTTTCTTTAACACATAATGGGCCATAAGTTCACACGCGTGAACACAACAGTTACTCCATGGTACCGATGTTCACACCTGTGAACAAGTTTAATTCGATAAATACACATTTCGAAAAAATGGTTTAATTCGATAAATACACATTTTTGATTGGTTGAAATGATGTCATTCTAATTAGAAACAACTATTATATAATATAAATATCTTAGGTGATGGATTTTTAATCCAAAGGACTCAGAATTAAAGATTAAGTCGGTCCCACGGAGTATACTTCGATTTTTGCCTCGATCCGTTATGTGTTAACCTTATGTCAACCCTTTCCAACGAGAGAAAAAACAACGAGATTCATTTCATCCTTAGGACATCTACCCTAACCACAAAACTTCCTCTTAGATTTGGGAAGTAAGTATGCGCCTGTAAAATGCGAGTTTCATTACTTCACAAACTGACCAGATTAACTTAAAAGATATCTTTGACCAGCTGAGCTATCTTTGGACAATACTGTCTGGCTATTTGTGCATATGGCTGATTAGAATTAATATTAACATGAACTTGTTTACTCCGAGCATTCCAGACGTGAATAGCGTAGCTCCTTTCAAATAATTTCATGGTCATGTCAGCATGAGATTCATCAAAATAGTACTTCCATTGAAGCCATGGGATGGGATAGAATGATTCAGGTGGATATATGGTGAAGTCTTTGCAGAGAGTAATGTTACGAGCATATGACTGGAAGAAGAAAACGACAAGAGATTAAAGACGGGTGGGGAAAAATATGTATTCGTATGGCAAAGACATGGACCAATAATGATCGTACTCAAGATGGTCGGTTACGTACCGAGAAGACCTGGAACGCACACCATCATAGTTCCAGCCAGGGACCATCAAAATGTTTTCCGTAACATTCTATCATCCTTTTGATACCATTTTTTTTTATAACATGAATCTATAAATAGCATGATTTTGAGAGAAACACTGCCGCGAAAACTACGTCCTGGCGATTGCCGGTTCTACGGATCGAGAAGACTTCGAAAGCACACCATCATAGTTCCAGTCAAGGACCATTTTCGGTTATCCCATATCAACCTATTTCTATCTGAATCTGGATTTGGGAAAAATAATTGATTTTCAGAAAAACACCGCTTTTTTAGAACCGACAATTAGTATTAGGACGGCAGTACAGAAGAGGTTCAGTCTTTTTAAAGAAAACAAACGTATATTTTCAAAGTGTTTGCCTTACGACATCGACAGATGTCGTAAGTCGTTTTTATTTTATAAAAATAAAATAAAAACAAATTTGTCAAGCATTATCATTTTTAACTAGCTGATGCCTTTATCTTAGTATGCGTCCTTTTCTAATCCTTTCAAAATATCGAAAATTCTGCCATAGATGAGATGTAAACCAAGACACAGTGGCTATTTTTCCTGAAGGGGTATATTTTTTTCGGGGGGGGGACATTCTCGGTGTATTTTATATTTATCTGTTACCGGTTGGGATGTATAATCGTACGGCTGAAAAGCGTCGTTTTGGCAATAACTCGCTTACGATAAAACATTTCAAATCAATGTTACCTTAGGGTTACATTCATTTTTCAAAATTCTCGTTACAACTCCGGGTCCATTAGCTCCCCAAACATAACCTTGAAAATTTGTCTTTAGTTCCAACATTGCTAACTTTCCAAACCAATTGTCTTTTTCTATATTGATAACGCCAGCCGCCACATTGACACTGGATTCTGCTCCGGCGTAGTTCCGCAAACTTTCTAGCGATCTGCAACAGAAAACTTATATTATAGTCCAGGAGCTATCTATGTTTTTACTTATTACAGGTCTCTAATGAGACTGCAATTATCACTGCGATCTTTCTTTAGATCTGCTGTGACCAGCGGTGGAGATGGAGTTAGATTCGAACCATCAGCCTCCCCGGTTACGAATCCACCGCCTCAAATAACTGAGACAAGTCATCATTTAGGTCCAAGAGAAAAAGTATCTGACAGGTTTTGAGGGTAACTTTAGCCAACATAAATATTCAAATGGTGTGTTCAATCACGTCTAAGGTTGTGTGGTTCACCCTGTATACTAGAGGGTTGTACTCGTACAAAAATCAATGGTGTTGCTCCTATGTCTATTTAAAAAAATCGCGAAGTGCGTAGGAAATTATAATTAAATCAATGAAATAATCAGAAAATTAAATATCCTGCATTTTACATTTTTTGTCTGATCGAAAAATGTGAATAACAATTTTGGTGTCACTTGACAGTTAAGAGACATCCATATATTTTGTTAGGTCACTGTATTTCCAACTGTTACATTAGTACAACCATATAAACTTACTTTATTACAATAACATCCAAATCCAAATAAGTTCCGCCATATTTGTACAATGTAACATATCTTAATAAATCACTCATATGTGATAAAGGCCAAAAGCTTCTCAAAATATAATCATTTTGATAAAAATTAGACAGCGGTGTTGACGAGAAATATTTCATTAAATTCACTTGGACAATTTGAACATTTGAATATTCATATAGTTTCTGTATAATTGCTGACTTCGTACTATTGCTGACTGAAGATATAATCAATAAATAAATTTGAGTATTTGGATTCATAAGAGCTGCTGATTCAATAGAACATGCCTGACGATAGTTAATATCTAAACTAGAATTATGTGTACAAGATGTTTCCATGAAGAAAATACTATCACTTTCAATGTGGACATTGTTAATATCTTGAAAAGTAAATTGTTTTAAATTATCATTAAACAAACAATCAATATTTTGTTCTGAGTAACCCGATCTGTAATATTCAATCGACCGTAATGGATAATTAATAGAAAAAATTAAATGGTTATAAAATTGAACAGAAATAAACGTGTTCAATGTAAATAAAAATAAAGAAATAGTACAGAAAATTGAGACAAGAAAAAATAAACGACGAACTTTCCTTTGAAAATACATTTTAAATTTTAATCTTTAAAAAAAAAACGTGAGAATTCAAACATATACTGATAAGATAATGTTTTCAAATTAGTTCAACTCAGGAGCAATCAAAAGCATGATTGAACGATTATACGATTCAGAAGAAAAAAAAACTATGTTAAAAATTATTTTTATATCAGAACTGCAATCGAATGTTTGTTTCATATAAATGAGAGGAAAAAAGTGAACAAATTAAAAATGCAAATAATAGGAATGTAAATTAAAATTAATATCAAATAAATATAGTTAAATGTAAATTTTCTGTATTTTACAGAAAATCTGGTGAGCGTTGATTATAAAGTACGCCTGGCCAATCAATATTCTTTGTAATCGACCGCGATTATTTTTTCTTTTCCTTTAAATGATACTATTGTTCTTAGGTGACATACGAGATTTTGTAAGACACTTGTCAATGATTTGCCTTTAAGATTAGCTATATAAAAAGCTTTAACGCTTAATTAAGAACGACGGTACTGCAGAAAATCTAGTGGAAGCCAAAGCTAGCTTACCCCGAGCAGTACTGCAAATTAGTAAAGCAAATATATAAGTTAATTATAAAAAAGGGCTAAGAAATGGTTTTCAAATTTGGTATTATTTAAATCGTAAATACGAACAAAAGGTCATTTCTTTAGAGTGGGTCACTTTTGCATCACAGCCTCTACAAAATTCATATTTTCACAAAAATTCAATTATAGAAAACAAAGTAAAAATTATAAAAAAAATCTAAATTTAAAAATATTGTTTTATTATTATTTTATGGCTCTTATAAGTAAATAAATTGAAAAGTAAAATTAAGCAAAGAAAGTTATTTTCTCAGATCAATTGATTCAAATGTGACCTTTAAACTAAAAAAAAATGTATAATTAGAAACATATAAGAGATATATCAGATATTGAAATTTTATGACTATTTCAATTTGACATCTATCAGAAACGATCAATTTTTTTTTGTTGCTGAATCTCTCTTTAACATCTATTGGTCATTCGAGACAACGATAAAGATCTAATTATAAACAAGTTTATTCATTACAATAATTTAAGACCTTTTTTTTAATAAAATAGATGTTAGCCAACAAGATTAAAGAAATCTGACAAATAAATAGGCTCGAATTTTGTATATCTACTGCATATATTAGAAGTATACCAACTGGAGTTGTACACCCTTTTGATCTTATTTCAAACTTGTAGATTGTTTTAGACACATGTAAACGAGGGAGGTCAATGTTAAAGAACCTAAATTGATATAAAAAAAAAGTAAATATGCTAAATTATTATATTAAATACCTATACACACACAAAAAATATATATATAAGTATGTACCTAGGTATATGAATGGAGTACTAGAATTATAAAATCTCAATAACAATCAATCCTTTATCACTCTAAAAAAATTTAAAATCTCAAACAGATCAATAAGTAAATATATGACAAGTAATAGAAAATCTAATGTAAGATAATTAGTAATAATAAAAAAAGAGGAGAGATATAGACGGGTTAATTTTAACAATTTATAAGAAAATTTAAAAGTGTAACATTTAATAGCTTATTAAATCTATAATTATTTAACCTATTCAATTAAGTATGCAAATATTTTTAATAATGGTATAATAAAACATAGGAACTATTTTTTAAGGGAATGATTTTTTTTTTTTGCAAGAATAATCTATTTTGGCAAGAATAATAAAAATGTAACTTTCCAAAATTAAAAGACGATTAGTTCATTGTATCAAGTTCACTTGAGACAATTTTAATATCAAAGATCGTCTATTCATATATATTTTTTTTTTTTTTAGATTTTCTCTGTAGATCTACAGACCTTAGTTCTGATTAGTGGACACACACACACACACACACACATAATCACTTTAAAAAAATATATATAAACATTTTTTATACTTCTTTTTAAAATATTTGAAACCAGGTAATGTGATAATCGAAATTAATAATATTGAAATGTCTTTTTTTTAACAAGTACTGTAACAATCTAAAGGACCAATTTTTAAATAATTTTGTTAAAAAATATTTAAAATCAAGTACTGTGAGATTCTGAGGGACTATTTTTTAAACAACTTTTTTTCAAATATTTAGAAGCAAGTATTGTGAGATCTAAAGGACTAATTTTTAAATAACTTCGTTTTTAAACATTTTTAAAAGCAAGTACTGTGAGATTCTAAAGGACCAATTTTTAAATAACTTTGTTTTTAAAAATATTTAAAAGCAAGTACTTAAGAGATTCTGAAGGACCAATTTTAAAGTAACGTTTTTTAAAAATATTTGTAAATAAGTACTGTGAGAATCTAACTTAATAATATTTAAATATCCTATTTGTAGGTATATAATTTTCAAAATGAAATACTAGAAGTATAATAATATGGAATGTAAAATAGAAAAGGAACAATATATTTAAAATCAGTTTAGTGGTAAGATATTGGACGTGTATATGGAAGTTAATTTGATTCTTAAAAATGTAAACAAGATGCATAAAATAAATAAGTGTAAGCAATACTCGGTCATGTATCTCGATGTTAATTGACAATTAAATAAAAAATTAAAGGTAAAAAAATATCGCTTTCAACACTGCCTTGAAGAATGACCAATACGAAAAAAGAGTCCTTCTATGTTGACTGGATAACTTACACGACGACGACGACAACAACAACGTACGCAAGATCTGGTGTTACTTTAAGTAAATGTTTGATGAATGTAGAAAAATATGATTAAATAATAGCACGGAACTACTGGATAACACAACAATAAATTCCAGCAACGAGTATGATGATTATTTATATAGTTTACTTCAAGAAAATATTTGATTAAATTGAAAGAAACTTTAATGAATCAATTGTAAACAAAAACGTTTCGAATGTCACAATCTCGATAATAGAGAATACACGATTTTCAGGTTCCAAGCGACTGGTTTTTTTACTAATCTTAATTAGATTAGAGTATGCTTATATAATCTTGAAAGAAAAAACAAGACAATTTTAAAAGTACTGTTGAAAAAATATTGTTAAAACATTTTAAGTAATAGTTGTGAACAATAGTGAAAAAAAAAGTTGGACATTGTTCATATTGTGATGATTATGATAATATTCTTGGAAATATTATGCATCTTGGAGTAATAATATTGCTGGGTTCTTGAGAATATTAATTCATTAAGTTCAGGACAAAGGCGACCATATTATATCTGAAAAACAAATAATTTTATTAAATTGGAATACTATGTTAAAGTAAATCCATAATGAGGTAAAGGAAAAACAGTATCTTCACTTGACTAACAGACCAGTTTATAAGTATTTCCCCTGGTCATGTTTTATAGTTTTAAGTGAAGATACGGTATTTTGTTTACCTCAAGTAATAAATTATTGTAAGAAACATTATATGTATCAACTACAAATAATACTACAAATAATTTTTGAGACACGAGAGCTTTATCCTGAAGATGATACATTTAAAAAAAAAATCTAAGAGTATGTGTACCTACCCTGCATCAGATTGCTTGACAGTAAAAGCGCTCGTATCTCAAAAAAGATTTGTACCTAGTTGATGCAAAAAGATAGTCAAAATTTATGTTTCACTAGCAGAATACGCCCGCTTCGCTTGGCGCCTTATAGGCATGGCCGTTTATAGTTTCAACCCCTTTTTTCGCGATAAAAAGTAGCCTATGTCCTTTCCTAAAGTTTAGTCTATCTCCATACCGAATTTCATCAAAATCGGTTCATTAGTTTAAGCGTGAAAGCGTAACATACATACAGACAGACAGACAGACAGACAGACAGATAGACAGACAGAGTTACTTTCGCATTTATAATATTAGTATGGAAGTATGGATTATGACTACAAACATCCCCTAGATACCATCACTTAATTATTGATGCCCGTATCCAGGATTTTATTTCGGGGGGAGGGGAGTGCATGTAAAGGGAGTTTTTCCATGTAGGAATTATATAAAGTTTAGATAGCAAATTATCAATGTTCTACTGATTTTCAAAAATTTTGGGGGAGGGGGTTGAACGCTTAAAACACAGATTCCTCTTACAATGTGGTTAATAAAGAAAGAAAAAAAAAATAATGAAAAAATCGAAAGTTCAAGTAGAAGAGTCATCGTCCGTCAGAAAAGCGACTCATTTGGCGGTAAAATTACTTATAAAAAATACGGAAATGGACCACAGTTTTCCTTTTAGGAAATAAATCTAAAGTTCAGCTGGAAGTAAGTAAAAATGACCGGGAGTGTACTTAATCTCAAAACCGTACGCGAAAACTTCATAAAAATGTCAAATCCACTGTAGATATCTAGGTTCGTATCCCAACCATGATACATTTTGTAATGTGTGCAAAGTAAAAAACAGAAAGAATTGACAAATCGGAATTCTAAGACATTAATAACATGTTAATTAAATCTACATACTTTCCCGATGTGATACTTGTAAAATCTTTTTTATTATTATAACAACTGCTTTTCCGCGGTCGTCCCTTGGAAGCGACTACACGCTTCAAAATTTATTCACCGCAACACACATGTTAGCAAACAAACACTAGCATTTTATTGGGATAGCACACCAGGAGTAAAAGCCTAGTGTTAATTTTTAGCGAGTCCCCAATCCTCATCCAAACCAATCCTTATATTAATCAAAGTGTCCTGAAGGTTTTCTTTCTTTAATCCTTATACATCATGTTTAGGAAAGTCGTGCGTCGTGATATGCGGCATACTGCACAATCTTTATGTATAAAAGGTAATGTCCTGAGTGACTGATCAACGTAGAGCAGAAACTATTAATGCTACAGACTTGAAATTTGGCAGAGGTCTTCTATGCATCATGCAAGTGTGCACTAAGAAAGGATTTTGCAAAATTTTAATTTTAAGGGGTAGAAATCGCGAAAAGTAAACAATCCTTATAAGAAATACATTGGGGCGAGAGAGAGCATGATACATCATTTAAATATGCGTGGGCGAAGCCGCGATCGGGGGTGCTAGTTTGAATATAAGAAATACAGGGAAAATGAATATTTATACTGTGCTTACGAACTAAAATTCATATTTTACCTAAATAAAGGAATTACGACCAACTGTGTCTGATGTCGCTTTTGATTTTGAATGATTCATTTATAGTTATGATCATGATGAGTTTTGAGATAAACTCATGGTCATTGCGAAGGTCGTACCTATGAAAATTTAAATAACTTCATGACTATACAAACATATACAAACATCTTTGTATTGCGTATTCGTCAAAATATTTTAATATTTTACAGTTCGAAACATCGTAAAACTCGTCGATATTCGAAAATTCAAAATTTATCCTGATAACGAAATGTCCCTCGTAATTTGTGATAACTGATTAGTGATCAGCTGATTTCAAATTTTGTAAACATTTCAAAAGCGCGCTGCGCACGACACCCAATTTGAATCTTTGCTGTTTTGCCGATGCGTGACAGCAATTAAACATATTTGAATTGTGAAAATATTTCCGTGAGCGATTTTTATTAATGTTAATAAAAAAAATTTTTTTCATTTGGCTTAACGTCTCTTTAAAAACTATTGGTCAGTCTAATATTAATAAAAAAAAATTTTTTCATTTGGCTTAACGTCTCTTTAACAACTATTGGTCAGTCAAGACGGAGGTTTTACCCTCCATTCGCTGGAAACTTGCAAACCAGCTACCCACGTTGACCCCACCCAGCCTGGGTTGGGCCGGAAAAAAGCCAGCATCACGAGGATGCGAATCCACGCGGACACACACATGGTACAACCACGCTAGACGTTGCTTAACTTCAGTGATTTAACGGGAACTGATGTATTCAACGTGCCATAGACGCTGGCATTAATAAAAGATTAATTTATTCGTCTTTTGCGAAACAAAAATACGAAAATATAAAACTAGCTGGCCAGAAGTGGGTGATTAACTCACTCAGATCATTTAAATTAAATATATATACTTATATATTTAAATACAGAAATCTTTGTGTATTTATATGTATGTGTCTATTCCAATACCACACAGACCAAAAAGGAGCAGATGGCGAAAAATTTATTGGGATGACCCCTACCTCAATATTATAGTTTTGACTAGGACACTAGGAAAATTATCAGAACTAATGAATGTCAAACCGTGTTCGAGTTACGACCAAATTTCCAATCTTTTTACAAAATTCGGCAAATCACAATTCAATATCTTATATTATGCACATATAAACTTAAATCGAGAAAGTATTAAGTATTAGGTGGCCTTTTACTCCTTAAATTATAAATTTAGTACTTAAATTATATATATAAGAATAACGAGTTCGAAACCACGGGATGAATTCAAAAAGATCCAAAAATTAACTCATAAGGTATAATTTTGGAACAAGCGCTAATAGATTATGGATGTACCAATGCCAAAAGAATGTAGCAGAGATGGAGTCCGACAGCGTCACCATCGGCCCGTAAAACGCAGTCGACGCGACGTCGAAAATTCAAAAATCTTAAATTTTAGGCCATAAGGTATGTGATTCATGTTTGCTGCAAACCACTCCCCCTATTGAAGATGAACCAAACGCAATAAAACATTATAGGTTTGTATTATTGATCGATCAAAGTGAGGTCTAGTTTTAAAACTACTTTTTGTTTGTTTGTCTTTATATATCATGATAACTCTCGGACGCCTTATCCGATTTTGATATAATTTGTTATGTACGTGCATTATATTCATAGAACTAGTTGATCGACTTTTGTGCTCTATTGGCCCGTGGAGCCAAATGGTGGCAAATTCAAGTGAGTGAGCTCTTTATTTTATAAAACTACTAGCAACGTGTATTAAAAACAGGATGAATTCCCAGAAAAAATATAAAACTTAAACGTATCCAAGTTACAACTGATTCTTCAATTTTTGTGAAGAAAGTCATGGAACTACTAGTTATTACATCCAGAATGCGAAGCATAAACCTCCTTGTCGTCTTCTTTTTCTTTAACTTTACCCTTTCCCATTTTTATTCGGGATTGGCATTGCTTTCCCTAATTTTACCATGCCACAACCTTTTGTTCAATGCCCATCCTCTTTAGCTGTAACCTTAACTTGCTTCGGACAGTATCACTTCAAACTGCGTTTTTGTGATGACCTGATTGGTTTGGGGCAGAGTTTTTTAAAGGCTGGATGCCCTTCATAACAACAAACCTTCTGCATTTACACGGGCTTCGGATCATCACCTTATGAAGCTGGTTTCCTAGTAATTTTATCATAATTACTAGGAACCCCCTAGTACATAGTAATTATAATAATTTTTTTGTTAATATTTTTAATTAATAAAATTAATTAATAAAAAAAACATTATTTTTTGTTAATATCAAAAAATGAAAACCAGACATCGTTTAAAAAGATCTTAAGCATGAGGTCACCAACCTTAAAAAGAATATTTTTTTTTTTTTTAAATATGTGTTTATGTTGATGTTGGTAGACCTTGAAATCAAAATGGCCGAAAGTGAATTTTTGAAGTGCGCTCGTAATTTAAATTAAATTGTCTTTATCTACTCTAATTAATAATTATTTAATTTTGTTTTATCAAGCGATTATTAATTTAAAAGTTGTTTTGGTGTTTTTCTCAGTACCAGTTCAAAAGAAATCTTTACCGGTAAGTGTTTCGCAATTACTTTATAATCTAATGCTCTTTATTTACATTTTTGGCATGTTTTCAAAAAATATGGGACCCCTCCTATCTATTTTGAGAAGATGAAGTAAATCCGTACCCTTTGTCTACAAACTATTCATTTTATTCATTGAATTAAATAGTTGTACAGGAATATCATTCAAATTTTTGAAAATAAAGTTTCATTTCAGTTTATATGTTAGAAAATTTTGACGCCGACGGATTAGTAGTTTTAACGACAAAGCCCAACTATTTATCGATTTTATAATAACACTTTTGTTGCAGTTTTTACCCACAGCCCATGCCCACAATGGACAAAGTGTGGGTGGGTGAGGGGTGGTTAATAGTTGATCAATAATGTATTTTTTTTTAGTCTCATGTTTGAGAGAAAGGAAAGGGTGCTCAGATAGAGAAATGGTGTAGAGGTGTAATGACTGATTGATAACAAGAGGGGCTTCATAAAATATAATAGTGTTTATTATTCTTAGTGTAATTTTCTTAAATTCTTTCAGTTAAAAATTCCTTTGAGTCGAAACTTTTGAGTCACACTTTGAACTTTTTACTTTTTGTTCTAAAATTAAGAGTTGATGTACTTTTACAAGGTAAATAAATAAATTAGTCTGTAGTATATTTCAGTATGTAGGTACTCATTAAAAAAAAAAAAAAAAAAAAAAAAATAGCATTCATTGTGGTTTGTCTATGATATTTTACCTAAAATTTTTGAATGTGAAAAAGTAAATCATTTGAAAAAACGGGGTTGCGGAGTCGCAGTTTTTATATTTTTTGCCAACAGTAGGCAAGAGTTGAAATTTTATAATTGAGGAGTCCGAGTTTTTTCAAACACTACTCCCTCTCTAGCCAAATCAATTTAGCGAATGTAACCCAACATCAAAATCTTTTAGCAACACTCTAGCGAGCCTCATAAACAGGTATGCGAATTCGGAGTTTCCTAATTTCTGACAAAATTCGGATCTGTCATAATTACGTCGGAGTCACTCCGCAGCCATATAAAGAACTGCCTCCTCTGGCCGAGTTACCAGTTCCAATAAGCTATCATGTTTTTTTTCATAATTGAATTGTTGTGGGTTGCAAATCTTTCCTTTAGGTTAGAATATTCCCGTCACCGGTGCCTTGATTGACAATTTCCAGACCTATACTATATTGTAAATCTTACATCAATAGGACATTATTAACATCTAGTCCGGCATCTTCAGAGTAGCATACTATTCTACCCAACTCTTCGACTGTCGTGATGGACTCGAGAAAAAAAAAATCTTACATCAAATTTTACAAACGTTGTCATTGACTTGTGTTTCAGAAATTTATATATTTGTAGAAAAATCAAACCGTTGAGCTTTGATTATTGTTTTTCTAAGAGTTCCAGTAAGTATGTGCATAATAATTTTCTGTCTTGCTCGTATTTTTGTTGTTTTAAAAATTGTTGCCTGTGTAGTTTGATCTTGAAGAGTGTAGTATTTTTTTAAATCTTAATCTCCTCACTCATATTTTTTTTTTTTTTTCAAACTATACTTATATCGCCGTGTTGATTAAGCATAGAGGTTTCATGTTACAGGCCGACAGTTCGGGCCCAGAAAATTACGGTCAGCACAAAGCGTATTTTAGAGAACAGATTTGATTTTGACTTCGAACTCATTTCATTATAAAGATTTTATTTTTACAAGCAATGCAACACAAAAAAGCTCACCGCTAACTCTGGCTTGCGGTCGGCTTTTTTAAGTGTGGTACTTTAGTTCTTAGCATTGTTGAACTTGAAATTCATGCACATAAAATGTGTGCATATTTTGAATAATTTTTGGTCGACTTACATATTTAGGGAATAGAGTTTAGGATTTACATGTATTGTAAGGCAAAAAACACAGAAAAGGGATTTCTTTTTTCCTCATAACAAAATACCGCTCACTTTATGGGCCAATTGCTCCCCATCCCCCCTCTACGATGTGGTCGACCAATGCATGTGAATCGTATCATTGTAGCTATATAGCATGATTCCTATTTCTTACCCAAATACAAGCTGAGAGGAACTCATTGTGAACCGTTCCAAAAGCCAGGGGGAACTGTGGTAAAAAGAGTTCAACGGGGAGAAATTACCTTCGGTGAAAATGAGTGTTATCTCTCTAGAAGATTTTAATCGTGAGATGAGTTGATTAAAACTGGTGTAATTAAAATGAGTAAAAAAAAAATATCTCTAATTTTCCCTATTCCTGGCCATCCCCTATGGTTACTGGTAGGGAATGACATTGGCTCAGGGAGAATTTTTTTTTCTCTCCCAAAAGGAAAAAATCAATAGCGGCTTGGCTGTACATACACTATTCCTACTTACCTCCTTGATTTCGGATATTGACACGGTGTCACATAATTTGATTTCAATCCTTTGACCACATATTTCTGAAACCAAAATGATATTATTTCACTCCATAAAATCATGTCTGAAAATGCTTTTTCACCGAGCTATACAGCTCCTCTATAAAATCATGCCTGAAAATGCTTCTTCATCGAGCTATAGAGCTCTATAAAATCATGTCTGAAAATGCTTCTTCACCAAGCTATAAAGCTCCTCTATAAAATCATGCCTGAAAATGCTTCTTCATCGAGCTATAGAGCTCTATAAAATCATGTCTGAAAATGCTTCTTCACCAAGCTATAAAGCTCCTCTATAAAATCATGTCTAAAATGCTTCTCCACCAAGCTATAAAGCTCCTCTATAAAATCATGTCTGAAAATGCTTCTTCACCGAGCTATAGAGCTCCTTTATAAAATCATGTCTGAAAATTCTTCTTCACCAAGCTATAGAGCTCCTTTATAAAATCATGTCCGAAAATGCTTCTTCACCAAACTATAAGCTCAGAAGTTGGAAGAAAAATTCCGTTTCTTTACAACAAAAAAATGTCAGAATTTTCATTTTAAAAAAATGCGAGGAAGACCGGAAATGTCTGGTTGCCATGGTATAATACACAACAAAATTTGATAGGAAATAATTTTGTCTGAAAGTCTCATCAAATAGTGTGATAGGGGCACAAATATATACCAAACACACAAATTCAACAAATATCATCATCATAAGGCTAATTTATGGATAATGGAAAAAATATTGTTTCTGACCCTACCCTTAGTCGCCTTTTACGACCAGCATGGACTTGGGTACCTTGGAAGTATTCTTTTTAAGTCCCCCTATCTACAGGGTCAAAAAATATAATCAAATAAATTATGCCAAAATTTTGGAATCATGATAAAAAATTTAAAATAAAAAAAATTAAAATTAAAATCGAGAATTCATTACACCCCGGAGACAAACCCTAATCAATTTAACCCCAGAATGTATGACATCAGTGATTCCCAATAGTTGTGAGACATTAGAAGTACATACCAAGTGTCCCAAAAGTCCGAGACCACCTGAATATCTTTTGAACTGCTTTATGAGGAGTTTTGAAATTTTGCCTGGTATTATACCCCAAATTAAACCACCTGATGTTGTGACCAGTTATTTAGGGGCGGGTCCCACGTGGCCTCCAGGGGGTCCAACATTTGTTTTTTAAATACGAACCCCCACCTTGTGATACATTTTCAGAAAGAAAAAAAAAATTGAAGTACTTTGCAAAAAAATTCACACGTCTAGCGTGTTTGCTTTCAATTATGTCTAAAGAAAACAGGTTCCTCGACATTAGTGTACTATGTAATTATTCAATATCCCATTGCAAATAATTCGCCTAGTTTTAGACACTCTTGGTAGCCATATCTTGGAAATTTCAAATGGCCGCCATTTTGAATTTTTTTTTGCAAAGTACTTCTAATTCTATTGTCTTTCTGAAAATGTGGGGGTTCGTATTTAAAAAACAGAAGTTGGACCCCCTGGGGGCCACATGGGACCTGAAAAATTGGTCACACCATCAGGGGTTTAATTTGGGATATAATACCATGCAAAATTTCAAAACTCCACATAAAGTCGTTCAAAAGTTATTCAGGTTGTCTTGGACTTTTGGGACACCCTGTAGATAGTTTGTTAGTTCACAAGAAGACTAAAAATAGATTCCCCTTTTTCTGTCTCCCCTCTTTTAATATATTGAGACTGATTTTTTACTGACAGCTGTATGTTTTTGGCTTGTTTTTGTATGCGTAGGTTTGTTGTAATAGTAGACTTGATGCTTGATGCCAAAACACTGTTTTAGTATGCCAAATAGTATCATAAAACACAAAAACATATCAAATTAGGAACCTCTCATCAAAAGAAAGTACACTGTTCGTCCTAAATGTAGAGAAGACTACTCGTACATGGTCATGGTGAAACCAATTCCTTTTCAACATTTTGATTTTTCATTTTAAAAAACATACCAATTGGTCTGCACAATTCCGAGGATAAAAATCGCATAAATATTTTATTCTGAAACTGAGTTTGAAGATAATTTATAGTTTGCAATACTTGAATACAATAAGGCGCTGGGCTCAATAGCTTTTGTAGAATATAGAAAAGTTTATTTCATATAATTATAACAGTAGAGGTTCCCTACCTAAGCTAGTAGGTCTAGCTTCATCCCAATAATAAAAAAAGATTCAGATGCAATAAGGACATTGTGCCGTATTCCGTATTACCTTCATTAGTTGTGCTTCTTATTAATATAAAATCTCACCGATCAGATTAAGCGTGACTTTAAATCTATTTGGAGGTTTAAAGAAAACAATAATTTAACTCTTTATTGAAAATTTTAAGAACAAAATTCAAATGACATTATTATGAGGATTGGTTTATTAGGGCATAATAAGTGTTTTGTAAAGAGATGTAAGTAGCGTTTAGTTAGTAAGAATTGGAAATCCACACTCACTAATTATTAGGACATAACAAGTGTTTTGTAAAGAGATGTAACTAGTAAGAATTGGAAATACACTCTCACTAATTATTAGGACATAACAAGTGTTTTGTAAAGAGATGTAAGTAGCGTTTAGTTAGTAAGAATTGGAAATCCACACTCACTAATTATTAGGACATAACAAGTGTTTTGTAAAGAGATGTAAGTAGCGTTTAGTTAGTAAGACTTGGAAATCCACACTCACTAATTATTAGGACATAACAAGTGTTTTGTAAAGAGATGTAAGTAGCGTTTAGCTAGTAAGAATTGGAAATCCACACTCACTAATTATTAGGACATAACAAGTGTTTTGTAAAGAGATGTAAGTAGCGTTTAGCTAGTAAGAATTGGAAATACACACTCACTAATTCATCCCGCTGTTATAATAGCTCTATTCTTTTTGCTAAAACAAGTCTGTTTAAGCACTTTTTAGTACTTTATAGTAGTTTAGCACCTATTTGTGGGATCGCTAGTCAATGTCAATAGGGGACTGCTTTTTTTAATGCTATTCCCATTCATCCCTACTGTAGGCGCCCTCTTGTCATATTGCCCTTACATCTGATCACTCCAAGACATAGTCTGTCAAGTGTTAGACGGCAGTACAGATCCGCTGGAGGATACCTCCTCTAAGTCTTTCTTTTTGTCGATAACCCACCTCCAATTTAAATTTTGGGGGTTTCCTCCCTTATTTAGTAGCTACATTTTAAGAGGAATAAGTTTTCTAAGCAAAAAAATAATCTTACCAGTACTAGGTATATCCGTAGTGTTAATTTTAAGTGAATCAGTTAGTATACCAACTGGGCTTTTTGCGTCTTCTGAGTGTAGATTTCATAAAATAGAAGGTATATCCGTAGTGTTAATTTTAAGTGAATCAGTTAGTATACCAACTGGGCTTTTTGCGTCTTCTGAGTGCAGATTTCATAAAATAGAAGAAAAAGTTTTAAGTCTATAGGAGGTTAGCTTTGTTTGAGATTAATTTCTCAAATTTAAGTCAATAGGAGGTTAGTTTTGTTTGAGATTACTTTCTCGTCATAACCATGCCCGATTTAGTAGAAACCAATTTGTATATTGGAGACTTGAATGACGCGAACAATTTGAAAATTTTAAATTCACTTCAAATTAAATTCATCTATTCGATTGGTACGTTCCCAACATTGGACAAATATTCAACGATTACTTATAATTATATTGAGGTAGCTGATCTCCCGAGCGAAGATCTTTTAAATTATTTTCAAACATCATTCGAGTATATTCAAAGTTGTACGTCTCAAGGGAGTATCCTTGTGCATTGTTACCATGGTGTTTCCCGAAGTGCTACAATAGTGATTGCCTATCTTATGAAACAGAATGGTATTAATGTAGATGAGGGTGTGCAAACATTGAAGACGATTCGAAACAGTATAGAACCCAATGAAGGATTCATTCAACAATTGATTTTATATCAAAGAATGAATAAATCGTTAGATTTAAATTTCCCGCCATATAAGTTATACAAATTAAAAAGACTTTCGAAAATCGTACAAGAAGTACGTCTGGTTCCGTCGTCATTTTCTGATCTAATTAAATTTGATCCGGGCTTGAATTACAATAAACCAAATCCAAATGTTTACAAATGTAAAAAATGTCGACGCGTTTTGTTTACATTGAATAATGTTTTCGTACATAAACAAGGCGAGAAATTCTCTTGGAAATTGTATTCGGAAAGTAATCAACAAATATGCAAAGAGAAAATCTTTATTGAACCTTTGGCTTGGATGAGAGATGTTAAAATGAGTCCCAGTGGGAAATTAAATTGCCCTCGATGTAATTTTAAACTTGGATCGTACTCATGGATTGATTATTGTGTTTGTCATTGTCGAACGAAAATATTTCCCTTCTTTTATGTAACACCGGGTAAAATTGATTTCGATATTGTGGTCAAAAATGTACAGGTTACAATTTAAGGCGGGATATCTAGTTTATCGTAGGAAAATTAAGAAAATTACGTAACTAACTTTAAAACATATTATTTGAAATTTATATATTTCACCCCGCCCTTAATATTTCTCGGAGGTATGTAAAATCCAAAAATCGAATAAAAAAATCTATCCTTCGTTACCGTATACAGAGTGTTCGAAAAGTCCCGGAACGGATCCTTCGTTACCGTATACAGAGTGTTTGAAAAGTCCCGGAACGGATCCTTCGTTACCGTATACAGTGTTCAAAAAGTCCCGGAACGGATTTTTTTTTAACGGCTATAGATAGAGTCTTGAAATTTAATATTTAGTTTTAACACAAATTAATCTATTTTTTAGCGTAATTTAAATTTCTACGGGGTGTCTCAAAAGTGGGTAAACAGACACTAACTTTCGATTTTTAAATAGAAACCCCTATTTTTTATTTCATGTTCAAATTTTACGTCAAATTCTACACACGATCGACTCCTCACTCGATACTTTGATCAAACGGATCTCTGATCAAACTCGCCCTATCATGGATTTTTCTTCGGAATAAAAGTGATAAAAGCAAGAGTGTAATAAATCAAATCAGTCAAGTTCTTTATACTGAATCTCGTGGTACAATTGGTTTTTTCATTTTTTACACTTTTCATACATAAGGAGGGTAGAAATTCATTTTTGGTTGATGTTTAAATTTCAAAAATGAAATGTTAGTGAGTTCATAAATATAATATAAAGCTCGCGTACGAGTCCACAACACATTGGAACATTTTATGTCTTTACAAATTAAACAAAAAGTAACGTAATGCCTTTCAATTCTATGTCCCGAGTGGAATTGCGACGGAGATACCCGAGTGAAACTAAAAGTAACGCTTTTCGATGATATGTGCCAAAGTAAAGACATAAAATGTCAAAGTACCTATTGTAACCACAGACTCAGCACATAATCATATTCCGTCCAATTAATTATCGTCTTTTGCACAGTCCAGGGGTCCATAACCCTGTGGGCCACACTTATTTGAGGATGTCAGATGTAATAGCAAACTCAAATTATCTATTCCGTCCATTTTATTTTCATCGGTTGTATTATAGAGCATTCCTGTACCCTGGCCCTGGGATCACAGAATAGAATAAGGTTTTAGGTTGATACATCAATAAGAAGAACCCTCAAACCATAGCCAAAACTTTCCGGAAACATGTGAAATACACTCTATCCAAATTCGAACCAAGTCAGATTTTCCAATATTTGCAAACTTTTTGTTCAGACTGAATTATTCTGTCCAAAAGGGCACACTCTACAGTGGTATAAGATGCATACGAAGTTTTAGGCTATGTTCACATGACCGCGCGGCACAAGATCTATCTCAATAGTGCATATTGTGTACATGGCCCCGCGGTGTCGCGCGGTACTAGTTCTACAAACTTGTATCGATTTGTTCATATGATACCGCGCGGTCATGTGAACCTAGCCTTAAGCATCAGCTAGTCTCATACAAATCTAACGTCATATTGAAATTTTTAGGGGGAGGGGGGGGNCATATGATACCGGGGGGGTATAACGAAAAGAAATATAAAGAATTGCGCCGTTAAACACAAATCATCCAAAAAACAAAACACGCTGTTCCCGACTTCCGGGAACAGCGTGTTTCCACTTCCATCCCAGGATGGGAAAATCTACAGCAATACGAGGTCTGTAATTTTGTATATGATCTCACTCCAAATAATTCCATTGGGCGCTGATACAGCGTTCAGTAGGGCTTCCCATTGTTTGCAGCGATGCTGGAACTGTGGATTCCAGATGACCTTGAGTTTGTCAATCACGGCTAATTTTATATTTCAAGGTGTACCAAAGTGACGCCTTATAAGTTTGATTTTGAGACTGGGGAAGAGAAGCCACAAGGTAGTTGAGGGGCCACAGCTATTTTTTTACTGGCTAAATACTCATTTATTGTCATTCCTGTGTGACAAGGCTCATTATCGTGATGGAATAGTAAAACGAGTAGGTTTCCCCACAATCTCCTTATTCACCAGACGAGACTTCTTATGAATTCTTCCTCAATAATCAACTAAAGGACCGCATTTTGGTAATTTGATAATATTAACAAACAAACGAAAGGTCACCTGTTAAGGCAATTTAACCATTGAAACACTAAGGGTCGTTAGTAGCATTTGTGAAGTTAGGAAACCAAGAAGGAAAAAAAAAAAATGAGATACCCTCCCCTAAAAAATTATGGAGTTTCCTTACCAAATCCGCATGGGCCGAGTCCACCTGATCTGTTGGTGTAAAATAAAAATGAAACCAACTCTTTAATATTATTACGTTATGTAACTCATTTTTCTGTATTCGTGACGTAATTATATTGCTCTGATTGACATGGTTATAGGGATAGGGACTATTGTTGATTATCAGCCTCCAAGAATGAATGTACCGTAACTTATTTGGAGCTGCTGTCTCTTACATCTGGCTACCAGCGGACAATGTCTTAACTCCTTAATTTATTGACCTCGTAGTTCAGACTCCCGAGATTGAATTCTCTAATAACGATGTACTCGTAGTTTTTGTGTTACCACATTTACTGACCTCGTAGTTCAAACTCCCGAGATTGAATTCTCTAATAATGATAGACTCGTAGTTTTTGTCTTACCACATTTACTGACCTCGTAGTTCAGACTCCCGAGATTGAATTCTCTAATAACGATGTACCCGTAGTTTTTGTGTTACCACATTTACTGACCTCGTAGTTCAGACTCCCGAGATTGAATTCTCTAATAACGATGGACTCGTAGTTTCTGTGTTACACATTTACTGACCTCGTAGTTCAAACTCCCGAGATTGAATTCTCTAATAACGTTGAACTCGTAGTTTTATCACATTTTGTTTTTCTCTTTCGATTTAAAATTTAAATAATGTAAGGTTACGTTTTGCTTCTTTGTTATGAGTAGTGTAGATTTATTTCAGCACAATATATAATAACCTTTTAACAATTTTAAGCACGAACCTATATGTCTTTTTAATTTTTAAATGCCTACAGTATGCTTTGCCTGATGATGGCTTTCTAATCACACTGGGTGTTCATAAAATGTTTATTCATCGCTCTTATTACACCGGGTGTTCGTAAAATGTTTATTCATCGCTCTTATTACACCGGTTGTTCGTAAAATGTTTATTCATCGCTCTTATTACACCGGGCGTTCGTAAAATGTTTATTCATCGCTCTTATTACACCGGTTGTTCGTAAAATGTTTATTCATCGCTCTTATTACACCGGTTGTTCGTAAAATGTTTATTCATCGCTCTTATTACACCGGGTGTTCGTAAAATGTTTATTCATTGCTCTTATTACACCGGGTGTTCGTAAAATGTTTATTCATCGCTCTTATTACACCGGGTGTTCGTAAAATGTTTATTCATCGCTCTTATTACACCGGGTGTTCGTAAAATGTTTATTCATCGCTCTTATTACACCGGGTGTTCGTAAAATGTTT
>CM022883.1:16871904-16912080 GCA_012654025.1 Pachypsylla venusta
TTTTTTTTTTTTTTTTTTTTTTTTTTTTTTTTTTTTTTTTTTTTAACAGATTGTATATGTCGCACGCAGTAAACTTGTAGAATCAGTAATTTTATAAAATTCCTAGGGATTTAGTAAAATCATGGAAAATAGACGAACGCGAGGATTTTTGACAAGTTTACTGAAATGTTATAACCTAACGATTAGGTTAGGTCTGGGTTTTTATAAAATCCCAGATAATAGGTTATAAAATCTCTAAAGCATTTCAGTAAACTTGTCGAAAATCCTCGCGTTCGTCTATTTTCCGTGATTTTGCTAAATCCCTAGGAATTTTATAAAATTACTGATTCTACAAGTTTACTGCGACATATATATCAGTGTGGTCTGAGCGGTTTGAGGTCCCTAGAGCCCAAATTTCAATTTTGTGCCATTGGTCCGTGTATCTGTATGTGAACAAAATATCTGAAAAACTTCAGCATAAATAAAGGTCTCAGTGATAATTACAATAAGTCTTATTAGAGACTGGCAACCAGTTTGATTAAATGGGATATAAAACAGTATCTTTGATATAACCAATCAATTTGAAAGTCTCTAGAACATTCTTTTTTTTTAAAGCAGGATTCATGAAAACAGCAAACGCGTCAACGTCTCATTAACATCTATTGGTCATTCGAGACGGGAGTTTCACCCTCCATATGCTGGAAACTTGCAAACCTTTGCAAGTTGTGATTTCAACAAAAGTTGGGCCGGAAAACATCACGAGGGCGCGAACCCACGTGGACATACATGTTCGCTGGACGTTGCTTAACTTCACATAGACGGACATAGACGGTGGCTAATAAATAAAATATCAAATGTCTAGTACTTCTTTTTATTAGCAGGATTCGTAAAAACGGCAAAAAACTTTTTAAACCAACATTTTTGTTATTTCAACCAAAAGTTTCTGATCGCTTCCCATGCATATTAATATCGCTTACCGACATCAGACAAGACTCACATGTATCACGAACTGAAGCTCGAAATTTTGGGGCTCGGCACCTCAAAACGTATAATGTTATTGAAAAATTCAGCCAATTACAATACAATCGTTTTTATAGGCTAAGGAAAGTAAAATGTGACACGTGGGTTTATTATTTTTCTGGCCAAAAAAATAACCCCCCCCAAAATTGAAGGGGGGGTTCTCGTGACTATTCCAAATCTGGGGCGTAATTAGACACTAAATTTGAATTCTCTGGCTCTTACCATTCTCTTTTTAGACAGGATTAATGAAAACCGCTTTAAAGTGGTAAAAACCGTCGGCGGTATATTTGATTGAACCCAAAAGTTTCGGAGCTAACTGAGACCCCAAATATGATATACATAAAAATTTTCTAATTTCTAGCTCTTACCATTCTCCTTTTATATAGCAATCCTGATAACCTCTAAAAAGTTTCGGGGCACAATTAGAACCCAGATGTGACCTATATACCAAATTTCATCCAAATATACAACGCTAAGTGGCAAAAGTGCTCATCACGGCGGACAAAATTTTGAGGGGGGCTATTTTTTTTCGTGATGATTCCAAAGGTTCATTATTGAAAATAGTAAACCAAAAGACATCAAAATGTTTCACGGTTACAATAGTTAGTACCATCAATAAAGTAAAAAAAAAAACTAAAATAAAAATTTAATCATCACAGCATTACAAAAATCAAAATCAATAAAAAACATTATGGACTGAAAATTCAACTGCTGTGTCATAGGTCTTATTGCTCCATTTAGGATTCTCGACTCACCAAGTAAACGGACTTCACTGACGAAGACCGGACGGAATTCTTCCTGGCCGAGTTGTTCTTCAAGGTGATTTCAAAATCAAATTTAGTGTTTTAAATGAGTCGGGAATGTTACCATTCCATGTGTGACGTATCAAACAAAACGTTCATCATTTTTTTTTTTTTTTTTTTTTNTTTTTTTTTTTTTTTTTTTTTTTTTTTTTTTTTACTTAACGGCTCTTTAAAATCTATTGGTCATTCGAGACGGGGGTTCCACTCTTCATTTGCTGGAAACTTACAAACCAACTACCCACATTGACCTCACCCAGCCTGGGTTGGGCCGGAAAAATGGGCAGCATCACGGACGAACCGCGCGAACCTACCTGGACAACCACGCTGGATGTTGCTTAACTTCAGTGATCTACGGGAACTGGTGTATTCAACATAACAATAGACGCTGGCTTCTCGTCATTCTGAATCGAATGGTCAAAGAAAAATAAAAAAGAAAAATATTTTTTCTTTCCAAATTTAAAAGCATGCCTTATCAAGATTTGAGATTTAAATTTTTTTGCAAGAAAATATTTTTCATTGTTGGCATTCGAATCAGAATAACAAGACCTTTCAATTAATACGTCAGGCATGCATCTTTGGAGTACGAAAGAAAAAAATTAAATCGAGAAAACAAAATAAACATTTAATTGATTGTAGAAATTAATTGAAAATTCTTTGATTATGTTGAGGATTACATCCTTTTGTTAAAAAACGAAAGTTGATCTTAAAGGATAACCTTGACAGATCTATCGGGGTCATCGCAATGTATCCCCTTTGATATCGTGACATTTTAGTCAGAATAGATATTTTGTATTCCCAAAATTTCGGAGATATTTATACTGAGTAAATTAAAATGGACCATTTATAATATATTAACCAAGAGAAGCTCCATAGAATTTTAACCTGTTCATTTTCCTGTCAATACTTATGACCGGGAAATCGCATACGAAAAGCACGGCAATGTACCAATGTTTGTCACACACTTTTTCACCATGAATCCAAGATCTGCCTATTAGAAGGCTTTCCTTTTTTGTATTAAATGGAAAAGCAAGTTCGTTCTATGCACAGTATGTCCCAGAATGAGCACTCTTTTAATTTTGGAACGGCTAGGAATTTTTACTTTCTCTTCCATAGAAGATAAAGTATTGTATTCGTGCAGAAATTTTAGAGATATTTTGGCTGAAAAAATCGTTTGACGGGAAGCCAAATGACAAAATAAAGATCAAATATAATCGGCCATTTTGCTTTTGGGCCATATATTCAAAATTTCGNTACGGTTTTCCGTACCATTTATTTAATTCTCTAAAGATGTCAGGATAGGAGTGGCCGCTGTTTTTCGATTAGTTATGTTGAAATCATAATTTGAACCCTGAAAATAAATAATGTCATTTTCTGGAGAAAAGTATGGATGTTGCAAGATACTTAACTAGAATGACACAAATATTTTTCTAAGAAATAAAATTCTCAATAAAAGAAGTAATAGAAGGTGGAGTTAGAGGGATCCTAATTATAGTAAAACTGCTGGGGTGACAACAGTTCAAAGTATGGATGGGATTTCCGACTCACTTAGGTGAGTCGACATGACTCGACTCACAAATATGAGTCGACTCGTATCGAGTGACAATTTTCAAAAACGCCTTATTTGATCAGAAAGACATAATAAAACCAATTGACAAAAGGGGCATCTACCAAATAAACGTCCCCAACTTCGGCGAATACATTAAAAAGACATCACAATCAATCGTCACCAGAATAAAAGAACATTTTCCTTCAGTAAACAACAAACACCCGGAAAAATATTTCTCCCTTTATTATCTTTATCAGTCAACAACAAAAAAGCTACTCGTAAGTCGACTCTCTGAAGAGTCAACTTTTTCCAAAAAGATAATTCGACTCGTGAGTGAGTCGACTCATGGATGACTAGCCCATCCCTAGTTCAAAATTGTTAAGGAATGTTAACAAGAACATTTCTTAACAAAAAAGTGAATGCAATTCATTTTCACGTGGAAAAAACAATAAGAAAACAAATGTACTTGAAGGCAATTTAGAGAACATAATTTTCTGTGTGCTTACTATTTCTTTATTCTCGGTGGATTTCTTAAATAATTATTGGCAGTTAAACGGCCATATTCCGAGAACAATTTTGAATTTCAATTTTTTCAATAAGAGAAAAACTCATAGTTAAATTTTCTCTAAACTACCAATCTATTTTTAGGCTATGTTCACATGACCGCGCGGTACGACGAACGCGCGGCACAAGATCTATCTAAAAAGTGCATATTGTTTACATGACCGCGGGGTACTAGTTTTACAAACTTGTGTCGATTTGTTCATATGATACCGCGCGGTCATGTGAACCTAGCCTTAATATAAACAGTCTCGGGATGCATTTATTTAAAGGCTTGCACGCTTATTTTAATATATTAAACACATTTTTTTTTTTTGTAAAACTGCTATTTTTGCGTTATCGCTTAAGTGTTGTTTGAAATCTCCCGAGTTAGTCTGAGCAAGGTCTAGTTGTGTTGCATTTTTTTTGTTTTTGTATAAATTGGAATCTTTATTTTCAGAATAACAATATTTCTTTTTACAAAGTTCTTTCTCCAAGCTGTGCTGAACATATTCAAATTCTTTAATTTCAGTCTTCCTTCAGTCGTGGGCCATAAAAAATAGTTTTGTGGTTTGGGAAAAATATGTAAATTGGCGTAACATGATTTGAATCCAGAAATTATTAATTTAAAGTTATTTCATTGCGAGATCACCACCTAACTTCATTGCGATGTTTTTTCTTTTAATTAGATAGCCTCTGTCTTACCTGGTATGTTCATTTGTGTGTTGCAGTGAGACAGTCATATGCTCCACGTACCTGCACCGCCTCCCATTCACGCTGAGAGTCCGATTCACGCTGAGAGACCACCCATTCACGCTGAGCGACTTATTCACGCTGAGAGACGTTCTCACATAACCGACTCTCCATTCCACTGTGACATCTGTGGAAAGTTTTTCTCTCGAAAGGACCATTATAAAAACCATGTAATGTGGCACACCGGTGAAACCCCTCATCGGTGCGACTACTGTGCCAAGACATTCACACGTAAAGAGCACTTGGTGAATCATGTACGTCAACATACGGGCGAGTCTCCTCACCATTGCAACTATTGCGCCAAAAGTTTCACACGCAAGGATCACATGGTGTATCACGAGCGTCAGCACACGGGTGAGACTCCCTTTCCTTGCCAATACTGTCCCAAGGCTTTCACCCGGAAGGACCATTTGGTGAATCACGTGCGGCGTCATACTGGTGAGTCGCCGCACAAATGCACTTACTGCATGAAGAGCTTCACACGGAAGGAACATCTCACCAACCACATCCGGCAGCACACGGGTGAGTCTCCTCATCGGTGTCATTTCTGTAGCAAATCGTTCACTCGCAAAGAGCACTTAACTTGTCATATCCGCATCCATACAGGTGAATCTCCACACTCGTGTGAGTTCTGCGACCGTACATTCACGAGGAAAGAACATCTGAAGCGACATCTCCGGCAACATCTCCCTGGCTCCGAGTTCAACTGCATCATCTGTTCAGAACCATTCAACGACAAACCGAGTCTGCTCGAACATTTGCGAACACATCCTAGGGATTGTCCTTACGTGTGCACGGATTGTGGCAAAGCATTCCGCCTCAAAGGTAATCTCATGTTCCATCAACGAAGTCATCAGAAAGGTATGCCTATGGATAGGCCATATCATTGCGACTTGTGTCCCAAAGATTTCATTGACAAAGGTCATCTTGTGTCACATCGACGAAGTCATACAAATGGGATCACTAACAAATTCACCACGCAATTCCCTAAAACAGAATTTCCAAAGACGGAAACCTCCTTCATGCTGAAACACCTTATGAAACAGGATATGATGTTGTCTTCAGCTCCTGTGCACCATCACAACTCTGTTTCTGTGGGTACACAGGTGGGACTACCAGTGCTCCCACCTCCGCCCAATCTTCATCTTCCACCTCCACCGCCTCCTAATCTCCTTGCTGCTGTGACGTAAAGTCACGCTCCTCGTAATGAGGTCTCTGCACTCAGCTACTCTTCTCACTTCTATCATTACTAATAGCAAGATCTCACGTTTGTGTCGTCTTGCTGTTTCCATTTGTTAAGAAGCCTTAAACTTTAATGTACAAAGTTGACAAGTCACTGGTTTCTTCGCAAATTTCATTTTCCATCCCTTGAATCATCCCCCCCCCCCCAACGAAAGTTGTTAAATTTTCATTCGAAGTGTAGAGCATCCATATTATGAGGTATCCGATTGATATTATTTTATTTATCACAAGTACGTGTATTATAGCTAGAAGAGTCTAGTGCTACGTTGTGCAATGCGAGCGGAACGTTGCGTTGGATATTGATTTCCTGTCAAAATGAATAGATTAGCATCAGGTTTCAGTCAACACGGCGCTGCATCGAACTGCGCTGACGTAACACAAGGTTCTTCGTTTAAATTTATAATTATTATTAGAAGAACTAATAGTATGATATCATTATGAACGATTACATTAAAATAGCCATTAATATTATACATATATAGTAGTTTTATACATTGATATTATTTTATCATTTAGGTAATTATTTTGTACACCAAAGAATTTTAGCATAGAATCAAAATTTGAGGAAAAAATTGGTATTTCAATAAGTAGAATGCCAAGAAGAAAAAAAGATCTTATTTGAATCAAAATTATTGAAGCCTCTTTCATATCTATCAATTTATACATTGTTGTGATTATTAAAACTCAACACATTTTTTTTTGCTGTTGAGAAACCAACGTTTAAAGCTGGTTAAAAATATGAGAACACATCATATTCTTAAAAAAAGTTTTCGTAAGTTTTGTAAAGTATCCTTGATCATCAAAGAAATAATGAGGAAAATCTACTTTCCTAAAAATACAGAAATAAAATGAGAGAAAAATAATAAAATAGGTAATTGTTGATTTAGTGTGCAATTGTTTTTAAAATTTTCTTACAAAAAGAAAAAAATAAGTTTTAATTTTTTTATACGTTTAATTAATTATTATTACGAATTATTAAAAGATGTATAAAAAGAACCATTATGATAATATTATATTTTGTTTTAGTTTTATAATTAAGAATAGTAGTGTTTAGAGTTTTTTTATATTTTTGAGGAAAATGGATCAAAAATTATGTAGGGGTGTCTTAAATAATAATTCAATAAACCATTTATATACACCCTGTATAAATTAAATAATAATAAGTTTTATTTAATTTTTCCTTCTAAATTCTGTCTAACTTTTCTCATTTTAAAACCCACCCTGAAAAATTGATTTCATGTAAATGTAAAATAATATTAAAAAGTTTTTGTCCTTTTGTGCCGGATAACTAAAATCTAACTTAGAAGTTCTATTTTCTCTTTAAAATATAAATTGAGATCTCCGTATTTTGTCTAGTCCATTTTTATTTTTTTAATTTAATTTCATTTTTTTAAAAGAAAATACATCCATTTTCTTCATAATTATTTAATATTAATTAATACTCCTTCTATTTATTTACAATATCTAATTATGTTTTTTAATAACCGGTTTTATAATAATTATTTAATATTTAATTGTTTATTTTATTTATTATTTGCCGTTTTTGTAATTAAACTTTTTAACCGACAGGTATAATTCATTTTTACCTTGATTTTTAAGACACATTTATAGATAAAGGATAAATAATATTTTTGAAAATTATAATTAATCATGGATTAAAAAATCATTAATATCCTTTCTATGAATACCTATTTATTTTCATTTAATTTAAATTCAAATAATGAGATGTCAAAAAATATGTTATATAAAAGGATCTATAAGTAATGGACAATTCCACAGCTTTCTAGCAACCAGTTTGTAAATGATGTCTAATGAGCTATTTTATAATACGCTCATATTGGATATGAGTTGATCGTTAACAGCTGATTGCTAGAAAACTGTAGAAAGCGTTAATAAGTTTAATACAAACCGGTTATCAGTTATGTATTTTTGCTTTATTTATTTTTTACTATTCTCGTTTGAATTTCTGTTTGGCTTTTTTATCGTTTTTTTTATGTTGTTTTCTTTTGTTCTAAGTTCTTTTTTTTTTTTTTTTTTACCGTAACGTATGTTAGACTGTGGCAAATGGACATTTACCATAACGTATGTTAAACTGTGGCAAATAGACATTTACCATAACGTATGTTAAACTGTGGCAAATGGACATTTGAACCTTTTTACAAGCTACCTAATTCATACCTATTTTGAGAGTTGATATTCTAATTTACTTTAGAATATTTTTGCAATATTATTTAACTGTACACATAGTATAGGATTAGTATTGTTAAGTGCGCCAGATATGGATCGTGATTTATCGCCATTTTCCGTTGATTTTCGTTGTCATAATAATAATAATAAACTGATTTATTTTTTATGGTTACTTTTAAGAAGCTCCTTGATCTATTGCATTTTTTTTTTTATCTTTTTTTAAAATTAATATTTAGCTTTAGTAGTACTACGAGTGAACGATTTGCCTCCGAAATAGATATTCTTAATTTTTTATATATAGTCATATATATTTATACTCCTTTTTAAATTAACCTTCGAACGGTTGCAAATATTTTTAAGAAATAGTTAAATTTTAAGCCGAGTTGTTTGAAAGGGTTAAATTTGATCCAGAAATAATTTTATTTTGTTGTTGTTAACAACTCTTGTTTAAAGTTTAACTAATGAGGTAGGTAATATATAATACTATATCTTCACTTGACTGTAAAATTAATAAAGATGTTGATTAAAGCTGACTAGTTTCGTGCTCTCCTGAGCACATCATCAGAGCTTGGTTGAATGAAGTCCAAGTCTTCATTCAACCAAGCTCTGATGATGTGCTCAGGAGAGCACGAAACTAGTCAGCTTTAATCAACATCTTTATTAATTTTACAGTCAAGTGAAGATATAGTATTATATATTACCTACCTCATTATGGTTTTACTTGACATAGTATCCCAATTTAACAAAATTAAAGTTTAACTATTGGTTAAAACTATTTTGCAAACTATTTAAACTTGACTAACTAATCTAATGTTTACATGAAAATATATTATGGTTTAAATTTATTAACCCTTGAGTACTCTTGAAGAACAACACGTTTTTATTTATTTCTTATTTCTTTTGTTTTTTATGTATGGTTTAGGTTCTTTTCCGGGGAAAAACAAGAAATGGTAGAACTATTAATAATTAATTTAATAGGGGTTAATTGAAGAATTGCGTTTGTAGATATTTTCTTTAAAAAAGCCCCGCCCAAAAAATGAGCGTTATTAGTTAATTATTTAGTCTACCTACTTTTTAAAATTTGAAATTGCGTTCATAATTGGAAATCGGACCATGATGTGTAGGAGGGTATTTTCGATATATGTATATATTTGTATGTATACACATATATCAGAAATATGTATATATTTGTACAAAATCAAATTGCAAGGTCGGTGTAATGCAGAGTAGTTTAGAACGATGGGCTTTTGGTGGTTTTTTTAAAGCCTTAAATCAGGCTCCTTTCTGTAGAGGAATAGAGTTTTCCGTTTTTTTTTTGTTTTTTTTTTTTTAAAAAAAAGGCGTTTTACACGAAATTTGGACAAATTGTATGGGGCTAAATTTGGACAAAGTCAAATTGCAAGGTTTGTGTATTGCCTAGAAGTGCAAGAAGATGGGCTTTTGGGGGTTTAATCAGTAATCACCCTTAATTAAGGTTCTTTTCTATGGCGGGAAACAGGTGTCTTTTTAAAAATGGGGTTTCAAATAGATTCAAACGTTCAGAGAAACAGAACCAAACCCACACTCAAACTATTACTGTACCTACTCGAACAATATATCTTCATGAACAGCGCCGCGCCATTCTCAAAAAAATCATTATGGGGCTCCTTTCAAATATATATGACAGATATGTTTCACCTCCATTTCCTCCTCCAAAGACCAACGCGGTGCTGTTGTTGAAGCTGTACTGTTTGGTAACCTGAATACTCGAGGGTTAAATATTTTTAAATTGATAAAGTTTCCGTTTCCTGTATTTTCTCTTTATTGTAACACCTTTCCCTCAAAAGTTATTCATTTCACAAAGGAGAATCTCATACTTGAGAACTCTTTTACGCATATTTCCTTCATGTGTTCTTTTTCTCTGCATATCACTTATCCTTTGATCACTTTTTTTAACTAGGTCAAATAGCCCTCTTGTTTTGGGGGGGGCACAATATACCTAATAGAAAATTTGGAGGGGGGATTGGGAGGGACTCGTAAACTAGAGACCGTGGGTTTGAGTCCTGGGCAGTACTTTTTAATGCAATGTTTATCAAGGTACGATGCCTAACTTGTTAAAAGCCGTAGATCTCACCACAAATACCTTCCATAAGGCTGATAACGATTTTATAAGCGTGATGACGAAAATAAAGTGCCATGACGGATGAAAGAATTTTTGACGATTTTTTATTTACGTATTTCTATTTAGTCTCAGAATTGGGAATTATTTAGGTGCCCGTACAACCCCCCCCCTCTCAATGGGATAAAAGACACCGCGGATCACCATTCATTTGATTTTTTTTATTTTTTACGTGATTAGGTATAATGAAATTTGAGAAACACCGCCCGCTTAAAAAAAACTGGGAGGGGCACGTGCCCCCGGGCCCTCCCCTATATGCCCTCAAGGATTTGTTCGAAACTACCTTTTTTTTGGCAACAATTTTCGGCAACGTCCTCTTTATGCTCAGTTCTACGCACCTGTTAGACAAAACATCACAATTTCAGCCAAAGGCCATTAAAATCTTTCCGGTAACAACATCTTCATATCAATCAACCTTTTTCCACCATTTTTAAAAATTTGGGTAACAGTACATTTAAAGAGGAACACCCCAGTGCGAAAGACCGTCCTTTCCGGATGCAGTTACAGCGCTATTCTCTGACAAAATAGAGGAACATCGGGTGGTTATTATGAAAAGAGTGCGATGTGCGATCCAAGTGGACCTAATTTACATATTAATTAAAAAAATGTTTACACATCAGTCAACCATTTATTTTTTCACTGAAAAAAAATGTCGTTTCAATGAAAAAAAAAGTTGAATTTAAAACAGCCATTTAAGAGAGCGTCGACGGCACGTTGAATATACCATCTCTCGTGTTAGATCACTGAAGTTGAGCAACGTCAAGCGAGGTTTTACTTGGTAGGTTTTACAAAATAGGTTCGCGCTCTCGTGATGCTGTCTGTTCTCGGCACAACCTATGCTGGTTGAGGTCAATGTAGGTAGCTAGTTTGTCAGTTTCCATCGAATGAAGGTTGAAATCCCCGACCCGAATGACATTAGATGTTTTAAAAAGACGTTAATCTAAAGAAAGGACACTTTCATTTTGACTGTAATTTAATTTTTGAGTAGCCAACGATCATACCACGTTGAATGCACCAGTTCCCGTCAGATCACTGAAGTTAAGCAACGTCAGACGTGATAAGTACTTGGATGGGTGCCTGGGAACACCACGTATCGTTGGCTCTTTTTTCCGGCCCAACCCAGGCTGGGTGAGGTCAATGCGGGTAGCTGCTTTGCAAGTTTCCAGCGAATGGAGGGTAAAACCCCCGTCTTGATTGACCAATAGATGTTAAAGAGACGTTAAGCCAAATTAAAAAAAAAAATTGAGTCACAACTGTTACGGTTGTTACGACATCTTCAAGTTAAGATTTATTTTACATAATATGTATTTCACTCACATACTTCTTTTCCCTCCATCTTATGATTTGCTCACTTTCACTTCTCAGCCACTCTAGTCAAGAGGGGGGGGGGGTCTTCTTGTAGTAACTTTTGAAGTAAGCAGACAAGGGTAATGTCTCAAACGAAGAGAGGGTTCTTTTTAAAAAGTTGTAAACATTTTACAATCTGTCCCAAAGTTTAAGGAACAGTTTTTTTTTTAAAAAAAAATACTAATAATATCTGTTTATTGAACATCTCTTAGAAACTTATCAATTTTTCCTCGTCTAGTTTTACTATCAGGAAGGGACGTATACGAGGCATGGCCTTACTGTTTGCGATAGCGTTTGACATGTAATGAAATAATAGATCCTTTGGGACTACGTCCGCGAGAGCGTCCCGCAGACGCAAAATGTACTGGTAGGAAAACAAACCTTAGCTCCGCAATACCTATTCAGACTTTTGCAATCTTATATTTTTTTTGTCAAAGTATTCTTTGGAATTAATAAACTGTTATCTAAAAATTTATATGGGTTATTTATGTACCGGTAAGACGATTTGACTGGTAAACAGTAGGGCGTGGGTTCAAACCCAATGCAATTTATCCTCATGAATTTGAGATATTTTCAGCAGTAATAGAACCCGAACTATCGGTTTAAGAAGCATTCACACCTAGCAGTAGGAGACTGCTTAGCATCCCGACGGGCAGTCAAGTCAGAGAGAGAGAGAGAGGTGTCACGAAATCACAGGCTGGTTCTAAGTTTTTCTGCAACCCCACTGGAGCGTTCGTTCCTCATTCTATCGTAAGACTTGTGGTTTGTTGTCCTTAGAGTCAAATCCAGCCTGTATGGAAGATGATGGAATGAGGAACGCTCCAGTGGGGTTGCAAAATAACTTATAACCGGCCTGTGATCTCGTGACACCTCTCTCTCTCTGACTTGACTGCCCGTTGGGATCCTAAGCAGTCCCTTATATTTGTCGTTGTTTGTGTTATGATCACTCATAACTTGTAAACATTAATTTTAACCTTTCACCACTCATACGAAGTCTCTTTGAACTTCTTTGTTGGTTCTTGTGATGAGTGTTGGAAGATGTCGAGATCATTATTCATGATCTCTACTATAATAATGCTGTTCCAATACATATTGAAATATTTGGTCCTATTTGATCACAGATATCTGACGAAATTGAACATAAATTAACCCTAACATTCCAACCCTCCTTAAGGTTAGAGGTGTTCTATGACAGACCATGTTGGGAGTAGTATCTATTGTCCCAACATCTGGCTCTGTAATTAACTCATTTTCATTTATTCGACACTGAACGTATATTTGTGAGCTAAACTCCTCTTTGGGATTATGTAAACCCCTGCACCTAAGCCTCTGGTGGGCTTTTTGTGCTTGGAGAGTAGCCTAATTCCCTAGCTAAGGTCTAAGATCCGCGCGAGCTTGATCAGCCTTTTGGCTAGGTGTTTTTCATGGATGTCGAGCCTGGGTTGTAGCTGTCCCATGCTCAGTCTCCATGTAAGTAGGGCGTTAGTCAAAAATGACGTGAGAAGCAGTTTCCTCCTGTTCCCCACAGAGTCTACACATGATCTGGTTCTGATGGATGCCCATAGTGTGTAGGTGTTTTCTTAGAACACAGTGCCCAGTTATCAGGCCTGTGGCTAATCTGATGTTTTTCCGACTGGAGGCCAGGAACTCCATTGCAAGGCTTCTTGATGGTCCCCGAAGCTTGCTTTGTCTCAGTCCCGAGACGGCCTTTCACCGTTCAAGGTGTCTTTCAAGTACCCAGCCCTCGATGAAGCCCCTGACCTCAGTCGTGCTTAGGACCCCATTCTCGCTAGTTCATCGGCCCGTTCATTTCCGGCAATGCCCTTGTGCCCTGGCACCCAACCAAGACAAACTCGGTTGTTCTGTGCCAGTTCTTTTAGGGCAAGCCGACATTCCCACGTTATTCTGGAGAACGTGCTATAGCTGATTATAGCTTTCAGCGCTGCCTGGCTATCAGAGAATATATGAATCTCCCTATTAGAGAGACCCATCTTTATGTTCTCATCCGAAGCAGGTGCGAATTGCAAAGACCTCAGCCTGGTAGACCCCGGTGTACGTCCCCAAGGGCAGAGATATGTCTACTCTGGGTCGCACACAGTGTATACCAGCACCAGATCCCTCTTTTGTTTTGGAACGATCAGTGTACCACACCATGGCCCCCCAATGTACGTCCCCAAGGGCAGAGATATGTCTACTCTGGGTCGCACACAGTGTATACCAGCACCAGATCCCTCTTTTGTTTTGGAGCCATCAGTGTACCACACCATGGCCCCCCAAATTCGACACTATTATCCGTTCTGTTGACATTGATTTGTCGACACGTAACCAAACTTTTATATTTTAATAAAAAAAAAAAAAATCGTACAACCCTGATATATATTAAGTGTACTGGAAATGAAAATTGCTGAACAGAAAGCAGTGGAGGGGGAGAGAAGGGGTATGATTAAGGGACGACAAGTACGATAGGGGAAGAGTGAGATATAGCGGAGCGGCAATGGTTAGAAAGGGTGGTGGAAGGCTGCGGGATGAATAATTATTTAATCGATACAAACACTCTCCCCGGAGTCTTGGTTACACGTTAATGTTCACAGTCTAATATATAATATTATTCCGTGAAAATGACGAACCTTGGGTCGACTGATAGTACTTATTTAAACCTAGTCACAGCCTCAGTAGCTCAGTTGGTAAGAATGACGGATTCGTAACCAGGAGGCTGTTGGTTCGAATCCAAGCGAAGGCAAAAATTTATTTAATAACGTGAGGAAGTGCATTGTGACAAAGCATTAGCTTTAACACAAATAAATTCCTGCATATTGTCTGCACTTTGGGTTGTTGTTTTTGCTTAGATGTAACTTCTCTTTAACATCCAATATCATTTAAGACGGAGGATTTACCCTCCATTCGCTGGAAACTTTACAAAAATGCTACACACATTGACCCCATCCAGATAGGGTTGAGCCCGGGAATAGCTCGCATCACGAGAGCTGAGACTTCGCTGGATGCTGTCTGATGGGACTTAGTGTATTCAACGTTCCATTGACGCTGGATCACCTTGGTTAGATCGAATATATCAAGCGTGTCGGTAGGTACGCGTACGTCAAGAGTAAGCAAAGCTACCGACTATATTAACACGAAACATAGTTTATAGATATGAAGAAGACCCACTTTTTTCTGCCACTTCCAGATGACTTTTTGAAATTTTTTTGATGTTGACGGTAACAATTTGACTTAAAAGGAAGTCCAAAACGGCTCAACCAAAATGTTCCATATAATAAACATTTTTTTTTTTTAATTTGGCTTAACGTCTCTAACATCTATTGGTTATTCAAGACGGGGGTTTTACCCTTCATTCGCTCGGAACTTGCAAACCAGCTACCCACATTGACCTCACCCAGCCTGGGTTGGGCCGGAAAAATAGCCAGCATCACGAGGGCGCGAACCCACGTGGACACCCACATGGCTTAACCTCGCCGGACGCTGCTTAACTTCAGTGATCTAACGAGAACTGGTGTATTCCACGTGCCATAGACGCTGGCTATATGATTTGTGTTTTTAGTGAGAATTATCTCAGAAGACCCTTTCGGGCAACCTTTATCGACAGTGTGGTCATTATTATCCCCAAAGTCCTGATGTCTCCAAAACTAGTCTGACCTCCTTTATTTTCTATCCTCTGTTCCTTCCTGGGCACTTTTTAGACTTGTATGTGTATCCCCCCCCACCCTCCGTGTCCTACTTGTCCCATAGAACATGTGCTTTCAAGGAACGCACCTCTTTCTGTTGCCCCTTCTCTATATTACTATTCCATTGGAAGGCTGGCACACATGCGCACTTTAAGACGGGTCACCTCTGGTTCTACGGTGCGTTCCTTGGAAGTATTATGGTCAAGTATTTTATCGGGTCTCTGAAATTACGGTTGCGCCGTTCGGTATAAGTTGGCGTCAGTTACAATATAGATATATATTAAGGGTGCTATAGACACCCGCTTACTTACCTTTCATATCGCATATGTTTATACTAGTGGATCAGTATGATCAGGTGTTCACGTTATTGTTGTAGTCATTAATAGAAAAAAATATCTGAATCAAATTTAAAAAAAAAATTAGGGGCCCTCCCCCCGGGGGGGCACAATGTTCAAAAAAGATAAAAATCATTTTCAAAAAACACAATATTGGCTCCCCTGGGTCTCCGGGTGGCAGGGCCCCCAAAATGCAGCCAATTTCCTTCATACCCTAAACATGTATACCAAATTTCGCCACAATCGGATGAAAATTGTGACTTGTATCGCGTAATATACACACATACACATATACAAGTGTATTTCGGGATGTATATGGGAGTCAAAGGTGGTGTTCACACGTTCACAATAAGAAAGGAAAAAAACAAATACACATATTCTTATGGGAGTCCGCAGATCGAGCAATTAACACACTCCCATAAGACCATGTGTATTTGTTTTTTCCCTGATTAAAACAATGTGTGATATCCAATATGATAGGTAAGTAAGCGGCTGTCTGAGCATGGGCGTAGGAAGGGGGGCAGCTGCCCCCCCCCCTAGAAATTCTCGAGAGTATGCAGCACGGAAGGGGCAACTTAAATTTACACTAGATAAAATGATTTTTGGAAGCAAAAAAGTCATCAAGTACCGAAATACGATAAATGCCACATTTTGTCCCTAATCCAACAGCCCCACTGTGAACAATCAAATGTAACTGTGGCAAACTTGTCGCATCGTTGAATCGCATTTGGTAAATTTGGTGGGAAAATTCAAAAAAATTAACAAACGTTACAAACGTATAGGTTCCATCTGTTTTTTTTTGGGCTTTCCGTATATTTTTCCATTGTAAAACTCCTCCTGCTAGTTGAATTTCGCCGGTTTGGCACTTTCCTTTATCGATATTTATCACAGGCCCTGGGGTCGCCCCTCCCCAATAACTGAATCATCAGTTACCACTAGGGGTTTATTATTAAACAAGTCACGATTTACTTTATCGCCACCCCCCTCCCGACATGAAAATCTGAGCTGCCCCCCCTAGGCCAGATGCTGGCTACGCCCTTGTGTCTGAGGGCCCCCTAAGAGTGGCTCATTTTCAAATGGCTTGTTTTTTTAAAAAAAAAAAAAATTGTCGATTCTTCGATATTTTTTTGAAGATCAAATAATTTTTAAAATCTGTACAGTTTATGGTGTACTCTGACTCGTGAGGTCAACAGAGTAGCTTTTGAGTTTCAACGAAACCGTGAGGAGATATGACTTAGTTAATCTGGTTCATAAATCAGCTTGCTGACGTGGAGTTAATCTGGTTCATAAATCAGCTTGCTGACATGGAGTTTATCTGGTTCATAAATCAGCTTGCTGACATGGAGTTTATCTGGTTCATAAATCAGCTTGCTGACATGGAGTTAATCTGGTTCATAAATCAGCTTGCTGACATGGAGTTAATTTGGTTCATAAATCAGCTTGCTGACATGGAGGTTCTATTTGATGTATTTGGAACCAGAGATAAATATTTTGTAGATTGTATTATAACCCAAGGGACACGATACACAGATTTGATTTGGCACAACTCTTTCTTCTTGATCATTGAAAAGAAAGTTGTGTAAATCTCGTCTCGGTATTTCATTGGAGTTCGGTATACAAAGGGTAACAATGGAACCCTATGATATCGTAAGATAGTTTAACCCACGAGGACTCGACCCCTTCTCTGTAGACGTAAGAGTAACAACATCATAATAATATGACACTGACTACCTCATGTCCTTATCATGGTCAGCTGTATGCATCAGGACGATCTGGAACGCATCACATTTCCAGCCAATGGCCATCAAATGATGTTACCGAAAAACCTGATATACTCGTAAACCTATTTCTACCATTTTTCCAAACCTGAATCCAAAATAGGGTATATAACAGTTGCTTTTAAGAAAAACACCACTATAAAAGCAACGACCAATCGATTCCTCGTGGGTTAATTCAAGATGTATTTTTGTCTATCAAGGAGCTTCTTATTATTGAGACCATCTTGGTATGACCAGATGTAAGATCTGTAAAGTAACCGGACATGTAGAACTTCTTATACGGTCGTGGTCCGTCAGGTTACCAATACCTCGTCTAACCTCGTATAGGTGCAGTTGACATTTGTTTTTTTGGCATCACCCAAGGCAACAGGTTAGTCATTGTGAATCCAAACATAGAGTATAAGCCAGGGCCGGTTCTAGCTATAGGCAAATGGGGCAGCTGCCCGTGGCCGCATTTGGCGGGATTACATGAGCTGATCTTTTTCTCATCCGCATATCCAAGTATTATATTCGAGTCTGCGCTACAGATTTCATTACAAAAGAATAGAATAATCGGTTTTAAAAAAATATTTATCTATAAAAACTATAAATTCAAATATGGGGATGGGGCGGCTTTGGTCACGTTTGCCCAGGGCGTCAAAACCGCCATTTGGATATTTAGAAGAAGAAAAAAAATCGTGAAATTGATTTCAAAGTTTCATTATTGTAAATATGGTAGTAAAATGATAACAATGTATGAACAATGATTGATTTGTTAAAATGGTGTCTATTTATAACTTATAAGGAAATATCTAATTTGGTGTCATAGAATTTTGGATATCACCAAAGGGGGTGCCACAGAGTTGAATTATTTATTTAGTTTATATTTAAACCTATCTTATACTAACCTTTTTAAAAGAGATCATGTTTTACTACAGAGGGGTGTTGGAACACCCCATTGATTCAAATATTAGTGATCCAGCACTAACCTTTTTAAAAGAAATCATGTTTTACTAAAGAGGGGTGTTGGAACACCCCATTGATTCAAATATTAGTGATCCAGCACTAACCTTTTTAAAAGAGATCATGTTTTACTAGAGAGGGGTGTTGGAAAACCCCATTGATTCAAATATTAGTGATCCAACACTAACCTTTTTAAAAGAGATCATGTTTTACTACAGAGGGGCGTTGGAACACCCCATTGATTAAAATATTAGTGATCCAGCACTAACCTTTTTAAAAGAGATCATGTTTTACTACAGAGGGGCGTTGGAACACCCCATTGATTCAAATATTAGTGATCCAGCACTAACCTTTTTAAAAGAGATCATGTTTTACTAGTGAGGGGTGTTGGAACACCCCATTGATTCAAATATTAGTGATCCAACACTAACCTTTTTAAAAGAGATCATGTTTTACTAGAGAGGGGTGTTGGAACACCCCATTGATTCAAATATTAGTGATCCAGCACTAACCTTTTTAAAAGAGATCATGTTTTACTACAGAGGGGTGTTGAAACACCCCATTGATTCAAATATTAGTAATCCAGCAGTTTTTACTAACATTTTTAAAAGAGATCATGTTTTACTACAGAGGGGTGTTGAAACACCCCATTGATTCAAATATTAGTGATCCAGAAGTTTTTACTAACCTTTTTAAAAGAGATCATGTTTTACTACAGAGGGGTGTTGAAACACCCCATTGATTCAAATATTAGTGATCCAGCAGTTTTGACTGGTAGATTACAAAATTGGCCATAATCATTGTATTTAGAGATGGTATTTAGGATGTTTGCAGTCATGATGTTATCAAAAAATAAATTTGAATTTTATCTTTTAAACCAAATCTTGTGGATTCAAATTTTGGTAATATCAAATGACAGATAAAGACTTTATGATTTCTTTCTTATGTTACGTTTTTTATTTTAAAAAAAGAAATAAATCGTAGTCGATACAAAGGTTTACTATTGAAAATAAGAAAACAATTATTTTCTCTACAGGGTGAACAATTTATGAGGTCGATTTTCTCGAAAACGGTTTTCCTTTTTTTAAAAAAAGTTCGAATCAAAATATTAATTGATTTTTGGGGAAAATATATTATGGTGACCTTGATTTTTTTTTCTTTCTAGAAAGTCTCGTTCAAGGTACATTAAAAATCAGTTTATATTTTTGATTCGAACTTTTTTTTTTTGTAAAGTAAAACTGTTTTCGAGAAAATCGATTTTATTAATTAAAATGTTTCAGCCTGCATACTCGTATGTACAGGATCGTCAAGATTTTATGTTAATCTCAATTATCTCAGAGCCGTTTAGATTTTTTAAGGAAAAAAAAAACACCATAAAAATGACCCTATCAAAAATCAAATATATATATATATATTTCCATTTTTCAAAAATTGGACATAAAAACTTGACTACCTTTTACGTTTATTCTGAACTCCTTAAACTATATTTATTTACATGTCTAACATCGCGAGGCATTGCGTTATTTCTTTGCGCTCTGTGTAACAAAAATTAACTTTCAGACTCTGGGACAGGGCCTTCGAGAGGAAATCCGAACTTAAGGGGAAATATTTTTATATATTTATTTGTGGTCAATTAGTCTTATCACTTCAATTTTTTCTTCCCATAATCTTTGCACCGGGCCCTAGGGAAAACCCTCGGCCTTAGGGGAAATCCCCACACCTCTGGACGGCCTGCTCTGGGGTTATCAAGATATCCCTTAGGTAGTGAGATAGTTATTTTTTTATTTTTTTTTCATCAGTATGTTATTTATAGTTAAGACTGATATTGTCTCTCCTTTTTTTACTAGATAACCTAATATTTTTTTTTCAATTGAAACACAGTGTCAATTAGTTCAATTCTATTGGCAAAAGAATCATTCTCTATGGCCTGAGAATCATGGCCGATTCCACGGTTCTCTAGCAACTAGTTCATAATAATAGTCAGCAGATCAATATGAACTATAGTTGCTCGAGAACAGTGCCATCAGTCTCAGTCTGATGTCATTACAATAACCGTTTGCTAGAGATTTGCATAATCAGTCATAAATATATTTAAAACGAATTCACATTGTGTTTTAATTATTGAAATTTGATTATTTATCATTCAAAATACGCCTTGATCAATTTTTTTAATCATCTGCAAAAACATTTGTAAATTATGTAATTTAATGGCAATACGTATTGTATTGAAATTTCGGAAAACGCTGGAACATATACAGGGTGCGGCAATGAGTTCTCCCACTTTTCAAAAAATCGTGGGAGGGTTGAAGTAATACTGGGAGGAGCGTTGGGTTTGTGGTATTGAACACTAAATGACATCTAGTTTTTAGGTGTCGCAATGGTTTGGTCGCGCGAGCATCATACGTTCGTTGTAAAGGTGTTTTTTAAAAAAATGAATCGATTATGGACACTCAGGGCGTTCTGCACAAGGTATGGTTTGCACTCCACAAATCCAGTTCTATTATTTACAAAACATAGATGCAAAAGAACTAGAATACACAAGCTTTGAGAATACAAAATAATTTTTCAAATATCTCATTTTGTTTCTACTTACCAGCTCTTTCAAATGTGGGAGAACTAATTGCCGCACCCTGTACAATACAGGTTGTGCGGCTATAAATGAGTAATATGATGGGTAGCTAACTTTTCAAAGGGGAAATATTTTCTAATGGTATTTGAATTATGGTCCCAGGGGGGCAATTTTTTTTTTTTTTTTTTTAAATTTGGCTTAACTTCTCTTTAACATCTATTGGTCATTCAAGACGGAAGTTTTACCCTCCTTTCGCTGGAAACTTGCAAATCAGCTACCCACATTGATCTCAACCAGCCTGGGTTGGGGCAGAAAAATAGCCAGCATCACGAGGGCGCGGACACCCACATGGTACAACCTCGCTGGACGTTGCTGAACTTCAGTGATCTAACGGAAACTGGTGTATTCAACGTGCCATAGACGCTGGCAAAGGGGCCAATTTTAAATTCTTAAATTGAATTACACCTTTTGGCATATATTTTTGAAAAATATTAAAAAAAGAAAGTATTTTGAGATACATATTTGAGATCGTTACTCAAAACAGGGCCGGAGTTATTCCAAGTTGAACTTGAGTTTCTTAAACACTTTTCCAATCATAACTGTGGGTCTGTGTGAGATTAAAGTCTCCACAGTTAGGGTAAAACGTAGTCTTATTTTAATGCCTTTCCAACATGGTTCTCAATTTAAAATTAAAATGTCATTGGTCCGACCTTGGGTGGAGTTCATATTTATATGAAGTACGATTTCAAAGTTCCAAAACACTGAAATACTTGTTGCATTACTTTGAAAAGGAAATCTTTTCTTTGAGCTCTATATCTAAGCAAAGCTAATTATGTGCGTGTATGTTTCTTTGTGTTATTATGTCACAATGTTTGTGGGCATCATAGCATTACAAGGTATTTTCAACATTCACTTCAATATCTTTGAGTCCAAGCTTCACTAACAAATTTTACCCCATAATGCTCCACATAGCTACTCAATTTTCCTCAGTAGGCTGAGTTACCCCCAAGTACAACCAGACTGAGTAAAAAATTTAAAAAAAAAACTTTGTTCAAATTTTCTACCCGTTCAGGAATCGAACTTGGATCCTCCCTGATATAAGCCGAGTGTGATGCACACTCTGCCACGGAGACGTCTTTTCATACATACGCTCAAATTCAATTTGGAATAACTCCAGCCCCGTTTTGAGTAAACGCCTCAAATAAATCTCAAAATACTTTGATTTTATTTTTCAAAATGAAAGGGGTAGTTCTATTTGAGATTTCAAAGATGACCGTCCTGAGGCCTCCCTTGAAAGTACCCAAAATTTGAAAGCCATCAGAAATAAATTCCCTTTTGAAATAAAGAAATACGTATTTCAGCAATTTTCGAAATTTAAAACTGTTCTGAAAATATCGAGCTCATCTTTTTTTTGACACCCTGTATATCATCATAGGTTAATATAGCCATGGAGCTGGTTTGCAATAACTCGCCATGAGTTGTTGATTCTTGAGAATCCTTTCGATTAATGCAGTAACTTCTCCTTGCTTTCTGCATAGGTAATGGAAAGGATATCGTTTTTGACCATTCCCTTAGTCGCCTTTTACGACTGGCGTGGACTTGGGTGCCTTAGAAGTATTCCTTTTAAGTCCCCCTATCCACAGGGGAATCAGACATTAAAATACAAATATCAACATGAACAAACCCAAACATCCCTACTGCGCATGATCATAAGCGAGTGGAGCGAGAAAGTAGATTCAAATCTACTACTCGCGCGAGTGTTTAATGGAACTAGATACTCTCGCCAGCTAGCGCGAATGTTTTGGAAACGCCACCTTATCAATAATATTCCTGCTAACATAAAATAAATATAAGATAATTGTAGATATTTATAATAGTGTTTTAATTATCATTATTTATTATTATTAAAAATAATTATTATTTTATCGTAGATTATTAATTTACATTTAAATTGTACTTTATTTTAATCCATTATACCTACTATTTCTACAGGAGAATTTACAATAAAATTTTCCGGCTCGTACTCAAGTCATGACCGACTTTTTTTTTAAATGGAAAATCATAAAATTAAATTTTATATTGGTCAACGATGTTAATTTTTCACTAAAATACAGAATGGTAATTTGGTAATGCAATACTGTTAGTTTTTATTTATTGACCGAACCAAGTGAAGGTAGCTCACTCAGTCGATTCGAAATACTGGTCGCATTAGATCAGAGGTTCCCGAACTGGGGGGGGGGGCATGAAGGCATGCCAAGGGGGTAAGAGACAAGTTAAATTATTATCATTTAGTTAAAATATATGTACACAATTTTTTTTTACAAAGGTAATTTTATTGAACATGATGTTTAGAAAATTTGAATGAGATAGCATTCAGCAACACATTAGCGTTTTGAATGAAATAGCATTCAGTAACACGTTAGCGTTTTGAATGAAATAGCATTCAGCAACACATTAGCGTTTTGAATGAGATAGCATTCAGCAACACATTAGCGTTTTGAATTAGATAGCATTCAGCAACACATTAGCGTTTTGAATTAGATAGCATTCAGCAACACATTAGCGTTTTGAATGAAATAGCATTCAGCAACACCCATATCCATAATACATAATTTATAATGTAAAGGGAGGGGGCGTGGAAGGCTTTCGTTTCAAGAAAAGAGGGCGCGGTGCCAAAAAGTTTGGGAACCCCTGCATTAGATCTAAATAAGGGTCCCAGTGATAATTTCAATCTCAATAGAGAACTGCAACCAGTTAAATATATTAATAATCTGATTGTCTTTTTGTATCATGATAACTCTCGAATCTCAAACGCCAATTCCGATTTTGATGAACAAACATTATCTCTTCTCTATCTCTATATCTTTAAAATTCTCCTGTTATGTCACGGTGTTTGTCACCATACTCCTCCAAAACGGCTTAACCGATTTTAATGAAATTTTGTATGTACATTCGGTAGGTCTGCGAATAGGTTTTTATCTATATTTTATATTCCTAAACGGGAACGGACATGCCTCTAAGGCGCTGAAGTAGATGCCGATGCCGTGGCGAAGCACGGGCAAACAGCTAGTATATATATATATATATATATATATATATATAGGTGATTAGTTCTGGGCCACCCGACATCAAATGCTAAACATTTTAAGTGAGTGAGGTCTACTGTTCACAGAATCACTAGGTTATTAAAAACAATGAAGAGAGAGAGAGAGAGTGTGTGTCTTTAGATATTGTTATCCATGTTAATTCATTTTGATAAATGTTTAATGGGTTAAAATAAATGGAGCTATTGCATAACCAACGTCGGTCATGGTCAGTAATCGAATGAGAAATTGTTTAGTAAAGACATTTAAAGCTGCAGTTTCATTTAACTTACGATGATTTTTTTTAAAAAAAAAAAAAAAATAAAGGATAAATATAAACAATAGACTCTTGAGTGGAAATGGTAGGTTGCCACTGGGCGAGGTTAATGTGATTTTCTACCACCTAACCTTTAGAGCTTTATTTTTATGTGGTCTAATACTCAATTTAATGAGGAAAACATCATGACTCTGCTGGGGATTACCAGGCCAGTGCTGAACCACTGAGCTACCGAGGCACGAGTCACAAAGTATTAAAACTAATTGAAAATTTTGAGGGGTTAATTTCTTACTGAAATTCAGAATAATATCATTCATTCATTGAGAATAGCGGGTTCATCGTTTCCGGTGGTGGCCAGATGTATCATCAGTCTGTGGTTTGCTGCTGGAGATCACTGTTTGTTTTGAAATAAGAAAGAATCATTGTGTAGGATTCCAACAGAAACGAACATGTCCGCAGAATCAAAAGTCGTCCTTCTGGTGGCCGGTTCTATGTACTGGGGCGAGCTGGAACGCGTACCATCTTAGTTCCAGCCAAGAGCCAGTAAACAGTTTTCGTTAATCTTGGATTAACCTGTCTCTACTTACTATTTTTAAAAGACATGAATTTATAAAGACGTTTGATTTGGAAATACGGCATATGACCGAATGTTTAGTGATGCATATGGCCGAAGCTCATTTTAACGCACCACTATAAAATAATAAATCTTTATATTAAAGAGGCAATGTCCTGAGTGACTGATAATCGTAGATCCGAAACTATTAATGCTACAGACAAAGAAGGGCAGGGACCTTCGTTGCACTATGTAAGTCAGTTCTAAGAAAGGATTTTGCAAAATTTTAATTTTAAAGGGTAGAAATCGCGAAAAGTAAACAATCCCCATAAGAAATACATTGGAGAGAGAGAGAAAGCATGATACATGTATATATACATACATACAACAGCGTACACGCCTACTTTCACAATTTTAGGAAAAGAGAAAAAATACTATCAGCATTCGAACGGCCATGCCTATAAGGCGCCAAGCTATAGGTCGTAGAGAAGCACGGGCGAAACAGCTAGTTATATATTTTTTTCTTGGGACATGTTCGTTTTTTTTCTTGGTAGATGCTCTTTTTGATACTTGGGACATGTTCGTTTCTTTTTCTTTGGACATGTTCGTTTTTTTTTTCTCGGGAGATGTTCTTTTTTATTTCTCGGGACATGTTTGTTTTTGAATTTTGACCAAGATCATTTTAGCCCCCAGCAAATAACCATGGGCCTCAATATCAAGCTCATTAAAAAAATGAAACATGATCATTCTTTCATTAACCAGTCAATAAACCTGTCCACTCTTCTTGTAATGGCTCCATTGAATTGATTATTATTATTCGATATTAATAAAAAATAAACCTAGAAAATCATTGCTAATATTTATAAAGTACAATACTTTAACTGTTTTTATTGTTAATAATCATTTTCTTGTCAGTTTTTTAATTTTTTTTACAAAATTACAATATGTATCATCTTGCACACACCCAGTCTACAGGGTGCTCCCATACTTACTTATCTTATTGTATATCACACACTTTAGCATATACAGGTATCTTGGTTTGACGTTGCTTAACTTCAGTGATCTAACGGGAACTGGTATATTCAACGGGTCATAGGACGCTGTCAGATGTTTACTTTCTAACTGCGCCATAGGATATAAAATGGATTTTTTTTTTTTTTTTTTTTTTTTTTTTTTTTTTTTTTTTTAAAANTTTTTTTTTTTTTTTTTTTTTTTGCCTTTACAATTTCTGAGTAGGTAATTTTAAAAGAGTGTTAGTGTTTTTCAGGATATTTTTTTCTAAAGAAATCCCAAAATGTAACCCTCAGAGTGTCAGCCCAATTAAATGAACTGGTTTGCAAGTTTCCAGCGGTTCATGAGTCAGAGCGGGTTCTATGTTTCCATTTCTTGTGGGGAAAATATATTAATAATAATCCCTTATTTATACTGCCCGAGTATTACTGAAGAGTTCCTTTGACACAGGCAGTTTTTTGGGTACTATTATTATGTGGTAAATATCTCAAATGCATGAGATATTTAAAATATATTAAGATATAAAATATCACAAAAAAATTATCATTGAAAATGGCCACTGTTCTAAAAAATTCCGCCCATGAACGTAGTGATATCTATCATTGAGGCCAAGTTTATTCTTGCTGCTGTTCATCCCACACTTAAATTTACTATTGTCCCTTTTCTGTCTCAAGTCTCAATTCTCTTAAAGCAAATCCTACTTTACACTTGTTCAGTTTTACGATATTATCTAACTTTGAAGTTATCTATCTCCCACCCGGGTTAACATTATCTTTTGAAGTTTATCCCGTAGTATTGTACTATACTGCGGAATGTATGTTCAAAATTTCAATGTCCTATCCCTAGTAGAACCGGATCGTGTAAAGATACATTGGCGCTTTCCAGATCTTGGCCCGACTTACTGCCGTGCGCTCAGATATTAAGTATGCTACAAAATAAAAAAAACAATGTGCCGAAATTTTGTAGCCAAAAAAATAAGACATTGAACCGGTTCTGAACCGTTAGTTCAAATTACCCACTGGGAAATTGTACATTCTCTTAATACTAGGTGTGTCAAACGTAATGATATATTAATACTACCATAATATTAAGTGCTTAACTCCAAAGGCCACAAACATTCCAAAATGGTTTTAATTTTTGAGGCAGTCTGCTAGTCAAAGAAAACAGAACTGAAAAAAAAATTCATGCAGATATATTTATATTTACAAAAAATACATAAGACATAGTGGAGCAGGAAATACACTTTATGGTCTGGTAATGCAGTGAAAGAAATACATACATATATCCCTACCAGTATCGCTAGTGGACCAGGGAATTATGGTCTGGTAATGCAGTGAAAGAAGTACATACATATATCCGTACCAGTATCGCTAGTGGACCAGGGAATAGACTTTATGGTCTGGTAATGCAGTGAAAGAAGTACATACATATATCCCTACCAGTATCGCTAGTGGAGCAGGAAATAGACTTTATGGTCTGTTAATGCAGTGAAAGAAGTACATACATATATCCGTACCAGTATCGCTAGTGGAGCAGGGACTAGAGTTTATGGTCTGTTAATCCAGTGAAAGAAGTACATACATCTATCCGTAACAGTATCGCTAGTGTAGCAGGAAATAGACTTTATGGTCTGTTAATGCTGTGAAAGAAGCACATACATCTATCCGTAACAGTATCGCTAGTGTAGCAGGAAATGACTTTATGGTCTGGTAATGCAGTGAAAGAAGAAGTACACATATATATCCGTAACAGTATCTCCCCTCCAGGCTTGAAAAACAAAAGGAAAACTTGGTTGCTTTTCAGTCCCTTCGATATATAGTAAAAAGCCGTACGATAAATAAATCGCAACTTTTTGAAAGTTTTGTACGAAAGTTGTCAACTTCATCATGAAAGAGGCTGTATCGTATTGAAATAAACGTATGTAGGCTGTTTCACTGTTACTTCTGCCAATTTTTCAATGTGATGAACAAAGTCCTTTGCCAAATGAATATGATAAGGGCTAAGTTGAGCATCAGCCATCACACCAAGACGAATCTCATCTGCGTAACTCATGAGAGACAGTGAAAGACCTGTGAAAAATAAAGTACTAATCAACTCACTGCTTGACATGCGAGTTTTCCCTGTCCAGACCTTTGAATTTTAGTGTACCAACTTAACATTACCATATCTCGTAAAGGGTTTAAAATACAAGAAAAATTTAAGAATTAATTTTGTAGCAAATTTAAACAGTGTTCCTTTTATCTACCTATCTAAAAACGCAAAGCCCAGTTGGTATACTGACTGACTGATAATCAACGTAGCTCCACGATGGCTAAACGTGGAGACTTGAAATTTGGAACACAGACGCCTTTTATTATGTAGGTGCGTCGTAACAAGAAAGAAAAAAATCGAAAGTTTAAGTGGAAACAAGTTACCGCCATAAATGACGTTTTTTTAGCGGGTCTTTTCTGGGAAAACTAAAGGAGATAACGAAAATGAGTATATAAGGGCCCCATAAAAAATATAAAATTTGAAAATTTCCGGTTTCTCTCCGATTTATGGACGATTTTCATCACCAAAAAATCGGAATTGAGAAGCACCACTTCAGGATGGGCGAGAAAGCTGAAATTTGATACAAAGGTGTTCCGAAGTACAAAAAATCATATCTTTGAATAAAATATTGAATTTTCTAACTAGAAGTGGTGCTCACTCTGGACTCGGTTCCATCAAAAACCCATAGTTAAGAAGTATCACTTCGGGATGAGAGAGAAAGCTGAAATTTTATACGAAGGTGTTCCGCAGTACAAAAAGTAATCTTTGAATAAAATATTGAATTTTCTAAATAGGAGCCGTATTTACTCTGGGGTCGGTTCCACCAAAAATCTAAAATTGAGAAGATTTAATTTCGCTATCTCGAATTTTGTAACCGTAGCGAAGCACGGGAAAACAGCTAGTATTTCTATATGATGAACCAAAAGTTGATAGTTTACGAGTTATTAAGTGTAAACTGGGTCCTCCCAATCAAAATGATAGAGGCCAAAATTGAAGGATGTTGAGACAGACGAGAACGTGGATGATCGATGTGAGACTATGAATAGAAGACTTCGCGAATGAGGAAAAAAAAAACCTAAAAAGTCATTTTAAATTAATAAAAATGGCGACCGTTTGCCGACCTCCCCACTCATTGCTTTCAATAGGTGTCAGTCACAAGAACATGTAAAAAAAAAAACTCCATATCATTATTTTTCTTTATTTTTCAGTCATTATTTGGTCGTTTATGAACTGGAATGTGCCACTTGGGCTAGGCTGTTTGATAAACTTGTCTGTTGAGAGTACAAATCTTAAATTTATCTTAAAATACTTTTGTTTTTTTAACTTTTTAAAAATGTATTACAAAAAGGGTTAGTTTTCTATAAGATTTCAAAGTAGACCATAAGATGTCATCTCTGAGGAATCCTCCACTCCCCTTGCCAAAAATTTGGAACACGTTTCCACTTTGAAATACACAAAACGTTAATCAACGTTTTTTGCACTTCGAACCCGTTCCCAAGATACAAATCGCATGACTTACAGATATTTGCTTAAGGAGGTCTCCAGTTCTATTCATGTCCACCAAATTTGGAAACACGTTTCCACTTTGAAATAAACAAAACATTAATCAGCGTTTTTTGAACTTGGAAACCGTTCTCAAGATACAAATTGCATAACTTACAGATATTTGCTTGAGGAGGTCTCCAGTACACCAAAGATTCTACTTCATGTCCACCAAATTTGGAAACACGTTTCCACTTTGAAATAAACAAAACGTTAATCAACGTTTTTTGCACTTCGAACCCGTTCCCAAGATACAAATCACATGGCTTACAGATATTTGCTTAAGGATGTCTCCAGTTCTATTCATGTCCATCAAATTTGGAAACACGTTTCCACTTTGAAATAAACAAAACGTTAATCAGCGTTTTTTGAACTTGGAAACCGTTCTCAAGATACAAATTGCATAACTTACAGATATTTGCTTGAGGAGGTCTCCAGTACACCAAAGATTCGACTTCGTGTCCACCAAATAAGTTTCTTTTATTGATGGTCTCCTTATTTGTGGTTTCTATTTGGGTAATAGTCACTGGATAACGTCTGGAAATGTCAAAATGTACCCACATAGATCAGTATCCTTGCCACTAAATCATTGACAAGTTCAGATAAAGGGAATCTTTCATTACAGCGTTACAAGGATTTCATTTCATATTCTTCAAATATGTAAAGGTAGAATTTCTTTGTGGTAAGGTCAAATGGCCTCTTCACAATCTTTGTGGGTGTCACAGCATTACTAAGAGTTTCATTTGCTAATAATCTCTTCAATCTTCTGCCAAATACTCTGGTAATGCCGCCATTAGTCGCTACTCACATTAAAGTAGCTACTCAATCGTCCTCACGTGGCTGAGTACACCTCGTAATCACTAGCACTAAGTCGAAAAAAATCGACCCTGACGGAAATTAAACCGGGGCCCCCCGAATTGAATACTAAATTCAATGTTCACATCCATTGCAAATACAATACTCACATTCCATACAGCGCAGCGTCCCTCAAAATGATCGGTCAACTTTTAACCGACTTGGATTTTTTTAATTTTGTGAGGCTCTAGGGATATGAAAGGGGCCATGGTATTAAATAGTTTAATGGGATCCACCACTGAGATGACTGGACGATTTCAAATATTAACTATATAAGCGTTATTCAAAGAAAGTGCATAACAGGCCCGACTGGAAGCAGATTGTTGAGGAGACCAAGACCCAACCTGGGCTGTAGTGCCAATTGGTAATGAAAGGTGAGATCTAGGTTCGATTTTTTTTTTTTTTCAATTTTTAAAGAAATTAAATTCAATGGTATAAATATTTCTCTCTCCAGAACCGGCCATTCCCCCTAAAAACGGCCCTGTACAATCGGTACGTCCTCACTAATAGGATTCTATATGACGTATCTTTCTTTGTTTTTGTTCTTTAGAATTTTGCTCCCATCCCTCGAAGTTGTTTCTTACCTACTTAAAATGTATAAGAATATCCTGACAATTATAGCTGGAAATAATTTAGTAAGAATGCCATAGTCCAACTGACTTAAACTTCCTAAATACAAAGCCGTTTGCTTGTTTAAAGCGTTAAATAACATCCACTGAGTTGTGTAAAGGGCTTCCAATGGCTGATCATAGGAAATGCTTGTGGGTAACGCTAAACATAGAAGACCACTGCTTGGATGATTTGTACAGTGGAGAACACTTTCTTGGGGGATAAATCTGCAAGTTGTCATTACGCTCTCTGGAACCTGTAAAGAGGATTTCAAATTATCACTGACATCAAGTCCGTATCCAGGATTTTATTTCGGACCACGCCCCGCTACGGCTATTCATGCAAAGCAGGGGTTCCCAAACTTTTTGATACCGCGCCCCCTTTTCTTGAAATGATAGCCTCCTACGCCCCCTTCCCTTTGGTGTTGCCGAGTGCTATCTCATTCAAAACGGTAATGTGTTGCTGAATGCTATCTCATTCAAAACGGTAATGTGTTGCTGAATGCTATCTCATTCAAAATGCTAATGTGTTGCTGAATGCTATCTCATTCAAAATGCTAATGTGTTGCTGAATGCTATCTCATTCAAAATACTAATGTGTTGCTGAATGCTATCTCATTCAAAACGCTAATGTGTTGCTGAACGCTCATGCAAAGTGAATATGTTTATGCCGCCATAAACATTAATTTAAAAAAAAACACACACACAAAATTGGGTTCCTTGTAGATGCTAACTTAAAGCATAGTACAACGATCATACCACGTTGAATACACCCGTTCCCGTCAGATCACTGAAGTTAAGCAACGTCGGGCGTGGTCAGTACTTGGATGGGTGACCGCTTGGAAACACCACGTATCGTTTGCTCATTTTTCCGGCCCAACCCAGGCTGGGTGAGGTCAATGTGGGTAGCTGGTTTGCAAGTTTTTAGCGAATGGAGGGTAAAACCCCCGCCTTGAATGACCAATAGATGTTAAAGAGACGTTAAGCCAAATTTAAAAAAAAACATAGTATTTCTCCCGGATTACTCCCAGGACTTTTGGTTCAATGAAAACTAAATCTGTCTTTACTAGTGTTAACCTCACCTCATTTTCTGTATGAAGAAAGAGATCTCTGAGCGCCGCACTTGTTGCATACAGTTGAATCTCACATGTGGCCGCTCCAGTGTTTTCTCGAATAGTTTTGATCAGATCCAACGGAATGGGATCGCTCCAAGCGACGATTTTACGACCACTCAATGATATTGTTTGCAAATAATGACTGTCAGCTAAATTGGTTAACCACATTTCTTCAATGAGGACTTTCGGTGACATGTAAATTAGTTTTGATAGATAGATGAGTTCTCTGAAGACGTGTACCAGAAGGACAAACCTGTAGAGAAGAAAAATTAGCCAACCAGAACCATGTCAATTATTAACAATTATGCACCATATTATCTCCAGTGACAATCTTTTCAATTCATTCATTCAATAGTGGCATCATTGTGTCCGATGGTAGCCAGATGTATGAGACAGTAGCTCTAGATAAATTGGTAGTCTACTGCTAAAGTTTTTCATTGACATCATATATCTGCTCTTGCAGGCTGATAATTGACATGGGCCACCAGAACCATGACATTTTTTCAATGGATCAGATTTTCCCCCGGAGACAATTTTATTAAACAATTCTAATAAAACATCCCATTTAACTATAACTTTTTGATATAGGGATGCTTTGAGGAAAGCAATAAAAATATATATCCAATGAACTTACCAGTAAATATAAATAGGTGTATCTCTAATAATATGCAAGATAATAATAGGTAATAGTAAAATAATTTTAATTGCAATAAACCAAGCCCATTTAAATAAATAAATAAAAATATTTATCCAATTAACTTACCAGTAAATATAAATAGGTGTATCTCTAATAATATGCAAGATAATAATAGGTAATTGTAAAATAATTTTAATTACAATAAACCAAGCCCATTTAAATAAATAAATGAAAATATTTATCCAATTAACTTACCAGTAAATATAAATAGGTGTATCTCTAATAATATGCAAGATTATAATAGGTAATTGTAAAATAATTTTAATTACAATAAACCAAGCCCATTTAAATAAATAAATAAAAATATTTATCCAATGAACTTACCAGTAAATATAAATAGGTGCATCTCTAATAATATGCAAGATAATAATAGGTAATTGTAAAATAATTTTAATTACAATAAACCAAGCCCATTTAAATAAATAAATAAAAATATTTATCGGATTCAATGTATTCAGAAGTGACTTTCTAAACAGATTACTTGTGATGTTTCTTTTAGACATTTCTTTTCTGATAATATAAAATAAATCTTTCTTTAATCGATTTGATTGTTTTTTATTATAACTTTTAATTACTGTTACAATTGTTATAAATATCAATATTGAAAATGTCTTCATGTTTTGTTTACTTTTAATTATTCTTTTATTTTTTAAAGGATCATATGTAGAAATGATTTCGTTCCAGTAGTTTGTACATGTTTCACTAATATGTTCATAAAGTTCTGGAATAGCTACAGGAGTACGAAATACATTGGATAGAATGTTTTGTACATTGTCAACATCTAGATTATCTGAAAACAAAATGGAGGAAACAAAGAAACTCTAAATATACTAGCTGAGTACCCGAACTTCTTTTCGAGAAGATGAGAGAACATAGGGAGTAGTAACGGGTTGTTATGCTGTGTAGAACGTGTTGGGAATAGTAGTGGGCTAGGTTCCAAAAAAAATGCGTGTTGAAGTCTGCTGAGTTTTTGCGCAGATTTCAACACGCCTTTTTTTTGGAACCTAAGACAATATTACTCCCAACACGCCCTACCCAACAAACTTGGTGTTCAATTCAATTAAATTATAGATAAAAACCTATTCGCACACCTACCGAATGTACATAGAAAATTTCATTAAAATCGGTTAAGCCGTTTTGGAGGAGTATGGTAACATACACCGTGAGACGAGAATTTTATATATTAGAAGATTTGGGATTTTTTTGAAAAAAAAAAATATGCCTCGGAGCCGCTTTCGCAGTTCTTCAGGTCTTCCCTCTTCACAGCCATGCCATTCCGGATTCGAGAAAATTCGATCAAGAATATTTTGCTGTGAGCGGTATTCGAACCCATAACCTCCGGACCTCCGTTAGTGTCTTTGATTGGAGCTGGTAAGTTGTCGTGGGGAGTAGACCTAACCATTGTAGGGACACAGCACTCTTATCAATCTCAATGGACAATCAATATTATTTGACTCTTGTAAAGCAGGGTGCACACCATTAATGTATTAAATAATAAAGAGTAATATTGGCCAATTTGCGGAGTAGATTTTTTTTTTTTTTTTCTCCCAATTAGGCGCTTTAACCGCTGTGTTATACAGGTCGTTCGCGCCGGTACCTCTTTAAATTTTGTGTAGTAGATCAAGTGATCTTAAAAATACAAAGAGGGAGTCAATACTCGCCTCATTGTCAGACAAGCCAGGGGGACAGGGAAGGGAAGAGAGAGCCGAAGAATGAAGAGGACACACCAGGATGTGAGCAACACTTAGCACCTCACCACAACGGCATGTTGGCTGAGGAGCTCTCCGAAAGAGAAAGCTATGCGTCATCCTAGTGTGGCCGATCCTCAAACGAGATAGGACCACCTCTTCCATTCGAGTCCTCCTGCTACTAGTGGACCAGGTCTCAATTAATGGTTTAATATGCTTCAGTTTATTTACACTTGGGATGTTATNGCACTTTAAACACTAGAAAAAAATTAAAAAAGCACCACGAAAATCAGCGTGACTGAAGTTGAAAAAATTTAAAGAGGCACTGGCGGAGTAGATTGATGTAGCTTTGGATGTGAAATTTTAAATACATTAATTGTGTGTGTCCTGATTTAGATACGTATTCAACTCCAAACGTTTGAAGTTTTGGGGTAAAGTATTTGAAGAAGTGTACTTATTCACTCTTGCAATTCCGATTCTGGGATTTCCAATCATTATCTTACCAGTATTGTCATCTGCCATGATCCACTGATTGTGATCTTCATTCATCATAATCATGTCAGATAGTCCAAGTTGATCCTCGCTGATGTACAAATGATGTACTCTGACAATGATGTAATACTTGGTTGCACTGATAGGTACCATAATGATTTGCCAAGGTGGATAGTTTTCGTGAAGAATATTTCTGAACACAATGTCACTGATGTATTCCTGAACACAAGATAGATGCTAATAACTCATGTGGTTGTTGTTGTTGGTTAATTGGTGGGTTGTTTGGTTGTTTATTGTTGTTGCTTGGTTGTTGTTGTTGTTGATTTGTTGTTTGTTTGGTTGTTGTTGGTGGTTAATTGGTTGGTTATTGTTGTTGGTTTGTTGTAAGCTGTTGTTTGTTTGGTTGTTGTTGTTGCTGGTTAATTGGTGGGTTGTTGGGATGGTCTTTGTTGTTGGTTTGTTGCAAGATGTTGTTTGTTTGGTTGTTGTTGGTTAATTGGTGGTTTGTTTGGTTGATTAATTGGTGGGTTGTTTATTGTTGTTGCTTGGTTGTTGTTGGTTTGTTTTAAGATGTTGTTTGATTGGTTATTGTTGGTTAATTGTGGGTTGTTTGGTTGGTTGGTTATTGTTTTTGGCTTGTTGTAAGATGTGGTTTGTTTGGTTGGTTATTGTTGTTGGTTTGTTGCAATATGTTGGTTGTTGTTATTGTAGGTTAATTGGTTGATTGTTTGGTTGCATGGTTATTGCTGTTGGTTGATTTTTGTTGGTTTGTTTTAAGATGTTGTTTGTTTGGTTGGATGATATTGTTAATTATATTTCAACATGACTACAAACATCCTCAATAATATTTCTTATTTGATATTGTTAGGTATTGTTCTTTGTTGTTTGGTTGGTTGGGTGGTTGTTGTTTTGTTGTTGATGGTGTTTGGTGTTCCTCCCCCCCCCCCCCATTGGAAGAGTTTGATATAACCGAAAGGTTTTTGATGGTTTTTATCTAGAATAATTATAATATATGCGTACAGGATTATCCTGGTGCGTAAAACATAATAGAAATAAGTTCAGATGTGGTTACCGAAAAAATGTTGACCTTCGGCTGGAACCGCGAAGTTATGTGTCCCAGGTCGCCCCGGCGCACAGAACCGGTCATCGAGTATCGTGATGCTTGAGAACTTACTTGAACGTTTGATTCATTGACAGGTCGCCTTCTAAATAGATTGCTCTCTAAGATGACATGATTGCTGATATTGAAAGTGGATCTGGTGCTTGAGAACTTACTTCAACGTTTGATTCATTGACAGGTCGCCCTCTAAATAGATTGCTCTCTAATATGACATGATTGCTGATATTGAAAGTGGATCTGGTGCTTGAGAACTTACTTGAACGTTTGATTCATTGACAGGTCGCCCTCTAAATAGATTGCTCTCTAAGATGACATGATTGCTGATATTGAAAGTGGACATATCTTTGACCCAAGCGTAACATCCCCGTCTGCTGGTGAGGGCACATTTCAGATGAGGGAACGATAATCTTTTGCCATTTCGTTTCTTCTTGTGAACAATATCTCTCTAAAAAGAATACAAAAATTTGTTTCTCAATTTGAAGGACAACAATAGAAAATAGAACCCAATTGGTCCTAAGTCTTATTTCTCAATAGGCACTCCGTGTCCATAAAAAAACAGCTCTAATTGATATGTATGTTCAGAAAAAGCAAATTTTGGACGGCTTCTGTAAAACAAAAATATATATTTCTTTGTGTTATTATCTCACAATGTTTTTGGGGATCGTAGCATTACAAGGTATTATCTCACAATGTTTTTGGGGATCGTAGCATCACAAGGTATTATCTCACAATGTTTTTGGGGATCGTAGCATTACAAGGTATTTTTCAACATTTTTCAACTAAGCGTTAACAATTTTTACCTTATAATGCTACCACTTGGCGCTATTACCATAGCTACTGAATTGTCCTCAGGAGGCTGGGTTACCCCCAAACACAACCAGACCAAGTAGAAAATCCGAAAGAACCTTTTTCAAAGTTTGGACCCGTCCAGGAGTTGAACGCGGAACCTCCTTGGTGTTAGCCGAGCGTGATGCACTCTGCCACTGAGATGGCTTCTGTCATTTATTTAACACGTTCATTTTTCATATGGGTTTTTCGAATAGTTGAGATGGAGGACTATTCAAAACCCTCTCAATCGGCTTTGGCAGCTGGTAGGTTATGCACAGCAGAATCCCCCTATAGTATAATTTACACTTATGGTGGAGATTCAGAAATTTTTACGGTAATTTGGGAATCGCCGTCCAGTAATGCACGTGAAGAAAAACAATTTGACATAGACTTGAGGAGCCTGAGATTTGTTCAATCCCATTTGCCTTTGGAGCTGCTCGATGCCTCTCAGTCTAAAATCTGAGAAAAGGAAATTGGTCAAACTCTGGTCTGGTGTTTTTATGATGGTGGTGGTCTATGGTTGTCGTTGGACGCAAACCCAACCATCAAGTGGACATACCATAATTTGATGTTTCAATCGCTCATGATTGTGTTCACCATTGACTTGTAACATGACAGTTACTATTCCAACCCAACCATCAAGTGGACATACCATAATTTGGTGTTTCAATCGCTCATGATTGTGTTCACCATTGACTTGTAACATGCCAGTTACTATTCCAACCCAACCATCAAGTGGACATACCATAATTTGATGTTTCAATCGCTCATGATTGTGTTCACCATTGACTTGTAACATGACAGTTACTATTCCAACCCAACCATCAAATGGACATACCATAATTTGATGTTTCAATCGCTCATGATTGTGTTCACCATTGACTTGTAACATGACAGTTACTATTCTAACCCAACCATCAAGTGGACATACCATAATTTGATGTTTCAATCGCTCATGATTATGTTCACCATTGACTTGTAACATAACAGTGACTATGCCCTGATTCCGCATAGTATCCATGGCTGTTCTCAGCGTCACGTTGGTCACAAATTCCAAATCAGGATATTTTCTTGCCAAACTCCCATGCCACAGATAGCGACATATTGATGTAACTGGGAAGGTAAATATAAAAGCTATAGTGAAGCGTGAAGCCTTTAAGGAAAATATAAAACCTATATTGAAGCCTTTGAAGAAGATATCAAAAATTGTTAAGCTTCTTTGGAAATTGATTGAAGAGACTATTTATTAATTTAATGGCTACCCCCCCACCNCCCCCCCCCCCTTTGACGTTTTAATATACGTGGAATCCAAAAATCTTATAAAAAACGCAGTGGCGGATTTAAGCTTTCGCCGCCCTTTTAGAACCTGCCGCCTCTATTTTGATAAGAAATGCGATTTTGATAATTTCATTCGTTAGTGCTTACTCAGTAATTTTGTCAATTATTTTTAAACCAAAGAAATACAAATACATTAATAAAAAAAATAAAAAAAAAAAAAATGCCGCAGCTTGGAATTTGGTAAGTATAATACTGTACAGTATCTTTCTGATTTTCAATCGTGTAAAATGTGAGAAAAATGTAAAATAAATAAATAAAAATCCATATTTAAGTTGCTCCATCCCTCTCCATGGACTTTATCGTCCCTCTCCATGGACTATGTTGCTTTTATGGTAAATCTGCCACTGAAAAAAAAGTTGTGCGCGGTACTTTTGCCATTTAATGTTGATCGATTTCAATGATATAATAAAATTTCAGTATGGAACCCTAAACATATATATAATTGACAGTGACAAAAAGTTTCGTGACCATTCGACTCCAATTGGAACCTACATACCAAATTTTATCAGAATAGATCAAACAGTGGCAAAAGTGCTGTTCACGGTAGACATTGAATTTTGTTCAATTTTTGGATTCTCCATACCACCAAACGTAAAATATCAAATTTTAAGGCTGGGTATTTTCTTTTCGCGACGATTCCAAAGGATTATTATTGAAAATAACAAAAATATTAAATAAAATCTCGTACCCTCCTAGGACATTTTTTCATATTTTTGCATGAAAACGCTCATATCCTTTGAACCGTTCAAAAAAGAAATTTTGATAACGGAAAATACGGAGGTAACAACCAATTAAAAATTGTACTAGTGAAAAGTTTGACTGATTTCACATCCGGACAAACACAAACTTACGTAAATACAATATCAACGCTAACGGCAAGAGACCAACAGCTCCCACAAATGCAACAAACGTGTAAAAAGAACTAAATACATTGAAAATTCGTTTGAGTTTCCGTAATAGCACCTTGACTTTCTTCTCAATTTTGAGGGCCATTTTGACCCACCTCTCTGTAAAATATATTTTAAATAAGAATTACCGAAGGCGTAATGTCTTCCAATCTATTTATATTTTAAGTAAGAAAAGAATTACCGCAGCCGTAATTTCTTCCAATAATATTTATATTTAAAGTAAAAAAAGAATTACCGAAGGCGTAATGTCTTCCAATCTATTTATATTTTAAGTAAGAAAAGAATTACCGCAGCCGTAATTTCTTCCAATAATATTTATATTTTAAGTAAAAAAAGAATTACCGAAGGCGTAATGTCTTCCAATCTATTTATATTTTAGGTAAGAAAAGAATTACCGAAGCCGTAATTTCTTCATATCTATTTATATTTTAAGTAAGAAAAGAATTGCTGAGGCCGTAATTTCTTCCAATCTATTTATATTTTAAGGAAGAAAAGAATTACCGAAGCCGTAATTTCTTCCAATAATATTTATGTTTTAAGTAAAAAAAGAATTACCGAAGGCGTAATGTCTTCCAATCTATTTATATTTTAAGTAAGAAAAGAATTGCCGAGGCCGTAATTTCTTCATATCTATTTATATTTTAAGTAAGAAAAGAATTGCTGAGGCCGTAATTTCTTCCAATCTATTTATATTTGAAGTAAGAACAGAATTACCGAAGCCGTAATGTCTTCCAATCTATTTGTAAGAAAAGAATTGCCGAAGCCGTAATTTCTTCCAATCTATTTATATTTTAAGTAAGAAAAGAATTACCGAGGCCGTAATTTCTTCTATTCCATTTATGACTTGCCAGCTTTCCATGAGAAAAAGTAAATCATACTTGAGATTGTAAGAAGTTACTTGAGGGTGACGTAATTATAACACAGTGATTGTCATGATTCTGGGGGCCAATGTCAATTATCAGCCTGGAGAATGATAATTGACATGATGACAATTATAAACTTCTGCAGTGGATTACAACTTATCTGGAGCTGCTGTCGCATAAATCTGGCTACCATCGGACTCAAGGATGCCATTATTGAATGAAAACAAGACTGGCATACATACTTATTTGTCTATTGAAATTTTTTAAATTTTCGAGTCTTCACAGATT